>JAZGUH010000554.1:0-441496 GCA_037893225.1 Hippasteria phrygiana
AGTGTAGGGGCCCTCTTTTGTCTTTAACTGTTAGAGTTTTGATGAAATTAGATTCAAGGTTATTTTTTTCTCATTCCAACATTTCTTTTTCATACAACCTAACGTTAAAGCAGACTTCTCTTTTTCTATTGACATCTTTTTATCGTCGAGCAATCCACAAGGGAAACTGACTAGGTAAATTTGAATACTTTTTCAAAGTGAACAAAGAAACTGGCAGGAGTGGGATTCGAACCTGCGACCTCCGGGTTACCGTACTACTGGCGCTCTACCAACTGAGCTATCTTGCCCCATGTTGGCGGTCTCCCAAATTGTCAGTATCTTAATTTGTTCGGGTGGGCACTAGTCAAAAAGTCATAAACCCAGAATGCCGTATAGCCAGGGATCACACCCAATTTTACAATTACAATCCGGGAAGCGACATTGTGGGGAACACTCAATCAATGAGGATACGACTTTTTAACTTATAATTCGTCAAACAATCCACAAGAGAAACTGACTAGGTAAATTTGAATACTTTTTCAAAGTGAACAAAGAAACTGGCAGGAGCGGGATTGGAACCTGCGACCTCCGGGTTACTGTACCGGCGCTGTACCAACTGAGCTATCTTGCCCTATGTTGGCGGTCTCCCAAATTGTCAGTATCTTTGTTCGGGTGGGCACTATAGTCAGAAGTCATAAACCCAGAATGCCGTATATATATCCAGGGATCACGCCCAATTTTATGATCCTGGGAAGCGACATTGTAGGGATCACTCATTGAGGATACGACTTCTTAACTCATAAACAAAAATTATTTAAGATTATTCAAATTTACCTTGTCAGTTTCCCTTGTGGTTTATTTGATGAATTATAAGTTAAAAAGTCACATTCTGGTTATATGGGTTTATGACTTCTGACTAGCACCCCTGAACAAAGATACTGACAATCCGGAAGACCGCCAACATGGGGCAAGATAGCTCAGTTGATAGAGTGCCGGTACGGTATTCCGGAGGTCGCAGGTTCGAATCCCATTCCTGCCAGTTTTCTTTGTTCACTTTGAAAACATTATTCAAATTTACCTAGTCAGTTTCCCTTGTGGTTTATTTGATGAATGAAATACAATTAACAAAATATTGCCATAGATATCTATAGCACTAGCATTATGTATGTGTATACACGTCTGTGCAAAATTCTATATGAACTAGATGGGGGGGGGGGGGGGGTGTAAACATTCATCCTATCCCCGACTGTCCGAGGAGGTATATATGTGGAGCTCCGGATATATTATTAGTTGGGCAATAATTCGGAAAGATTTTACTTTAATACCCCCACCAAAACCGGTAAGGAACAGCAAATCTTGGAAAATATCTATCCATTTGTGTTCATAATTGTATAAACACTTGGCACAACCTTTAATTTTGAGAATTTTGTTGGGACATTTTAGTGTAATATAGGGGAAGAAAGTTTGTGTTTTCTGTGTTAGAAGTTCTTGGCACCATGCCATGTACATGTAATAGTCACTCCAAAGTGTTCATATTCATGTTGATTTCTTCCTAATTAGGCAAATTTTTTACAGATTTTGCGGACATAAATCTTGAAATAACAGGTTGTGCTACATGTTTAGACAGTTGTTATCACGGAGGGTTGGTTATTTTCCATGATTTTGCTGCTCTTGACCGATTTTGGTGGGGGGTATTAAAGTAAAATCTTTCCAATAATTCATATTGGTATGTTTCACTGGTTGTGTTTGTAGGTCCTCTGATAATTGACTGCCCACCAAACCAAGTAGCGTACTCATCAGGGGAAGACGTGTCTGTGTCGTGGACACCACCTTCTTTACAGCAGGAAGTCGGTAGTGTCACCAGGACCAGCACACATTGTCCCGGTACAACCTTCCCACCAGGAAATACAGAGGTCCTGTATGCCTTCATTGATGAGTTCAGTGGCCAGGATATGACTTGTCAATTTTTGGTGACGGTGGTTTTGGGTAAGTTGAAAATAATGATAAAGGTTTCTGAATAAAATGAAGTCAACATCATGGGATCCACGGAAAAAAATTAACTATAGTGGTTGTTTGCTTATACCTGTATTGGTCCTGTAATAAAGGTACATGTTTGTTTTGCACACAATAATTTGGGAGCCAAAGAGAATGTTTGGTATAGCCAAATGTTCGGTATATAGCAGTGTTTGTTATGTAGCCAAGTTGTACTGTACAGAATTCAATGAATTAAAATTACACACAATCAAAACATTTGTTTTCTTACATTCGGTATTTTGAACACCCCACCACCAAGTGTTTAAAGCAGTCAGGAGTATGCTCAGATGCTTTATGACCAAGGCTCTCACAACAAATATTGGATATTAGCCGGCGCTGGCAAATGTTCTAAAAGGATTTTTGCAGAGTCTTCTCTGATTGATTACTATCAATGACGTAATTCACTTGTCAATTTACACCCAGTGCCACGGCTGAGTGGATAGCGCATTTGATACATGTCAGAGTGAAGGGTTACGAGTTCGATCCTATATAGAGAAATCAATTATTTGTTTCTCCCCTATCTTTTCGTGTTTATTTTTGTTTTGCAGTTTTTCTCTTGAAAGAATATATAAGCAAGTTTCAGCATTTTTCTTTTCCAAATTTAGGGTTTTGAGGCCGGATTTCTTTTCAAGGTAAAAATGTCAGGGAAAACATTTCATGGAAAAACAATCATGCTTTCAAAACATTGTTACAGAACATTTTAACCCTAACCCTGCCAGACGCAGCACCTAGAGTGCATGTGTGTTGACAGCTCCACTTTGCTGCAATCTGCACACAAGTCAATGTGACAAAGTATGCAATCTGATGATGCGTCTGGCAGGGTTTCTAGCCAAAATACCCTGGAGGGTTAGGGTTAAGGTATTTTCATGGTAAATGTTCCACCGGCTTGTCCAGCTTGCAATGGTTTCTCCAGTTCGGGTGTTTGAGCGTGAAACTCTGCTCTCCGCCTGTTCCCACCAATATACTCTAGCTATACCTAGATGTAGAAAGAAAAGCTATATGCCAATAGCTTTTTCCCTCGTTCTGTATCTCTATGGAATTCTTTGCCTGGTACATGTTTCCCTTCATCTTACGATCTTTCCTACGTCTTTGATTCTTTTCTTTTCCCTTTCTAGCTCCATACAAATGTACATACCTTAAGCCTTTCTTGGGGCGAACTTGCATAAAAGAAACCAGAATGTGTGCTTACACAAAGAAAGCATTCAGAGTGTTAATATATATCTTCCTCCATGGCTGCTTTTGCCCTCAGACAACACACCACCAGTAATACGTGGCTGTAATAACATCACGGATAGGGCTCCCATGGGCACAGACAGTGTGCCAGTCATCTGGGATGAGCCCCTTGTGTCTGACAATATGGAAGGTGTCCGCTTGAGATATCGCAGCCACAGCCCGGGCGACAGCTTCCCATTTGGAACAAATGTGGTCACTTACGTGTATGAAGACTTGGCAGGCAACCGCGCCAATTGTTCATTTGTTGTTACGATTGTTGAAGGTAAGATGGATTCCCTCTAACCTGATCCGCCCCTAGTATGAAGTTTGGTGATACATGTAGTTGGGCCCATGGGTTGAGAATGACAGAGGACATAATCATTATCTTGATACAACAGGCGCTTGCAATAAGCCTGTTCGATATGACGATATTTCCCGATATTTCGATATTTTTTTCATATCGAAAATCGTATCGGCCCCTTTAAAAAAAAACGGAATATCGGGGAATTCGATATACCGAAGAATATCGCGATATATGTTCCTTTTGGCCGCATTACGTGTGGATTTGTCCAGTTTACTTTGCTCGAAATTCCAGTTATTTCCAATTATTGGACGGTAGAATAGTATATAATGTATCATGATGTACAATGGAGGAATAAAAAAATACATACATGCACTAAATGTGTCTTTCTTTGACCGTTTTCTAAACCCCGACATGACATCTCCGCTCCGCGCGATTTACCTTCCGAGCGCTTTACCCTCCGCGCCGTACGTTGTCAAGTGCAAACAACGTCTTATTCCCAGTGTACAATATACCTACACGCTTGCGAACTCATCTTGAGATCGAGGGGTATGGCAATTGTTTGCAATAAGGTCAACCCCTGTAGCGCATCTGCGCGTGCGCGTTGCTTTGTTGCTAGCCTTGGTCAAGTGCAAGCAACCGCACTGAATGCCACCGTCTTTCCCCAGTGTACAATTAGGCACACGCAGTTTAGGTGTAGTTACGTGTAGCGAACTGCGCCGCGTCTTGAGAAAAGATTAAAACACGTGCCGCGCATCCATTGTACATTGTGCAATGTCATGTCGTCTTCACAAAATATACGACACGATCGTTTGTTGACAGCTCGCATGTGATCGTCCATGGTATTATCATCTGTGTTACTAATCAACAATGCTGAAATAGAAACAAACGCTAGTCTTTCTGGAGTGCCATAAAGTAGCCAACTGAAGGTAAATGTCGTAAAACTCCAAATACTCAACGAGCGAAGGGAAGCTTTGTCAAACCGGCCCCGTTCCTGCCGCTCAATCCCGGCGGGCCCGATCCCGGCGGTGGCCCCGATCTCATGATGCCGTGGTGACTTCCGTCATGTATTTTTTTATTCCTCCGTTCTTCCGGTAATGAAAAAGTGACGTCATCACGATAATATCGAATATCGCGATATTTTTCTGCCGATATTTCGGTATCAAAATAAATGGATATCGAACAGCCTTAGCTTGCAAAAAAATGTTGATCGATTGGTCCATAATATCGATCGCCGCACGTACATATAAAACACTGGCTTGCTTTGCGTGCAACTTTTTTACCAGCGCAGCATGCAGTTTTTTCACGTGTCAGCTATGCGTGAAACAATTTGATTGGTGAGACTCGAATATTCAGTCAAATTACCCAGTTTCGAATAATCGTCAGTACTACATTATTTGAAAATGAACAGCCCTGTTGTGCATATATTGATACTTAAGAGCAGACCTGCAAAATATACATGTAGGTCCTCAATTGTTCAGATGTCTTTAGTTGGAAATCATGCACAAAACCAATGAGGGCAATTGTAAAGTTAAATGTACTAACAAAAGAAGCCATCGGAAGGACAATGGGAAATCCTTGATATATACTATAAACAAACCAGGTTGTGTGTGTGGGTGGGGCTGGGGTTACAAGATTACCATGCCATGCCATGCCATGCAATGCCATGCTATGTTCCATGCCATGCCATGTTCCATGCCATGCCATGTTCCATGCCATGCCATGTTCCATTCCATGCACTAGTATTGGGCGGTGGAACTGCAAGTCCAATCTTTTCAAGAACCAGGTACTCGCTATGCTCGGTTCCGGCTCCAAAAGAATCGGTTCCATAGTAAATTACCATCCTCTATGCACAAAGCCCAGAGCCGAGAATCGGTTTCACAGGAATTTAATCATGCAAAGACAAGTCAAAACAAGTCAAAACAATGGCGGGAAAAACCACACAGATTTGTCACGGAGAGTCGGAGACAAACCGCTCGGCAGATGCAGAGCCCTTTGCGGTCACGAGGCCTTTGAACCCGATACTGGCCCTGTACCATAGATAATAAACGTATTGAATGACACAAAACTGGGGCATGGGCATTACCGTGACTTGTTCACTCGGAGCCGGGTATTCCAGCACTCAGAGCCGGTTCCAAGTACCTGTATGCCCACAGTACAGCAGAGATTGAGTGTCACTCAGTCACAGGAGCCAAGCTTGCTCATCTAGTGCTACACGGTCGGCGGTCCTCGCGGTAAATAAAATCATAGGCAAGGAACAGAAAATAAAGTAGTAAACGCTAAGTTTACTTTTGATAACACAATCACCATAGTTTCACAGGAAAAAAGACACATTTGAAACCAAGTGGAATAACATGCATTGCACGTCAAAATCCACGGAACACATGGACCTCACAAGGTGACACCTTTTATTTCAATGGCTTATGTTTTTCATTGAATTTTCCGGAAGCCGGTTCCGACTCGTATTCCTCCGAATGCCCAGCCGTATGCCCTGCCGTATGCCCTGCCGTGTGCCCTGCCGTGTGCCCTGCCGTGTGCCCTGCCGTGTGCCCTGTCGTGTGCCCTGCCGTGTGCCCTGCCGTGTGCCCTGCCGTGTGCCCTGCCGTGTGCCCTGCCGTGTGCCCTGCCGTGTGCCCTGCCATGTGCCCTGCCGTGTGCCCTGCCGTGTGCCCTGCCGTGTGCACTGCCATATGCCCTGCCGTGTGCACTGCCGTATGCCCTGCCGTATGCCCTGCCGTATGCCCTGCCGTATGCCCCGCCGTATGCCCCGACGTATGCTCCGCCGTATGCCCCGCCAGATGCCCCGACGTATGCCCCGACGTGTGCCCCGCCGTGTGCCCCGCCGTGTGCCCCGCCGTGTGCACCGCCGTGTGCACCGCCGTGTGCACCGCCGTGTGCACCGCCGTGTGCACCGCCGTGTGCACCGCCGTGTGCACTGCCGTGTGCACTGCCGTGTGCACTGCCGTGTGCACTGCCGTGTGCACTGCCGTGTGCACTGCCGTGTGCACTGCCGTGTGCACTGCCGTGTGCACTGCCGTGTGCTCTGCCGTGTGCACTGCCGTGTGCCCTGCCGTGTGCCCTGCCGTGTGCCCTGCCGTGTGCCCTGCCGTGTGCCCTGCCGTGTGCCCTGCCGTGTGCCCTGCCGTGTGCCCTGCCGTGTGCCCTGCCGTGTGCCCTGCCGTGTGCCCTGCCGTGTGCCCTGCCGTGTGCCCTGCCGTGTGCCCTGCCGTGTGCCCTGCCGTGTGCCCTGCCGTGTGCCCTGCCGTGTGCCCTGCCGTGTGCCCTGCCGTATGCCCTGCCGTGACATTCAAAAACGTTCTCATTCATTGTCTTAGAAATTACTGAGTAATATTTTAATTAGGGTACGGGTCCTCAATTCCATAATCTGGAACCGGTTTCTGACCTTAGCAGTCAGGCACTTGGGTACCCGGTTCGGATGCACATGCACAGCCCTATAGAAACCAAGTAATGTTGTGCCAACACTGTTTTCCGCATGATCTTCTTGTTTGCAGAGCGCTTTGATCCCATTAGTGTAATAAACTGCCCAGTCAATGGAATCAGCCTGGCCATAGATGTCATCATGTCAACGCCCGGCTCTACAGTGGGCTTTGCCCCCATAGTGGAAGGTCCAGAGACACGCGTACATCGGGTACCTGGCGATGAAGATGATCTTGATGTTGGCGTGACCCATGTTGTGTACACATTTGTTGACCTGAATAATGAAGCAAACACGGCAACCTGTGAATTCAATGTGACCATAATTCCTCGTGAGTATCAAATCGTACTTTTACCATTTGTTTCCTTTTAGTAAGATATTTATAGCATGCTTTCATAATAATACCGGTCCACATTATTACTCATGGATAAGAACAGATTTACAAAATGTACAAGTGAAAAGTGTAATCCCAAAGTTTACCAATGAGGTAGAAAACATCTTTAGCCGTGTTTCCATTGGACTTATTTTTGTCAATCTACCACGACTTTTCTTTAGAATGACAAAATTAAGACCAATGGAGACGCGCAGTAAACTAACATCCCTTTCGACTTACTGTGACCTTGCTGTAAAACAACCAGGCCGAAAGTAGTCACGGAAGATATCCGCGCGGCCTCTGAAAGTTATTAGGGACGATGAAAAGTCCAATGGAAACAGCCCCTCTGTGTAGAACTATCGCGACCATGCGGAAACCACCGTGTAAACAATGCTACTTCCTGTATCGCATCAACTACACAGCAAGTATCGCTAGCATGCACGTGGAAATGGTGGTATGGTTCCCTGTCTCCTTGTGTTTACCTGTGATTACATGTACCTGTGTACAGTGCAGTTGTGCTAGTTTGCAGCGGAGCAAACTGACCGACGATTGGCCACGTATGTGCATACAACAGCTACGTTTTTCATCCGTTCACTGCTTGAAACATGGCAGAATTGATCATTTTGTGCGAGGTTTAATTGGGTTAGATGTCAGTGAAAATGTTGGGGAAGGCAGAGAAGAATTTCGAGGAGAACTGCCTCAATATGGAGGCACACATGCGGGAGTTTACACCATCCCTTCCCATTGAAACCCTCTTGGTGTTCGCGAGACCCCCCAAATCGTGATCGGCCCAATCAGTTTTTGAGTGGCACCAGTTCTTTCTTTTGGAACTACCACCAGTAGCGTCTGCTTTTTTTTCCTTTTTTTTTGAGGTCTTGGAACTCGGCGGTACGACATTTGAAGACGATGCCATATTTTCTACACTAGACTAGACTGATCTTTTCGCGAGCACGTCGGTATGTGTACATGTATGGTAGCCGACTATACAATGCAATTTAGCGCGCGAAAAATTATGCTACATGTAGGTCGCCACGTCTATCCTGTTTAGGTCAAAGGTGATTGTGCACACATGTGACATTCTGACGGATGGCACATGAAATAACTGAATTAAATGTTACGAGAGGTTTTTCGTCAATATGACGAAAAAAGCTGCTCCTCAAGGATGTTTATGATGTGCATCGTATAAATCCATATTCTAGCACACATACAAGTAAATATGGCTCGGGTGAAAGTGTGGCCACATCCCGAGATTTAACCCAATCGGACCTGTAGTTCTAAAGATTTAGGCCTTAGAAAAATGCACCTTTAATGTGACGTCATATATCACGTGATGACGTCATCATTTCGTCAGTTTAGTTTGCATCTATCACACATCATGGTCTTAGCACATACCGAAATTCAGCCCAATCGGACCTGTAATTCTGTAGATGTAGGCCTTAAAAAATGCACCATTAATCACGTTGGAATTGTCTGAAATCATAGTCACGAGATGGCGCTATACACATTTCCAGCTCAGACACTTTAGCAGAATATCTAAATTCCACCTCATTCTTGGAAATTCTGCAACCGCTAAGGTTGTCTGCTGCCCTCAACACATTGGTAGATATGCCCTAACGTGCGGGATGAATTAAGGGCTGGTCACACTGGCCACGATAAACGACGACGATAACGAAAACGATGAGAATGAACTTCACCGATTGGTGCAATTGTCACGCGTGTAATACGCGCGCGTTCCACCTACCAATAGAAAGCGTTTATTCGCATAGTTTTCGTTTTCGTTATCGTTATCGTGGCCAGTGTGACCAGCCCTGTAGACTACTTCCCGCACCATACGTTATATCCTAATCCTATTTTTAAGTTTCGGGGACTTCTAAAGTCCCCGGGGTAGGATAGCCACGCTATACCTAGAATCGTGAGGCTTCGAGCCCCCCTACCCCTGACTACATTTGAACACCAAAAAACAAACACAAAACAAGAACATTACACGAAGACAGTGTAGCCTCGCTACCCATGCATTACCATGAGGGGGTACGACCCCCCCTGTCTTCAACCAAAACGGTGAACTAAAATATCACAAGGAACAAGCAGTAAACAAGACGTATAAGAACAAGCAGGTAAAAGACGGGAGACAGAAGCTCCATGAAATGAGTCAGTCAAGGGACTTCAAAGGTGAAATACCAATCGGTCGTCTCTGACAGTACAGACGGCTCCCCGCACGCACCAAGTGGTGCGAAACTTTGTCCGGTCCAGCCGGGCAAAGTCTGCTTGGAGCCGTGCCTTAATTGAACTCTTGACACGGAGAAGTACCTGGTCGGCGTCCTGTCGGGATCCATCATACAATGTCTCGCAACGCGAACGCCAAACCAGCCACCTCACCGTGCAAATTAAAAACCAAATCAAAAGGGACTCCGGGCTAGTGTCCACACCAGACCCGTAAAGGACACAGGAACGTGTAAGAGAAAATTGTCGGGCTTGTGCTTTACATCCAAGATGCTCAACCCAAGCCCACAAATTATAAACGAAAGAACAGTCCCAAAAGGTATGATAAAGTGACTCGGGAGCGGCACAGCCGACCCGAGGGCACTTGCCATTCCCTATACCCCAGCGATGAAGACGTTGAGAAGTCTTGAGTGCCCCCCAAACGATCCTCCAATTTAAGTCCCGAAGTCGGTTGCTCAAATTGGAGGCATGACAAACGGTAAACATATGATCGGTGTCAGAAATGTCACAAGCCGGACGCTGATTGGGATGTTGGCCCGCAAAAAGTTCGCAAAGACTGCGAACCGATGCCGGCCCCCAATCAATGTCCGGGGAAATCTCAACAGCCAGCAAGACCAGCTTGCAAAACTGCTTATAATAGCCCGTGGGCGAAAAAGCGTGAGGAACATCGTTCCGCCACCAATTCGGGGGAAAGACCCGGCGGAGCGACAAGGCCACCCAGTATAGAGAAAAGAATCTCCAGGGTGGGCCCCCATCGCCCAACAAGGCCTTTACCCCAAGAACAAAAAAGGCGTCACATTTGTCGCGGAGGTTGGTAACACCCAACCCGCCCTTGGCTAGAGACTGGACAAGAACTGTCCTCCGGACGAGTTCAGCCTTGCCCGACCAAATGAAGGAAAAAATAGCTCGGTTTATAGTCCGCTCTACTGCAAGTGGAAGTGGATAAACCGGAGCCAGAAAAAACAAAGGTGATAGAATTAAGGTATTGACCAGCAATACCTTACCTAAGAGGGAAAACGTCCCCCTTTTCCAGCTGTCCAAAGAGGACAGTAGTTTGGGAAGCCGCGCTTTCCAATTAAAAGGGCCCATGTCCCCCTTGCCAACCCAGACACCGTTGATCTTGATCGGGTCGTTGGTCCACTGAATAGGGACCAGATCGGGAAGGCAATCGGGCCATGAGCCAAAGACCAAGCCTTTCGACTTGGCAAGATTTAAGCGAGACCCGCTCGCACGCGAAAAAACATCAATGATCCCAAAAAGCCGCCTGAGAGATTGGCAATCCCTTACAATGCAGGTCGTGTCGTCAGCGTACTGCAACACTTTGCATTGCAAGCCGTTGGCCCCGGGCATTGCCAAACCAGTCACGCGGCGATCATTGAGGACTGTCTGAGCAAAAGGCTCAATAAAAAGGACATATAGAAGAGGGGAGAGAGGGCAACCTTGCCTTACACCCCTCGTGACTAAAAAAGGGTCGGAAACAACCCCATTCACCAAGACTGCACTGGATATATCTGTGTATAACAGTTTAATCCAGTGCCGGAAATTCGGCCCAAAACCAAATTGGTCTAGGACCATAAAAAGGAAATCCCAATTGACCCTGTCGAAGGCCTTCTGCTGGTCTAGGGAAATAACGAGGCAGTCAAGGTTCCTCCCATCCACGTATGCTACCAGATCCCGAAGGAGTCTGATATTATCATGGATGGACCTCCCCTTGACGCCACAAGTCTGAAATGGACCTACTATTTCAGGTAAAACATTACCCAAACGGAGGCACAAGGCCTTCGACAGGATCTTATAATCCACATTAAGGAGAGAGATGGGGCGCTTGTTTTTGGGATCAAGCTGATCCCCAGCCTTCTCCAAAAGTGTGATGACTCCTAAACGTTGGGAATCACCTAAATGGTTCAGTGCAAAGGCACACCGGAAGACCCCGAGAAGGTCAGGACCGACCATGTCCCAAAAAATCACATAGAATTCCTTGGGCAGGCCGTCCCCTCCGGGAGTCTTACCGTTGGCCATGCTATGAAGGGCCGCACCGAGCTCAGGCAATTCAAGTGGACTGTCCAAGTCAATGCGGCTCTCTTCATCTACAAGTGTAGACAAAGAGTCAAGAAAAGGTCCCTGTGAGGCAACCTCCACAGGCTCTTCAGTAAAAAGGTCGAGAAAGAATTCTCGATATACCGTGGAAATTCCGCCGGAGGATGTGACAATGTCACCCCTTTGGTTACGGACGGATGAAATAATTTTCTTCTGAGCCTGGGAGGATTCCAGATGAAAAAAGTATTTGGACGGCTTCTCCCCTTCCTCGAGTTCCCGAACCCGCGAGCGGATCCGGGCACCCTCCGCTTCGAAGTCGTCCAATTCTTGAAGGGCCTCCTTGATTTCGTTATGCCGGGAAAGAGTGGCAGCGTCACACTTCCCGGCATCTAGATCGGAAGTAACGGAGCGCAGGGAAGACAAAAGTGACTCCCTACGCTTCCGCTTCTTTCTTGCCAAACGACAAGAAAAGGAAATAATAAAACGCTTTATGCGGGATTTGACGTCCTCCCACCAGAGGAGTTCGTTATCGTACCCCTCCTTGAGAGACCGCCAACCCGCATAAGCACAACTAAATTCCCGTTGAAAACCCGCGTCGGCAAGGACGGAAACATTACATTTCCAAAAACCTCCACCAACGCGTGTTTTCTCCGGAAAAGGAAAATCCAAAACTACACAATCATGGTCGCTAAAATAACAGGGCTTATGCCGGCAAGACACAACATCAACCGTGTCCGACACGTAAATACGGTCTAGCCGGCTAGAAAATGTGTTCGCTGCATTGCGCCAGGTGTAAGAATAGTCAGACGGGTTAAGAGACCGCCAGCAGTCTCGAAGGCAAAAAGCAGAAAGTAGATGGCCGAGCTCCTTGGCTCCGAGTCCACAACGTGTGTTATCGGAACCTCGGTGGTCTAACCCTACATCCAAAACACAATTAAAATCTCCCGTGAGGACAACGGGAAAGTTACCCGTCAGGTGTGTTCCTAATCCCGCAAAGAAGAGACGGCGCGACCTGGGATTGGTGGGGGCATAAATTGTGCAAAGACGCACACCCGGCCCGCTTCCAGGACCACGCAAAATACCAGAAACGACCCTCCCCTCAGTATCGAAGGAAGGATCAGAAAAAACGAAGAGGCTTTTAGCAGGCAGAAGGATGATGGTGCCACAGGATGCGGATGTGCCAAAACTGGCAAACATCCTGCCCTTCCATTCTGCCTGCCAAGCAGCTAAATCGGAGTTGGAGGAGATATGACATTCCTGAAGACAGGAAATATCGTAATCTCCACACAACTCAAAAACTTGTCTCCTCTTTACGGGACCGCGCATGCCCTGTACATTGAGGGTAAGAATGGCGACCATATTGTAAGTTATGGATCAACAAATCTAAGGGGGCGATTCCGCCCCAGGGGTTGGGCTAGGGGGAGATTCTGCCGAGGACAAAAATTCGTCCTCATCTCCACCCTGCTCGTCCATGTCCGACTCCCCGGACCCCGAGGAGCCGGACAGGCTAGGTTGAGTAGGAATAATCTCCACAGAAGGAAACAAAGGTGAGAGAGGAGGAAGAATCTCCTTCCCGGGTCTATCCTCTTCCGAGTCAGAAGATTCGGAGAGTTTAGATCCGGGCTTCCCAGAAAAACGTTTCTGGGGAATTGACCCGGAGGATGGGGAGTCCGAATCTGAGGAGGGACGAGCCCTCTTCGTCTTCTTCCTCCTTCCTCGCGGAACTACAAAGGGATTAACCTTATCGGTCGCGGCCCCCAGGCACGCGGGCTTGTCGCAGACCAAAGTTGGCTGCGAGTTAACACCCGTGCACCCGGCGCAACCGACAAGGCTAAAACTAGTAGTCCGAATGATGGCACGCTCGCAGTGGAAACAATTCCACTCGGAGCGCGCCTCAAAAGGACCTACAATCCCCGAACATCCAAGGCAGGACGCTCGAGGCAACTTAAAAGAGGACGTCTGCGGGCTGTCGTCCCCAGAAATAGTGTCCCCGTCCGAAGACGAGGACGAAACAGGCGAGGCGCCCTCCGAAACGCCTGCTTCCGCAGATGTGGGTGCAGACGCGGCAGAGGGCTCTTGACTAGGGGGTGGTGCAGGAGGAGTTGGCTGCTGCACCACTACATCAGCCCACCGTTTGGTGGGCTTAACTTTCGTGGCGTAGGATTTGGGGCACCGCTGGAAGTTGTGCCCCACCCCCCCGCAAAATGTACACTTAACTGAGTTGGGGCACTCGGAGGACGTGTGCCCCACCTCCAAACACTTATAACACCTAACGGTGTTACATTTATTGGCCGTGTGGCCAGGGTCCCCGCATCGGGCACAAGTCCTGGTCTGTCCCAAGTGGGACACCCAGGCGTTGCGGTTCCCGATGCGGAGAACCGAAGGAATGGATTTGACATCCGACATGAGGTACTGCCGGGTGCCAGTAAAAACGGAAGGCTCATCAGGGTAGGTTTGAAACCTACCCTTCTGAACCTTCCCAAAGCGTGAGAGGATGGACCGGACGACATTGTCGTCCAAGTCCACCTCCACGAACTTGACTGTTACGAGCGTCACGGCGCCAAAAGATGATACATGGCAACCGGGACGCTCTACCAAAACTTGCCCAAAACGTTGGGCTAATGCGGCAGATTTGAAAGTGACGTCAAATCTGCCGCCAGGGAGAGGTTGCAAGGCCTCCAAGTGGTCTTTGGGGATTACCCCGACCTCTCGGAGGACCTTGAAGACTTCACTAGGCGCCTCTTTGCCATCGACTTTCAGTTCGAAGGCTCGGAGGCGCCGGGGGGAGAATGCCTGCGAAGGCATTCTAAAGGGAAAAAAGCGAAAGGCAAAGAAAAACAGACCCAACTGGGGTAGACAAAAAAGGAACCGGCTAGCAGCTGCCTAGTCCGGTTGGACGAATGAAATTATCCTACTTGGATAATATAAATGGCACCAATAAACACTTGTATTGGTGCCGAAAGAAAATAATTACCTTGCTATCTCACTGCAGATAGCAAGGCGAACAGGATTATGTATATGTATATGTATTTACATGCACTGTCTAGCTTGACAGTGCTGAAAAAAGAAAGCAGGGCAACACCTGTGCCCGCCTATTGAAAGGAAATAACACAGCCCACACAGTACTCCGGATGCTTACGTAACCGAAGACTGGGGGCTGTGCACTGAACAAAAAAGGCTTAACAAAGGCTACGTAGGGCTGGGCACTGCCACGAGCCCTACGTGCAAACAAAAGAAACGCTGCTGTGTGTAGAACTTATACACCACAGCAGCAACCAAAACCACCACCTAAACCCTCTAAAAACTCAACAGATATACCAAAATATCAACGAAAAGAATGACCAGGGTGGTCTACAAACTGTAAAGAACCAACCCTGCAAAAAAATTGGGCAAAATGCCACTCGAAAAACGCTGAAAGATGGTAAAAGACTCGGAGAGAAAAACACACACGAAATCCTGTATTAGAAGTCTGAAGGACAACGGAAGGACCGATAACGAGTCTAAATCAGTCCACACATAAATTCACAACGCGCTACAAAATACCCACGGTTATCGCCTTCCCAGAATTCTTATGTTATCTTATTGCTTTAAGCTAAATTTTGAAATGGGCCTTATTTCACACTGGAATGAGCCACGATCATTTCCGCTTGCAGTAAGGTCGATCGACCAAAATACAAATGTATGAATTGTCTTATGCTTGCTGTCATAGGAGGTTGCTAAACACGCAAAATTGTTTTTTAAGTTAATGGCCTCCAGATGACGTCATGATGACGTCACAAACATTTCACTCAAGCAGAAACATTTTGGCCGCCCAACTAATACTTTGCAATAGATATAAACTTCACATCTCGATTGGTTTTTCAGATATTGAGCCTGAAAGCGTGGAAAATTAAATATTCATGAGGCCACAATTTGAAAACTACTGACGTCATCATGACGTCATTGCTTTAGGACCATCTACGCTATATGGTCTTTGTTGTGACAACTCGAGGGGACAATACGAGCTTTAATAGTATGAAATTAGGTGGGAAAGGGAGTTGTGTACAAAACCTATGGCAAAAAGGGCAGAAAAAAGATAGGAAAAAAAGAAAAGAAAAAAAAAACCATCATTAGCTGCGCGCCGGAGCAGCTAATGATGGTTTTAATGATATGGTCATATAACACACTGTGTCCCAACCTGTGTCCCAATAGTCTGGTTCCTAGATCCCCTGATGACTCTTGATAAATCTAAGGTCAGGTACGTACTATTCCCCACGGTTTAAAATACAAATGTAGATCATGACGTACAATGTCAGTCCGACTGACATCATCAGTGGCAACATGTCCAAAATACTTTGCAAAATGCTGCAAGATTTGTGACAACTTCGATTTAAATGAAAATTCAAAAGTTTCAGGATCAACAACATGCCTGACAGACACTTTGTTGTTAAATGCCATGGCGAACATCAATGATAGCATCCGAATGTTGGCAAAAATGAGTTAAGAAAATGTTGGACATTTTCGGAAAAAAGTGGAATATTTTTGGCGAGTGTGTAGTGTAGGGCCCTGTTCCCTATAATTGAACAAAAATCTACTGTTAGGTTATTGGAATTGCCAAACTATAGTTAGGCCTAACAGAAAAAATTGTGTGTTTTCGGTAACCCGACCGACCTGGAATTTTTGGGACCAAATTGTCGACCTCAAACTTTTTATTGCCATTTTGCTAGTTGCAAATTTTTAATGAGCACTATTTGCAATTATTTGCAACGAACATAACCATTTTCCATACTTGAAATCTCCCATAATTCGAAACAAACATACCTTTGTTAAAATAGAGGAATAAAAGATACATACTTCATGTGTAAATGTGTTGTTGCTTTGATCGTTTTCTAAACCTCGACATAACTTCTCGCTCCGTCATATCTCTCCAAGCTCCACACCATAATAGCGTACGTGCGTGCGCATCTTTTTTTTTGAATCCATGTCTGAATCACTTGGTATACACAAAGATCGTGTACGTCTTGTCGATGTTCGGCTGGCGGGGAGTACATATGCGCATGAAGCAAAGCATGCACTTATTGTGGGAAAAACCTTTTAAGCGTGCGTATTGTGCAGAGCGAGTCCGTTGTTTGGGGGACAATAAATCATGCAACACTGAAATTCATAGTCGGGTTCCATCTGCGTGTAGTGAAGAATGCCCGTTTATCAAGCTAAACACGCATGCTTACATTTTGGAACCTCACACCACTCGACAAGATTCGTCCAGAAAAATCGACAAGATTTGTCCACAAAATCCCGCCGATATAACCAACAAACAGTTGGATCAACAAGGAGAGTCATCTATTTCAATAAAAACGTTCGACAAATTGCGACAAGAAGTGGACCAGTGGTTGAGTGTGTGATAAATGGCCGTGTGGATAATTCTACATGTGTGGCCAACGTATTACGGTAACGCACCGTGCATGGGGGCTGCCAGTTGGCCGGGCACACCGTTGTATGTACGGCATGGAATACTTTACCCTACCACGGCACAGCAGTTTGTGATATGATATGGTGACCGCAAAAACAAGTCAGTTTCATATTTATTTTGTTTAGGTTATTGGTTTTGCTGATAAATAGGCTATCAGTCATGCATGCTATTTTACTATGTTCATTCTTTGTTCTGAATAAAACATTGCGATCCCAACTGAACGGATGCAACTTTACCTTTGAAAATAAAAAAATAAGCAAACGGTCCATCCAGCAAGTGGTTAAACCATTGCCGTTACAGCGGTGTGGACTATCCTGCACGAAAAACAAAATCTGATTTTCAGGTAATGTTTACATTTCATGAAAAATATGGATTTTCTTAGCAAAATACTGATTTTTTGCTTTCTGAATACTGAAATGAGTTTTAAAAGGTTGGCAGCTCTGCGATATATTTGTGCCGATATTTGGGTATCAAAATGAATGGATATCGAACAGCCATGTTCACATTGAAAACATTGCACTGATCTATGGAGGATTTTGACCCCTTTGACCCCTTTCTGTATTACCATGTTATGATGTTTTTAGAATCAGTTCAACTCTGATTTCACCAGTTTTCATCATTCTTTATATTAGAACACGTACATGTTTAGTGAGTTTGCGAAAGAACATGCAAATGAGTACTAATGCAAAAATGACAAAATAGAATTATTTTCCTACCTACCTACCTGGATTTTGTTCAGACCGTTACCGGAAACACACAATTTATTTTGCTCGGCCTTAACGACATTTCAACCAACAGGTATGCCATAGATAAGGGCAGGGTTTTAGTTTCTGAGGGAAATTTTGGGGTCAAGTAACGATGAAGACGACAAAACACAACACGAAAATAAAGATGGTGATCACCGTGACGCACAGTAAACACGCAAAACCACATTGATTTGCATGGCAACTGCCGTAAAGCGCGTAAGAAAATTGCATATTCTACCGCAATATACTGTTCAAAATTCCAAAAAAAGATGTCAGTATTAGTCTGCTTTAGGTTCAAAAAGTCATTTTGGAATGAGAAAAAATACCCATGACTCTATAATTTGATCAAAACTAAAGAGGGGCTCTAAACTACACAATCGCCCCTTTTCTTTTCGCCAATCGAAAGTGACAAGTTCTGCCAGTTCCCATATTTGCATGTTTGACGGGAAACGTCTAATCTTATCCGGCATTAAAAGTGTTTCTTCCTTTCTCTTCTCTAAAATACAGAATGCCCCGATCCAGATAACTCACTGTGCTATGTAAGTAGATATAGCTCCAGCTCTGTTTGCATTCCTGGTCTCCAACCTTGTGAATCTGAAGGTAGCGGACGTGAAGTCGGGAGGACAAAACGCCAAACAATAGGTTCACCCTCGAGTGAGGGGTCTTTAGAGACATGTATTTATGGTAAGTGTTAGGTATAGGACGTGTGTCATTGTGCTCGTTCAGGTGGTACTGGGGTCATCCTAGACTATGAGACCTTAAAAGCAGCAAAACCCGAAGGAAAAAGTTCTCTTGCAACGTTTCAGGTCAGTTTTACTCGCCTTTCAGAAGATAAAGCTCTTCAAAATGTCCACATTGCAAGCATGAGATTTTGAGCATTTCACCTACAAAATCTAGGGGTCTTAATTCTGAACTTATTCAGAGTTATGGACTTCCAAACCCTACAAGAGTTGTTTTCTACTATCCTTGTGAAACCATATGACAAACTGGTGAAGCATCTGCATGCAATAAGAAAGGACTGGTTCAGTGAACAAAACATGTCCTAATTTTAATGTGCACGTTGAATATTTTGGTTGATGAGAGAAGCATGAGAGTGTAATGGAAGGAATATTGGGTGCCAGACTGTGGAAACACACTCACTGAAGTAGGACAGGACGTCAGTCTATTTCGTATTGGGAATGAAGCTGATTTTGCCTCCAAATTCAATCACATGACACTATAATGCAGGCTTGCAAGTATTCCTACTTTTCTTACTTTTTCCAATTTGTTTGCCTTGCTCCTACTTTTCCTACATATTTTTTCGTACTTTCTTGTCCCACAACTCCAAAAAATGAGATCTCTTTGAATATTTTTCATAACAGTGTGACACACTGTCACATGAAAATCGCAAAATGAAGGGCTTGGGTGCAGGAGTACTGCAACATGATTAGTTGAGGATGGAGCACATGTGTTGTGAATACATAACATGCCAAATGAGACTTGGACATGGGTGATGAGTATCAACAAAAACTACTCCTGAAAATTTTGATCCTACTATTCTCCGACTTTTTCATCTGGGTCTGCTTGAAAGCCTCTACTCTCTGGTTCAAACAGCATTAGATAATTACCTTATGTAACTTCGGTTGTCCATTACTCACTTTAGAATCAAAATTAAAACTCCAAATTTCGGGCAGGTGAAATGGTCATGACTTCTTCTTTACAGTGTAGAATATTTGAAGGACGCTGTCAGTGTTGTAACCAAGTCATTTTTTCAAGTCAAGTCAAGTCCCAAGTCAAGTCAAGTCCCAAGTCAAATATTCACAAGTCAAGTCAAGTCCCAAGTCAATTTTTTTTATTAAAGTCAAGTACCAAGTCTCAAGTCAATTGTTGCACATAGTAAATTCAAATTCCAATGACAAATGAGTACGCATAGGCCGGCATGCATGCACTGTACAAAATCAACCTGGCATGCCGTCTCGACGATTCTCCATACAATCGTCCAGGGCTGCAGCCCTGCATACGTACATGTACTAGACACCCAACTCATATGTGCGTACGCCCAAAAGTTGTGTTTGTTTTAACAAAAGTGTTAATGTCAGCAAGTCAAATTTATTCAAGTCAAGTCGAGTCACAAGTCATGTTCTTTCAAGTCAAGTCAAGTCCCAAGTCATTTTTTTTCCCAATTCAAGTCAAGTCAAGTCTTAAGTCAAACAAATTGTGACTTGAGTCTGACTCGAGTCCGAGTCAGCAAGTCAAGTCAACAAGACTGGACGCTGTTTATTCTGTGGTAAGTAAAAAGCCAAACACTTGTTATTTCATGGCAGAAATAATTGGCTGTTTTATTTTACAATATGCAATCTACATAAAACTACCAAATTACGCACTTTTCTCAGCAATCAACATCATCTTCAATGTACATTGTAGCAACAATAATGTGTGCTTAGCCAAACCACTTGCCATGGGTTTCTGCTAAAAATAAAGCATGCAAGCTTACTGCGAGGTGCGATCACAAAGTTCCGAGACTGCGTATATAACAGCAAAAACCGTACGTGATTTAAATCTGGCCGCCATCCCCTTCAAAGTAGTGCCCATGTGCAGCGATACACTGCTTCCAGCGCTCCTGCCACGCGTCATCATGTTGGAGCACCCAATTGCCAGTGCGCCACAGTTCAGACCGTTTGTGCCGAATGTTCTCCCTCAGACGTCTTAGAACGGTGCAGTAGAACTCAGCATTGACAGTCTGACCCTGGAGGAGGAATTCACGGTGCACAACCCTGCGAATGTCAAAGAAAACGATGAGCATGCATGCTCTTGGTTGCGCTCCTGACCTGACGCGCCTTCTTCGGTCTTGGAGACTGCGGGCTCTTCCACTGCGAAGACTGCTGTTTGGTCTCTGGGTCGTAGCCGTAGACCCAATTCTCGTCACCGTTGGTGATCCTCGACATGAAGTTTGGGTCATCCTGGGCCTGTTGATGGAGATCCTCACAGACTTCGACACGGTGCTACTTTTGCTCGGGATTCAGGATCCTGGGCACAAACTTGGCAGCGACACGGCACATGTTCAAATTGGACGTGAGGATTGCCTGAACTGTTCCAAATGACACGTTGACGGTGTCAGCAATGTCCTGGATGGTGATCTGACGATCCTGACGCACAATTCTTTCGGGAGTTGTGCTCATGGAGTGTCACCCTGACCTCTCGTCATCCTCCATTTTTTTATATTTAAATTAAATAGAAAAAGTTTTATATATATTTATTTTGTTTGTGTCAACTACGTAAAATAGAGCTTGCTCATTGAGCCCTACCTCGACCATTCAATACATGTATTGTTCTTTGTATGTTACCTCCTTTCTTTTGGTTTGGGCTCAATGAGTGTGCCTGTCTGGGGCTCATGCTTAAAAGCTTTGCTTCTTAATGGGCTCCTCTGCAGTATCTTTAACCCTAATAACTCCCTATGGTGTGTGGAAAATCATATTGAAATTGGAGGATTCAGGACTGTTGGGGTTAAAACATTCACTATATAGTACCTATAGATTGTTTCAATTTTTCTATTATTGATTGATTTAGATAGTGTGGAAAATGAATAAACCTTGAAACCTTGAGTGACGTTCTGCCCTTCTTGAAATGTGAATGCCACTCATAATACCTCGCCCGGCTTATAGCTTCATTGCTGTAGGCTTTCTGAAGCATTTCAAGGGTCTTCGTCCGTTGCAGATTTGGAATACTTACGAAAGTTATTGCTTACACCTGCTACATGTACATGTGTATATGCAGAGTACTGTGCTGCGATGCGCTCCATTCGTTCGCAACATGAGCAGTCTCGGAACTTTGTGATCGCACCTCGTAAACTTCAATATTAGCTGAGGTTTTGCAAGAATAGGAAACTTGGGGCACATCATTCAAGACCTATACAGTCTGGTCTGACTTGGGATTACATAGAAATACAAACAGTTGACTGCTCAACAAAAGAGCAGTCAATTAATTAGCAAAAGTAGACAGTAAAAACTGTCAACTGGGTCACTCTGTGGCAGGTGTTAAACATGTTGCAATTCGAAACAATTAAAGAAATATTCCAAACTGATCACCAAAATAGTAATTTGAATTCCATTCCTGGTCATTGATACTGGCTATAAAAAGAAAATGAGTCTGTGGTTAGACTGTGTCTGTAAAAGATCTGCCTGTAAAAAGTGATTGTGAAGTCTCCAGTTTTATATGTTGTTTTTTGTGCAAGATTTGACTGCACTATTTTCCATGTTTGACGCAACAGATAAGCTATGTGGAGACGTTAACTTGCTGGAGACCTGCACAGACTCTACTGCGTGGATGGGTGCCACAGCGACAGAGACCAATGGGGTTTTTGTTTTCGGTTTTGAGGTTCCTGATATTAACCAAGAGTCCATATATCTTACTGCAGTGAGTTCTCTCTGAAATTGTTATCTCAGTTTACTACACTAGGAATGGACATGGATGTGATTTCCAGCAAAAGACGTTCAAAATGACATCCAATTTTTCCCAAAATCACATCTCATGTCCCCGAAATCTCCTCCTTATCCAAAATCACATCTTATGCCGCTGTCACACCAAAAGAATGAGCCTCTGAACGTTTCTCGAATAAAATATTTTTACTTGGTTCAGAATAGCCCGAATAACAAGGGGCAAATGCTTTCTGCATGCTCCTAGCATCCTTCTCGAATGCTTTCCGAACGGCTTGTTTGGTTTAATATCACACCGAATTCAAATGGAACGCTTTCCGATTCCTTTCCGAATGCTCTCCGAATACAAGTAGGTCGTGATTTTACTCATTCCTAGATGTGATTTTACCCATTCCCAGATGTGATTATACTCATTCCCAGATGTGATTATACTCATTCCCAGATGTGATTATACTCATTCCTAGATGTGATTTTACTCATTCCTAGATGTGATTTTGCAATGGTATAAAAAAACAGGCTAAAAGTGATTTGGGCTAAAGAAGACGGACATTAGATGTGACATTTGAAAGGTGCAAAACCGAATGCAATTTTGCTCTTGTTCGACAAAATCTCAGAGGTGATTTTGGTCAAGGATGTGATTTTTTTTGTAGGTGTGGTTTTGAACATCTTACTAATAACCATGTTCAATTTGAAACAAAAATCACAATCTTTTCCATTCCTATTACTATGTTATTTGCTGAATTATTTGAATTTATAATTTGAAATTTTAATTTTAAAACATTGACTGGCTTTGTCATTCGGCACCTGATTTTCACACATTTTTTGTGTAATTGAAATCACCCAATATAAGGCTAAAAGCAACTTTTCAGCAGCAGTATTAACACCGTCTACTTTTCAGCCAAATGCACGGTACAAATGTTCCCTGTATCAGAATTTATCAAGTCGATTGTTTTTATTAATTTTTTTCAAATTTCTAATTTCAAGGCCATTGGTACCCGTAGAGACGTGTTTCGTCCACATGACCAGAAAGCAGGGATGTAGACAAGTCCATCACAAGTCCCTGCAAGTCCCTGCAAGTCCCTGCAAGTCCATGCCCCAGTCCTAATTTCAATCACAAGCTATTCAAATGAGCTTTGACAAAGGCATTCCTTTGTCATTGTTCATACAGTTACTTGTGACTGACTTTATGAAAGGACATCTGACTGGACTTGCGAAAGGACTTCTGACTGGACTTGCGAAAGGACTTGTGAAAGGACTTGCAGGGACTTGACTACAACTCGACTACAACTCTGCCATAAACAAAACCACAATGTGTGGACAGCTATGGAGGAAACTCAGTACAGTAGTGTACATATAGGGCAGGTATTAACCCCCAGCCACCGGGCATTACATGGGGTGTCTGGGACGCAAGGCCGGGTTGTGCATTGAAGCAAAACAGAAACAAGAGGCTTGTGCAGTCACTGGTTTACTTAAATAAGCTCTGATTAGCATCAATACACGATGCAGTCCCTGCATGACAACACGTAACAGAGTTGCAACATGAACATTTTTGCTGTTTCTGGTATCCAGTTTTCAGCCAAGATTTCAAAAAAAAATTCTGAAAGTATGCCCTGTTGTGGTTGTGTACCTATAAAAAAAAAAGGCAAAAATTGATTGTAAAAAATGGTATGATTATGATGAATGCAGGTACGGGTTGAATGGGGCAGGGTTGAGGAGCTGCAATCACCCGATATACTGGGGAACGGAAGAGGTGTTGTGGTATCTGTAAATGTGTCTGTACCTCGCTCCTTCCTTAATACCCAAGCAGCATTCTGGGTGAGTCTGTAATTTGCCATCCCCATTAACTTACATCTGTCATGTCCATGTTTGGATATATTATGAAGCTGTCTAACGTGGCCCCACTCACCAACTTTTTGTTGACAAACTTCTTTGTTGATGAGCTTCAGACTCATTCAGTTTAATATCAATTGGTACTATTACCTTTAATAATAACACTTGCTTTGCGAAACGTGAGGTTTTCCAGCATCTTGAAATTTAGTCCAGAATTTAGAACTGTGGTCTAATAATTGGGCACAAAATTTGGCCGATGATCCTAGGGATGTTCATTTTCGAATAATTTAGTATTCGATTAATCGAAACTGGGTTTGACCGAACATTCGAATATTCGATACTCGCCGATCAAGCTTTTCAAGCATCAGCTGAAACTGCATGCCCCGCCGGTAAATAGTTGCACGCAAAGCACGCCTGTGTTTTATGTGCAGCGATCGATGGACCCCCTGATCGACATTTGTTTGCATGCGACTGTATCATTATGGGTACGTATTACTTTCTGATAACAAGAAACCAAACTGCAGCCTGTGTTTTGTGTCAAGAGGTTTCCACAAAGTTACAATCGCGAAAAAGTGCGACATTTGACACTGCTAAGCTCCGTAACTTTTCTATTCAAGTAGCATCAGAGTCGTATCTGTACGTGCATATATATATATATTTTTTTAAATATTTGAACCGGTAATAAAAAGGTATTCGAATATTCGGTTGATGATCGATTATTCAAATATTCAGTATATTCAGAACAGCCCTAGATGATCCTCCAGTAACGTGGCGCACTTGAACAAATTTCAATAAATTTTAAAAAGCACATTTTTGATGACGTCATGATGACGTCACACATTTTTCACATTGATGTAAAATACTATAGGAGGTAACAAAGCTATTACAAAAATAATTTTGAATTTAGCATGTTCCGTTGATAAGATTAGGTTCAAAAACTTAAAAATTATTATAAAATCGTATTATGACGTCATCATGACGTCACCTCAATTTTCATCTATAACACGTGCTGGCTTACCAACATACCAGATTTAAAGGAAATCGGACATACGGTTCTCTAGACATGGGCCCTTGAAAAATGCACCTTTAAGATGACGTCACGTGACACGTGATGATGTCATCACTCTTCGGCATACAATTTCAGGTTAGGGTTTATCTTTGTGTTAAGTCTGATTAAGATCTTAGTGACCAAAGTGCCTCTCACACAATTCGTGTACAAAGTCTAAGGGATTTAGGATAGTACTAAAAAATTCATAGAAAATCAGCTGATGACGTCATCATGACGTCAGTTTGGATTTTACATGCTAGTAGCACTATCTACATACCCACTAATTTTTATGACGATCGGACTTACCCTTATATGTGTTTCAAAAAACACATTTTTGATGACGTCATGATTACGTCACACATTTTTCCTATTTATGTGAAAGAATATAGGAGCTAACAAATCTATTACAAAAGGAATTTTGAATTTAGCATGTTCTGTCGATGAGATATGGCTTTAAGAAACTTTAAGATTCAAAAACTTAAACATTACAATAAAATCGTATGATGACGTCATCATGACGTCACCCCAATTTTCATCTATAACACGTGGTGGCTCACCAACATACCAGGTTTAAAGGCAATCGGACCTACGGTTCTCTAGATATGGGCCCTTGAAAAATGCACCTTTATGATGACGTCACGTGACACGTGATGACGTCATCGTGACATCACACTTCGGCACACTATTTGAGCTTAGGGTCTATGTTTATGTTAAGTTTGATTAAGATCTGATGTTGTTTAGTGACCAAAGTGCCTGTCAGAAAATTTAGCTTAATGAAGAAACAAAAATAGTGGGTATTGTGTAGTTTAGGATTTGTGTATTAATTGTGTTCATGTTAGCGCCTGGAGCATTTAATTCTTCCAAAAGCATTTTTTGTCACTAAAGTAGACTTCTCTGAATTCCAATGACACGTGCTTTTGTGATTTGGAAAGGTTTTTCAAGGCGAAAATATGATTTTCTTACGCGGGTCACGTTTTGGCTAGTCAACCCCGACCCAGCCCCTACTCTCCGACCAGCTATATACCCGTGTACAGCGGGGTATTGCGCAATCGCGTATTTTTTGCCCTCTTAACTACAGATTTCATTAAAAAAAACCTGCAGATGTTCTTCGACGTGGCCCTTTCTTCTGAATATGGCAAAACAAACAATTTTCAAGTAGATTGTGTTCATGCCTGGGCGAAAGTGTACTAAACTACACAATCACCGCAACAGAACAAAAACAAAGGCTTTTCCGAAAAATTTCGGAAAAGCCAACAAGACAGAGGTAAATGGATAAAACCAAACTGAAAACAAGAGAAAAGAAATCAGACAACACTTAAAACTGACTAGATGGGTGAGGGGGCTGGCTGATACATTTGATTAATTTTATTCAAGTTTGACACTTACGATTGTTTTCACGTTTACAAATTATGATTAATCAATTATTATATCCGTTCGCATACCCAACTTCTTGTTTGTCCAAAAATTATTTTTTAATAAAATTGGGAAATCGTGTTCAAATAACATTTTCCTTGTAACTTTGAAACAGGTCAGTTTAATTTGAAGTTCACCAGAATTTCACTTTGTTTGCTATTTGCGGTAAAACTAACTCAGAGAAGGTACTAGAGAGGAAAAAGTGCTCTACGTTAGACGACGTGCCAAGTTAACCACCATCCATACTGACACCATTTGATGATTTGTCAGAATTAGATATAAAGTTACAAGCTTTTCAATGAGACATTCCACACAAAAATGGACCTACATGTATAAGCAACAGATTCAATAAGTTTCCAATTTTAATTTAAGAGCTTGACCCTCTGAATTCTAAAAATATTTAATGTATTTCAATCTTCGCGCATAGCACATAATACAATATATGTGACCCGCTCTAAAAAAAAGTATATTATGTCGCAAAATATGAACAATTAGTTCTATCTATGTTTAGAAAGCCAGCAATGTAAGCTTCCATTTGGTACATGATAGAGCTCCAAAGCCCTTTCCGTTCTGGAGATATATATGGCATTTTTGCATATTAGTTAGTTCTGTGGAGTTTAAATTGCACAACAGAGAAAACAGGCTTTGAAATAGCCAGTTCTAATAAATGCAATGGAACAATGCACTCTAAAAAGGTTATTTTTTTTCACTTTATTCACTGAAATCAACATTGTTGTGCACGTGTGTACATGTAATTGTAGTGTTGCCCAGATTCAGGACACGCAATTTTTTCCGGCCCTGCAGCCAAGACCAACTGGTATCCCGGCACAGTTGATCTGTTGTATGTTTTGAGTCAATTTGGTGGACAGAGGCAGGCATTTTTGAAAATACTACTGGCAGGACATATAAAATAAGAAGTCAAAAAGACAAAGACATGACACTAAACTTTTTTTTTTTTTTGCCTTAAATGAAAATGAATTCTGGCAGATTTACCCGGGGCTGACGACACCCAGTACCGCTGTGGTGTTTCTCCAAGCTGCTCTGCCCGTTAAGCGTGGGGATATCGTCACAATAACCATGACATACCAGGATTACCTAGATTTTTGGATTGATCCCTGTTCTGAGGCCACACCCATCCAAACCACGTGCTTGGACTGTGTGTCCGTGCAATACAGGACACGCCTTGCCAATTGCGGAGATGACCCTTGCCTTGAAGACTACATCAGCTGGAGGAGAATGGCAGTTCCACCTCCAATAGACCTCGTATCATGCAGTATCAAAGTGCATGACGAATCACTAAAGACGATGCTGGATCCATGTTTGCGTAAGTTGAACAGAGGGGTAATTCTACAACGTTGTGACCTGGTTCCACAAAACAGGTAGACAGTAGCAAAAGTTGAAAATTGCGGTGATGGTAATTCCTGAAAATACATAAGCTTTAGGGAGCACTGCCTAACCCGCCATGGTTGGGCCAGGCCGTTAAAAAGCCTGGCCACGCCCGGGCCTTCCGGCCTTTAGGCTTGCTATTGTGAGCCACAATTAAATCACCTAACAATAGAGCATCTTCTAATCGATAAAGCCCGGCCTTCTGCCAGGCTAGGCCAGGCTAGGCCAGGCTAGGCCAGGCTAGGCCAGGCTAGGCCAGGCTAGGCCAGGCTAGGCCAGGCTAGGCCAGGCTGTGGCCCCTTGCACACTGCAGTGATTGCTTTTGTTGTCATTCCATTTATTTTAGGGGCTGGAGATCAAATCTGGGTGAACAATGGGAGTTGGTTATTTCTTGGCCCCACTATAACCTTTTAAACTTGAAGTTCTTGGAGTCTTTTTTGAGAAAATGAAGCTCAGATTTGCGACTATAAGAAATCACCCCAAACATATTTTGAGATTGAATAGACCCAAGACGTATAATGACGTCAAGCTTTGTTTACATGTGTACTTTCCTATGGGAGCCAGGTGGGGACGATTGTCTGGCGTCCTGACTTGGCTCCCATAGAAAAGCGCACATGTAAACAAAGTCATTACCTCATTATGTCTTAGGTCTTTTCAGTATTAAAACTTTGGAATATGATAAAATAGGGCTTTTCAAAGGTAAAAATGTTAAAATCCGGAAATTGACTTCAGTTTCAAATAGGTATTTCTGCTTGTATGAACTCAGAAAGCCATAGTGCAACTTTCCGCTCAATTCGTGCTGCTAGGTTACAATGTGGATTTTGCGGCACGTGTTGAAAAAAGCCTATGTATGTTTTTGGCTTTAAAAGCATTTTAAAAACGCAATTGTAATAGTTATGAAAGAATGATCAGAATTGGTATGATTATTTAAAGATAATTCTTTTCTGCTGGTCAAACAATTTGTTTTTAGTTGTATTCTCGTTATCCAATCAACATAAAGAAATGAATGAAATCATGCGTTTAAGGCCAACCCGATCCCATAATTTGTTTGTCAAAAAGGTATTGCATTAAAGTTTATTATGTACACATCGGTATGTTCAAACCCAAGAAGTTACTGTATCAAAGGTATTCTGGGAAAGAATTGGCAAAAACGTTGATGCCATATGTCATGCGATGGAACGATCTTGTGTATTTTGCCAGCAAACATGGTTCCTGGAAATGTGTCAGAACTTAAAATCCAGATAATATAAGATGCCCTTGAACCAATACCTGACACAGTAAAACAATTAATGTTGATTTATCAAACTCAATGTTATTAATGATGTTCAAAGTGAAAAAAAACTGGCAGGAGCGGGATTCGAACCTGCAATTTCCGGATTAAACCGGCGCTCTACCAACTGAGCCATCTTGCCCTATGATTGATCCCCACTATGCCACTTCCCAGGTTGTATCGTAAAATTGGGCATGATACCTGGCTATACGGCATTCTGGGTTTATGACTTCTGACTAGCGCCCACCCGAACAAAGATACTGACAATTTGGAAGACCGCCAACATAGGGCAAGATAGCTCAGTTGGTAGAGTGCATTTTTGTTTGTAAAACATAAAGGGTTTTGGTCATACATAATCATGGTGTTTTCCCCAATCCAGCTCCTGCCGAATTCGGGTTTGTTAGTTCGAGCCAGTCATCTGCTGTCGGTGATATCATTGTGCTGACATGTGCGGGAACCGGCCTGGTTGAACCGCTGGTTGAGTGGTATGATGAGGCTATGAGTGTCGTCGCGAGTGGTGATGGGAGTGCAGTACTTGAGGTCACTGTGGGGTCATCGCCACAAAGGTTGGCTCCCTCTTTCTTCCTACAGTACAATCAAATGAAAGCCTTATAACCTGTACTTTTGTAGCTCAATTTTCAAATGTTGCTACGATCCACCCATTTCATGGTGCCAGTTCACATATATGCCCAAGTTAAATACCTTGTCATTTGCAGACTCAAAAATGACTTTCGTGCAAAGAGCTTTTATGCAGATGTTAAAACAACACAAAACTTTAATAGAGAAACCACGTCACTTTAACCCCTTGCGTAAGGAAGACGCCAAATGGAGCAAAATAAAAAACAGTGGCACCAGGCCGGATGACGCCATTTGCCGCTGTTTGTGCAGTTTCAATCCATTGTTGGATTATTGTGTATGTTACACTTGACTGCACAAGTACATTGTAACTGTTTCGCTTGGCTGCACAGGCCGCTCCGGCACCTCGACGTCTCACTACGAGAACCATACTCAAGGGGTTAACAGTGGTCGCACCGACTGATTTTTTTAAAAACCAGGCAAAGTGCGATAAAAGTTCCGCTTTATGTGGGTTTCACACTACTCTGAACTTACCCGGGTAATTTATTACCCGGGTAGTTGTCATTACCCGAGTAGAAACTAACCCGGAGAATCGGTTTCAAACTACCAAATTAACCCCGCAATTCTGCTTACCCGCTTCAGCTCGCACCCGGGTAACTTGTAGCCGCATTCACACTATAATGGTAACCCGGAGAATGTGCATTGCTTGACCTCTACCCTAGCCATTGGTTCGTCATAAAAGAGCGAAGTGAAAGCGAGAGCATGCAATGCAAATTGAAAAAATCAGATCAGTGTTGGCAGCGTGCACGCGTAATCCTCACCTGTGCGGTCTAGACTGGTGCCTTGCATTAAGTGTATGTAAAATGTACTTATTAAGACAAGGCATCATCCACGGAAGACTGGTGCCTTTTATTATTAGTATACATACAAATAAACTTATTAAGGCGTGGTACCAGCCACGGCGGCTGTACTATAAATTAATAAATTACGTCACCTTCGCAAAGCTGGCCGATAAAACACGACGAAGCACACCCACGGTAGAAGAAAACCCGGCAAGCATTCACACAACTGATAGTAACCCGGAGAATCGTCTCAAGGTCGTCGTTAACCCCGAGATTGGCGGGTTAACCCACCTCGAGAGCAGGGTTAGAAATTACCCAGGTTAAGTGGGGTTTTGGGGCAGTTAACCCGGAGAATTTCTAACCCGGAGAATTGTAGTGGGAACACTCCACATTACCCGGGTAATTGCCGGGGTAAATTTTTTGTTAACCCGGCAATTACCTGGGTAAGAGCACAGTGTGAAACGGGCTTTAGTTGCCAACCTTTACGGATATGATAAGGTATGATATAGCTTGGTAATGATCGAAAAATATAAACCCTTGTGGTTTGTTTGACGAAAAATTGAATGATTAGTTTCATGTGTGTCAGCTTACTGTTTATAAAGATAGTACCAGCACCAATCCTCCTGAGAAATATTTCACAACTTTTACACACAAATTATCCCCATTTTTCCATGCCCTGAGAGCCTCACAAACAGTCTAGTCAAAACACAGATAGTAAACTTTCATAATGACTCACCAGCCGATGTCAAACTATTAAGTATTCCTGGCTATTAACCGTGTGATTTCCCCAGTGGAATTGATGTGTCAACGCAAACTTCAGGATTGCGGGCAAAACCAGAAGCATGGGTGTCCCTTCACAGTAGACAGACTTGTTTGTTGTTCCTGAGCAAGCACAGATTCACATGAAATCTCACACCATTCTGCTTCAGAATAATGTTAATTAATCCTAAAGGAATTTAACAAGTATGTTAGATAATTATTCCATGAACAAATTCCACACAATAAACTATCAACGTATCTTCGGGCTGCTCCCGACTAACTGAAGTGTCGACTCACCCACTTTGCAAGACATCTGCCTACGCGCACCATTAAATGTAAAGCCCGCCCTCTATTGACCCATCAACTATTTCGGATTATGGAGAAATAAATTGTATTACATCACAGTTAAATCACACAAAAAGACATGTATGAACACTGTCTTGCAACTGTCTTGTCAGCTCTACCAATGCTATATCATACATGTACCTTTAATGATTAAGTTGGAAATAATACTTATATATCTCATCTTTTTACTTCTCTTTTGCTTCAAGATTTACGTGTGTTCTGGATGGCTCCACTTACAGAGCTGTTACTCACGACACCGTGACAACCGTTTCAACACCAAGTAATTGCCCACTTCTTTTATAGTTCATACTTTGTATTCAACAATCCTTGGACGACCTAAAGTTGGGAAGATCCGGGGTCCTATCAAAATGTTTGGCCATGACTTTAGACATCTGCACCATATCACGGTTTGGCTGATTTAAATCACGTTAATTTAAATTGGCCAACCCTAATGTGGAAAGGCATCCGGTATGGCTGATTTAAATCAAAGTTCATTTAATGCAGCAATCAATGGGAATCTTGAACCTACCCTCCTTAAGAGTCGTCAAGCATTCGGCACCATCTCGACGTCGAATCTTGAGGTCTGAAAAATATTGGCATGATAAATCTTTGACGTGTTTTTTTTAGACATGATGAATCTTTGAAGTTTTTTATTTGGCTATGGTGAATCTTCGTCGAATTTTATTCAAAAGTGGTGAAGCGTCGTCAAGTACAAGAAATAGGTTATATCGAAAGACCGTCGAATATCTTTGACTGGCTGGCCGAACGTACCGCGCGCACGGCCCAGACAAAGCTGAATCGTGGGGTCGAAGGCTGTTTTTAAAGTACTGTAATTTCTGTTTTAGGTGTCATATATGGCTGAAACTTGTATTTAATAAAACAATTTTATACCTTTTGTGTGTACATTTTTTTTCGTAAAGACTTCGAATAACTTTGTGATGTAGAGTTGAATGGCATAGGAGCGCACGGTGCGATGCCAGCCCGGAACATGTCCCCAGCATTTTTTCACGGCGCCACATTTAAATTATATTTTTCCCGGAAAACATCATCATAAATCAACCAATCACGTACCAAATTAAAGGGAAGACGTCATCTATTCAATGACTTATGTGCGGTTGCCAACTTTTGATGGGGGGAGATTTTATAACCGACCAAAAAATGTGTTTTCCTAAAACATGCAGAAATGTCAAATAATTCCAGACCGCGCACACGTCTGATGCAAAATGGGGATATTAAATCACTAAATATGGTTTAATCTTGTCGATATGTGCCATTTTTCTAGGTAACAATCGTCTCTGAAGTTGCCCCTCCAACTGAAAAAACGCCGTGCGCACACATGTTGCATACATATCTCGCATACATATATTCAACGTCAAATTCTACCTCTTGCATCTTTGATTCTTTTTTTTCCCCTTTGTAGCTCCATGCCTCGAGTGGCTTTTAGCCTTGTTTGGGGTGAACTTGCATTACAAAAACAAGAACCAAAAAAAGGGAGCACAAAACGTGCAACTCCCCTATCTTGTGTCGCCAGATATGTGAAATATTCCATTTGCCTGCTGATGAAAATGTTCCAGGATGGTACAGAGTTCGTAAAGGGATCAAATGACAAAATTAAATACTCTTCATATTATATGAGCAGATTATCACAGTGTAGTGTCACACCCCCATACTGCCCATCCCCCCCCTCCCCCCCTCCCCCCCCCCCCCCCCCCCCGTGACACCTGTGGGCACGTGCCCCATGTACATACCCCTCCCATCGTGATAACATATTCTGATATATCCCTAATATTTCATTTTGTTGCAGCTGAGGAGTGTGCCAATCTCCTGGATGAGCTTCGCATGTACCCTGTGAAGTACCCGTATTGCTTTTCCCTCACAGAAGAAACTGCAGAGAGATATGGTTCCAGCAGCCTTTTCTTCAGTGGTTGGCAGACTAGTGTGTCAGTTTACCAAATCAGAATTTCCTCGTCACAGTTGTTCCAATTGATACTCAGCCCATTTGTTGAAAGAGGGCAGTGGAGGGTACCCAAATTCGTACCTGTTGTACTGGAAATGCGTCTGCAGTATGCAGGCTTTGCACGGAAACGTCGGGGCCTTGATGAGAGACCGTTTGGAGAGATTTACAGGAAGCAGTACGATCCAGTGTACGTGTCACCGGACTCGGATAGATATTTGACTTTTGACCTGGATCCTCCCCTACCAGCAAACAGAAGCCATGGGTGGGTTGTGAATTTCTTTGATCCCAGTTTGCCATTTGTTAGGGAAGGGGAGGAGGGAATCAATATAAATCGGCCCGAGATGCTGTCACTGGAATGCTCGAATGCCACCAACCCTATCTGCACAGAGAGTCTTGTACGTGACTGGTCGAACGTACTTCAGCAATACAGCGATGCCGGATGTAACACCAGAACCAACAGTCCGTTAATTCTCGAGTCATACAAACACTGCAGCCGCATTTCCACGGCTGGTAAGTAACTATAATGTCTGCATGCCTCTGTCTTGTCTACGGAGCTCCAGAAGTGCCATCTGGCTTGTTGAAATCCTGGGGTATTTTATCTCAAGATGACAATATCTTATGAATAAGCAGAGTTGGAGTCGAGTCCCTGCAAGTCCTTTCACAAGTCCTTTTGCAAGCCTAGTCGACGTCAGAAGTCCTTTTATAAAGCCGGTCACTATGAACAATGACAAAGGAATGCCTTTGTCAAAGCTCATTTGAATAGCTTGTGATTGGGATTAGGACTTGCAGGGACTTGTGATGGACTCGACTACATCTCTGAATAAGATGTGGACACTGTGATAGGATGTATTTCCCAATCTATCTCACTCTCTAAACAAAATTTATTCCACGTACAAGCTGTTCCTTAAAGACACTTGAGATGAAATAAATGGGAAAATCTGATCTTTATATCTCTCATTCTCAAGTATGTCTAGAACCAGATTTAGTCCTCCTTGTACATGTAATTAGGCAATTTGTCGTCGTTATGCAAGTATGCACTGCCAAAACATGTTTTTTTTCTGGGGAGTGACACGAGAAAACTTTTCTAGTCAGGTTTTCTTGATTAAAGAAAACCTAAATAAAAGGTTTTTCTGGATTTTCTGGATTTCATGAATCAAAATTTTGTAATTTCTCATATGAAAAAAAACAACTTTTTTTCTGGTGTTGTTTTAAAAATGTTCTCATTGGAGATTTTATTTCTTATAGGATTTCTAAAAAGTATTTTCTTGTGAAATTTTCTTGGGAGTGACACAAAAAAATCTAGTAACTGTTCTTAAATCTAGAAAAAATATAAAACTGTTTTAGAATATCGGTTCTGATTTCTGAACTATATTAAATGTAGTATACAACATTTGCAAACAAAAAAAACCAAACAAAACAAAACTACTGAATTATTACGAAATACCATACTAAACTGTAAGTTTCAAGCATCCTGTAAAATCATGCATGCACCTGGTGTGCTGTTGTTTTCAAGAAAATTGGAAATTTATATAATTTTCCAACGATTGTCGGCCGACAATCGTTGGAAATAGTATAGTTCCCCGCAACCTGATAATTACCTGACGAAATTGCTCCGTTTTATCTAAGGTCTGGTCAGAAAACAGACAACTAGAACATGTTTTTTCTCTCCATTTTCCCAGCATCTATGCACACAAAACTTTAAACAGGTCAGTGTTACAGTATTTGCTATTAAACACACTATCCATTTATTTCTGAAAATTACAGCAAAAGCAAATGGTGAAAACTACATGTACCTCTAAGAAATATTTTTGTGGATGCAAACAAATTATTTCTTAAAATTAAATCTTTTCAAATCTGAAAACAAGTTCATACAGGTGATCAAGAAAATGTTTCTTGTGCTAAGAAAAACTTTCCTGCTTATTAAGATATTCACTTTTTGTATTGTTTGAAATCAAGTTCTCACTAAAGAAAAAATATTCTTGAAACCGGAAATTGACTAAGAACATAAAAGAACTCACGTAAGAACAATTTCCTTAATATTTTACATATCCAAAATTGTAGGAATTCTTTTTGGGAAGTCAAGGTTCTCTTATGACATTTTTCAGAACAAGAATTATATTCTTTATTCAAGAATATTTTTCTTGCTTAAGAAATTTATTTTTGGCAGTGTGATGACAGCCATCTTCACCCTTTGCGTACGGATGACGTCTGTGGACGCAAAAAAAAGGTGTCACCAAGCCGGATATGCCATTGGCCGCCGTTTGTGCAGTTTCAATCCATTGTTGGATTATTGTTTATGTCATGCTTGACTGCACAAACACATTGCAGCGGTTCGATTTGGCTGCCAGAACCGCTGCAGCACCCTGACGTCTCCCGTAAAATAACATGCCCTAGGGGTTAACCAGTTCGCGTCGGAGGATGTGTTAACACGATCTGGCTGCTTTTATACACGGGTACGGCTGACGGGTTAAAACGTCAAGCTTGCCTCGACTCACCTCCAGGTGAAGTCTCAACACGCTAATACCTCATTTGTTTTGTACACACACACAAAGTCCGAGAAGTCTGTGGAGGCGGACCGTGTGTTGAACTTGAACTTGGCTGCTGTGCACGGCCTGTTGTTCTACGCTCCGGTGGTCGCACCCGGAGTATTGAAATATATGGGGTTTCGGCAAGAAATATTTTACAAATACTGTTGAAATGACTCTTGCAAATCAGTATTTGTGGCGTTTGGCTGTATATCAGAAGTTGGCTGCTATATTTTGCCGTTTTTGAAAATAAAAATTTTCGGCAAAAATAATCCCGGAGCGAACTGGTTAAAGCTGCTATGCCCATGGTCTGAGTATTTAAATTCAACGGATTTCCCCGAATGAATTATGGAACAATATTGTATTTTTGAACCAAAAACTACTGCAATATGCTCAGTATGTGGTCTCTCCATTTTATTATTTGCTGTGTGCGAGGATTGCCCGATAACACTGTAAAGGCCGGTCGCACGATGGTGAATATGCCGGATGCTGATGGTCGCCGGACGCTGAAGCCTGTTTTAGGCAGTTTATAGTCACCGCGTGCATTCGTGATAAAGCATGCAGTATAAGTAATGCGCGCAACATACGCGTAATGTGCACCAAATTTGATAAAGCTAGTTATTTGGGATAAAATTGCTGACGTATCGCATGGCATGTTACGCAAATGCCCATTCTGATTTAATTTAACACGTGCGCGTTGTGCGACCACCTTTTGCATTTACATGCACACGTTAGGTCACGCAGGTCATTCGGGATAAAATGTCATTGTGCACACAGTTGAAATACCGAACTGGCTTATTGTTAAATGTGACAATCACGCATTGGAAAAAAGAAGAAATAGAAGCAAGTTAAATAGCAAGTTTTATAAAAAGATCAATCAATTTGAGGGAATTTCCTTTAAATAGCTTCCTCAGCTTCAAGAACCGGACCAAGACTGTGTTTCCTTAGTTTCTAGAAGCAGGTAGAACTAGGTTTTTTGCTTTTATATTCATGACATATTAAAATGTGGACACCGTTAGGCCTTTGATAAACAATATTTGGAACCCATGGGTGCATTGTTTTCAGTTTATTCCACATTGCATTTAACTCGATGACACATTGCTTGTTGCAATACTTCAGTAACCTCTGAAGATAGATGGGTTTGAGTTGGAAATTTGGTCTTTCATGTGATTGGAAGCTTTGTTTGAAAAAGCTCCATCTATTCACAACACTCCCATTTAAGAATAATATAGTTAACTTAAAACATGAATGGATTGAGCACATCGACGTGAACCGGGCAGGTGGTCTTTTTCAAACTGTGGCAATTGACGTCCGTATTCAAGAGGTTAACTGGAATTTTTTTTAAGTGATGAACTAGTTGATATGGGTTCAACGTTAAGTTGGAAGATGGTCTCTCTAGGTGCAAACGAATATGGCACACTGTAATATGAATTGTCCAAACTGATTGTGTTTTCTCTATACCTTTCCGTATTGGTATCTTACATAGGTCCGCAGTTGGTGATATCGCCTTTGTCAGTTGATTACAGCCGACAACCAGTCATCGGTGACATCGCCGTGACGCTTGACTGCTACATGGAAAATGCTATAGAGTATCGCTGGTACCAGACGGCCCCTGCTACCAAGGAATCTTTTATCAAGACTGGAAACCAGTTGGGATTTTATTCTAGAACACAGTTGTCAGCCCAAGGGGCTTACATCTGTGAAGGTGTTGCTGGCAGACCGTTCGAAAATGTGACAGTACGGACGGAACCGGCAACCTTTACTTTCGCAGGTCAGCCAAAACATTGTTTCTATTAATTGTTTCTTCTTGATACTGGGTGTCCTATTCAGTGCTAACAAAAGCACTGATATTCTATGGGTCCCAGAGGGGGGAAAATGACAAACGGTTATTAATCACTTATCGACTACATGTATATTAGATTAATATTATTGTACAATAGTAAGTGAACATTACTTAAAAACAGTTTCAAACTTTAAAATTGCTAAAAACATTAAAACATAAAGGTACTTGTAAGTAGGTCAGTCAGTACAGTCTGTCATGAACAGTTGATTATAAATTAGTCAATCAGTCATCCACAATTAGTCAATCAGTCTGTTGGTCGGTTCAGTGTACAGAGTTAAATTTGGGTCAACCGATATCAATTTAACAATCTTGTAAGAAATACTATACTTCTTAAATTTGGAAATACAGAGCTGCCACCCGGTACGGATTTTCCATATTTCAAATTTGGGTTAAAAAATATGGATTTTGGGAAATCCGACTATAATAATCAGCCATGTGAAATTTTCCCCGTTTTCTGCACTTTTCGTCTCCCTGCTATGCTTTTTTTTCCCGTCCGCACACGTACATTTCGTTCCTTGGTCAGCGCGGCACGGACAAGTTTTAAGTCGCTGAATCCATCTCTGAATCACTTGGTATAGACAAATATCGTATACGTCTTGCCGATGTTCGGCTAGGAGTACGTGCGCATGCAGCAAAGCATGGAATCATATGCAAAAAAAACTTTTGAGCATGCGTATTATACAAAGCGAGTTCGTTGTTTGGGGTCTTTAAATCATGCAACACCAAAATTCATAGTCGGGTTCTGTCTGCATGTAGTGAAGAATGCCCGCATTCTTACATTACATGCAGTGGCAAAATGATTTTGGAAGCTCATGAGGATAGTCATCTGTTTCAATCAAAACTTTCGACAAATTGCGACAAGAAGTGGACCAGTGGTTGAGTGTAGAGTGTGGGATAAATGGATAAGTGGATAATTCTACGTGTGGCCACCCTGTTACGGTAACTCACCGTGCATGTATGTACATGTACGGCATGGAATACTTAATCTGCTGTTAATCATGCATGTTATTTTAGTATGTTCATTATTTGTTCTGAATAGAACAAAGGATGCAACTTTACCTTTGAAAATATAGAAAATAATGAAACGTCCTTCCAGCGTGTGGGTTTGTTAAACCATTGCCGTTACGGTGGTGCATGTGGACTATCGGGTAAATTTCATGAAAAATAACGGGGGGAGGGGGGAAGGGGGGGGGGGGGGCAGCTTGAACACACATGGGGAATCAACTTTTTTCTCCCCTGTCCTTTCTTTTTTGTTTTTCTCTCAAAAAGGGTTCTTTTTCTAATTCTTGGTTTTGAAGAATTTTTTTAAGAGAAAAAGTCGGCAAACCTTTATAGATATTAACCAATGATCAGAAAAGCCTGCCGGCAAAACATCTTTCAGAGCGTTTGGCTGTTGCAAATTGCCAGCCAAATATCCACTGCTTTAAAGGTACATGTACGTAGTGTACATGATTGGTAATCCTCCAATTTTTTTTTTACTGAATTATTACGAAATAACTTACTAGACTGTAAGTTAATAGTAATCTCAATCATCCTGTGAAATTATGGCACCAGGTGTGCTGTCGTTGTCAAGAAAAGTGGAAATATATATCGTTTTTCAACGATTTCCAGCTGGAATTCGTTGGAAAACTGCCCTGTAGCCTTTAGTCAAGGCGCGCGTGGCTAACATGCTGGCCTCTCGTTTTTTTTTCTCCGTCCAACAATGCAAAACTTTGAACAGGTCAGTGAAACGATATTTCCAAAAAAATACTCACCCCCAAATCTGCCCATTTCTGAAAATTGCAACAATGACCAATCATGTACACTACCTTTTGAGATTGACTGGGAGCTGATTTTTAAACTGAGGCAATTTGAAGAGAGGGGACAGCAGTCTGTACAGTCTCACCAGTCATGAACTACATGTACATGTACATGTATTATCACTTCATATCATTGCTACATGTAATTCCCTTGATAAGCATGGTTACAAAAGCATTGACTATGTTCAGACAGCGCTTTTAATAGCTAAAATGGTAAAAGTTAAAACAGTCGCTCACCACAGGTGGCCGGTCAGACACCGTTTGAAGTATAGCAAGGTCACATAGAACTTCTGCCATTTACATAAAGTGCGCGCTAGTTTGTGTAGACAAAAAGCATGCCACAAAAAGTTACATAACACCAGGTCAACTGCGCTGGCTAAAACAGGAAGCGTGTTAGCTAAAACTGTTTCAAAGTGAACAAAGAAACTGGCAGGAGCGGGATTCGAACCTGCGACCTCCGGGTTACCGTACCGGCGCTCTACCAACTGAGCTATCTTGCCCTATGTTGGCGGTCTCCCAAATTGTCAGTATCTTTGTTCGGGTGAGCGCTAGTCAGAAGTCATAAACCCAGAATGCCGTATAGCCAGGGATCACACCTAATTTTACGATACAACCTGGGAAGCGACATTGTGGGGATCACTCAATGAGGATACGACTTTTTAATTTATAATTCTTCAAACAATCCACCAGGGAAACTGACTAAGTTTGAATACAGTATCCTCAAGTCGTATCCTCATTGAGTGATTCCCACAATGTCGCTTCCCAGGTTGTATCGTAAAATTGGGCGTGATCCCTGGCTATACGGCATTCTGGGTTTATGACTTCTGACTAGCGCCCACCTGAACAAAGATACTGACAATTTGGGAGACCGCCAACATACATGTAGGGCAAGATAGCTCAGTTGGTAGAGCGCCGGTACGGTAACCCGGAGGTCGCAGGTTCGAATCCCGCTCCTGCCAGTTTCTTTGTTCACTTTGAAAATGTATTCAAATTTACCTAGTCAGTTTCCCTTGTGGATTGTTTGAAGAATTAGCTAAAACTGTTCAGACATTGTACTAGAAGATCAAACCATTCTGGTTTAGCGCTTAAACCCTCCCTCCGAGGCATTTTAAATCACTGTTTTAGCAGCGAGATAAACCCGATTCGGTGTTAGGGGTGTGCATTTACGGGTATTAAAAGAACCGGGTACCCGATTGAAAAAAATATGGGTACCCGGGTACCCTTTAAAGAAACCCAACCCCGGAAGTTGTAATCATATCTTTCTCTGAGATTTAAAAAGTCAGAATTCAGTTTAAATTCTGAAAATCTACAGTCATGCCTGTCCAGTAACATGGTCACTTCTCCACCTTTGTGTGAGCCGGCACGAGCAGTGCACTGGCATCATCACAAAAGACTTGTCCGGAAGCTTTATACAGTTGTATTTATTGTCGATTGAGGCATGCTATTATGTCTCGTCGAGGCTCTTATCCATACCCAGACTGCAAAAACCAGGACCAGTAAATTCCCTTTATTGTCAACTCTACGTGAGCTTCATAAACATGAAATCTGTGCTGTTTTCCCACATAGTCTGGTTTTATTTTTGAAATAACATTCAAAACCTTTTATTTTTTATTGTCTGGGAAGTAACTATGCGATAATGTAAAGTTATACGGGTACTCGTTTCCACAATCTGGAACCGGTTCCTGACATGAACGGTCGGGTACTCAGGTACCCGGTTCTGATGCACACCCCTGTTCGATGTTACTGTAAAAACCATTCAGACACCGTTTTAGCAGAAAAGTTATACCAAATAGAGTTCAACTTGTGTTTTAAGGGAATTTGAAAATGTGTCTGAACGTACCAACATGTGCATCATGCTGTTCATTATTTATTTAATTAATTAATTAAAACCCTAACTCCCTACATCATTCCCCCCCATGTAACCTGAATCCTCCAACATCCTCTGATTTCAAAGTGTTAAAACTCCATATAACCTGAATCCTCCAAAATCCTCTGATGGGGACCATAGCATGAATCCTCCAAAATCCTCCAGGTTTTTTGTGCATACCCCTAGTAACCTCAATTCTCCAAAATCCTCATGTATCACATTGAGCCTGATAACCTGGATCCTCCATATATATTCCTGCAGGGGCAAAAACTCCTACATGTAGTAACCTCAATCCTGCAAAATCCTCCGATGCATCAACTTCCAAGTGCCCTCAATCCTCCAAATTCCTCCATTTTGCAAAGAGGATTTTGGAGGATTTGGGAAGGTTAGGGTTTTAATATCAAATAATTAATTTCAAATTGCACACCATAGATGTAACAACTTTCAAAGGGACAATGACACTACTCAATCGCAGTTACACTGATGACCTGGCTGATGATCAAACTAGAGCTTATTGGCTACTACAGAGTGACGTTCAAAACAGCGTAAGTCAACTAGCAATTTTACTGTAAATTTTAAGAAGATGTAAGCGGAGATCCTTTATAATAATTTTTAATCCTTTATTTAAATTTGCTAACTTTTCCCTGCATTCCTATTTGTATTATTTCTTTTTATTACTTTATCAGCTTAATACAAGAGGGTATCTGCGGTTCTTTAAAAAGTCTTAAAAAGTATTAAATTTAGTTCTCCAAGGTCTTAAAAAATGGAAGAAGCCAGTAATGATTTTTTTTATCAGCTCGTAATAGAAAGCTGATCGCACGTGGCAGACACCACACAATGTATTTACCGAGCATTCCAATCCCGGGATCCATACATCTAGTGTCGGTCTGCTTAATTTTGGTCTTAAATTTTGTTTAGGGCAGCATTAAAAGGTTCTTTAAAAGTCTTAAATTTGACTTTCTGAAACATGCAGATACCATGTACAAGTAACGGCTACATTTTTTCATAGTGCAATTTATTGTATGGCTTAATAGCTACACAGTTGAGACCCCCTTCCAGGATTGTAATTGTTATTTTTACAATGTATGGAAGAACAGATGTGTCAAATAAGTGAGATAAAATGAAATTTTGCCTGCGGTACCAGAGTAGAAATCGATTCCTACATCATCCCCCTTTCATCACCCTACCCTATACTGGCTCGCGTTAGTTTTTTTTTCTGTAGGAAAATGATTTGGTTATTTTGGGGAAAAATATTTGAAAACAAAATTGTGAGCCTGTGTCCCAAGGCAAATATTGAGTGTGCCAATGTGGTCTGATATTGGTACAGTGTTTCTTCGTAATTGGCATTCAGGAAATACAGGAAAACAGAAGAGTGCTACATTGGTTTAGGTAAAATTGCTGTATTCAGGTCATAGAGCTTACTTGTATAAATTAGTGGAGCGCTATATAACTCATTCCATTACGCGGAAGCGCTTTTGGGCACCCTGGGCACGGCCGTGATTGGAGGGTTTGTGTGTTGCATGTGTGACTGAAGGACAGTTTAATTATCTTTTGAGGCTTTGCATGGTGGAATATCGATATCGTTTCGGTTTGCGGTAACACCATGTGTTTATCTCAACTAACGAGAGGTATGGGTTCTGAAAAGAATCTTATCGCACAACTTGTATTCCAACCTTCGTTAAGTGAGAAAGGTTCAAGGGAGAACCAATTTCGTGCAACTCGTTTTCCCTACTGTCGATAAGTGAGAAATATGGTTCAGGGAGAACCATGGGGACTCCATGGGTTAATATGGTTCCGGGAGAACCATGGGGACTTCTCGGGTTGTTCTCAAGGTTGAGATACGAGTTGTGCGATAAAGTTCTTTTCAGAACCCATACATGTACGTACCTCTCGTTAGTTGAGATAAACACATGGTGTTACTGCAAACCGAATCGATATACCGGTAGTTTAATTATCACCGCTTGGCCGTGCTGCATGTGTCTCTTGCATACGTCTGTAAACATCCACGAATTGCACTCGAAAAGGCATTCATTTATTCGCGTACTTCGAGGGGCAAAGTAGGTTTGGAGAAGCATCGGTATGGTAATAGGCAAGTCCAAGAAAAGGTCCCCTGCAGTCCCATACGTAATGCACCATGTTTTCTTTATTTACATAATCATCCCATGGACAAATACCATGTAAATTCTTGTGGGTATTTTCCATGCAGATGCCCAACATTGGAATAAGAAACACTGAAATCTTAATTGTTTCAAGAGGGTTACTGAATGCCCCATATGTGACGCTAGCAAGTGTGAATTCTTTGGTCACCGGTTGAAAACCTGCTTCTGGCAGTTTTACTTCATTCACTCTGAAAATGATTGTTCAAAAGTACAACGTACATGGATGTGGCTGGGAGATTCGTTTAGATTCCATTAAAATTGCTTCACATTGTTACTTCTTAATGTACCTCGCTCTTTTTGGGTTACAGCTGTACTCTGCAACCTCGACTTTGTATGAAGAGCTCGGCAATGGGTTTGGTTTTCAGGTTGGTGGCATTGCCTTCAGCCGAGGCAGCATCATCACCGAATTTCTAATTTTCGTCGAACGATTCAGAGGCAGGGAATGTGACGGGCCGTGTCCTCCAAGCCAGTTCATCAGTGACGCAGCACTTCAGGATCAGGTGTCGTCAGTGATCAAGGGAGGTCTCCTTCAGCTCATGGTTGAACCTGATAGTATAGATCTAGTAAATTTGGGTGAGTTGCCTTTACAGAAGTTTTTAATTTCGAGTTTTTATTTTGTCACTGTTTTTACATAGAGAAAATAGGGATTGGTTTTTTCCCACTTGATTTGTTTTCTTTCACAGTTTTGCAGTGAAGTCACATCGTAAAGGGAAACTATATGACTAGGTAATTTTGAAAGAATTTTCAAAGTGAGCAATGAAAACTGGCATGAGCGGGATTTGAACCTGGGACCTCTGGAATACCATACCGGTGTTCTACCAACTGAGCTATCTTGCCCTGTTGGCTGTCTCCAAAATTGTCTTTGTTCGGGGTACAAGTCAGAAGTCATAAACCAATAATTCTGTATAGCCAGGGATCACACCCAATATTTTGTTTGACGGTATTATGGTACAAAATCATATCCTCATTAAGTGATCCCCACAATGTCGCTTCCCAGGTTGTACATCGTAAAACTGGGCAGGATTGCTGGCTATATGGCATTATGGATTTATGACTTCTGAATAGTACCCCCTGAACAAAGACACATAGGGCAAGATCACTTTGAAAATTCTTACTTATTTTGAATTGCTTTCTTATGCTAAACATAAGTAGAGCACCGTGGTCGAGTGGGTATCATGAGGGAAACATCCCACTAGAGCCAAAATGGGCAACTCCACTGCCTTTGCCAGCTTCTTATCTTTGTAATCCATTAGCCAAACAATTGCTTGTAATCCTTAAGTAAACACTTCCAGGCTGGGATTTGCTGGTACTACTCACAGCGTACAAATCACCTCTTCAATTCGTTCAAGTTTATTATCGTTCTCAGCTTTCCAGCGGCCGTTTTTCATGATTCGAAGTTTTTTAAGTAGTTACACAGGATAGAAAATCTGAACTGAGGCATTTTTTTACAATAAAACTAAGAATTCTTGCAGATGTTTCTGTGTTAAATATAACTCATATAGCTAAGAACTTAAGTCAACAAAGGATTAACTGATAGTATCTTAAGTTTATTGACACAAGATAAACAATGAAAACAACATAAAATCTCAAAAAGGCAGTGCTCCTTTCCGAGTTAGGGCCTTGTAACTCAGAAAGCTCTAGTGGGATGGGGACAGTATGATGGTCTGACTCATTTGCACTGGTATATGTGGGTTTGAACCCTGCCAGGGGATTATGTTGCTTTTGTGCTTGGGCAAGACACTTTACTACAATTGCCTTTCTCCACCCAGGAGTATAAATAGGTACCTGTGAGCATAAAAAAATAGCTTGCGCTGATCCTGAACTGCTACAAACTGATCTTGTGGCCTTATGACGAGGAGGTAATAATTGTGAATCACTTTTAGACATTTGTATAAAGTGCTATACACATGTTAACTAGACTGACCTTTTCACACTACAACATTTCAACACGGCACTGACCTGTGTGGAGCGCTCAGCCCGTGTCCAAACTAACCCTGCTCGGGAGGTGGGTTGATAAGAACTCTCGACCCGTGTAGAGAAGTTCGACCCGTGTTGAAAGTCGTAGTATGAACACCTCTGGGTTGAGTTCGACCCGTGTAACCACGGATCGGAGTGCGCGTGCGTGCACAGCACCACACACTGTACTTATTAATTTAGCATCGAACAAAAACCTATGACCTGCGGCATTGTGCCATCAAATCACGTTTCACCCTTCGGAAGTACCTTCGACGATGTAGCATCATTTTCCGACTTTATATGTGCTCTGTACGGGCCCTTTTCTTTCGTAAGATACATGTAGTTAACCCTTTAGTCCTCATTGGGCCTGAAACCGCCCAGCCTATTACTCCTCGTTCCGCCCGAAACCGCCCCGAAATCAATCCCTTTTTGTCGTGCTGTATCATACAGACCTATATGAACAGCGACCTCTTTTAATAGTCATATTAGCGTTTAGCTTGGGAGTTCCTCTTTCAGATGCAATAAAGAAATAGTACTGTTGCTTGAGAAAAAAAGCATTTTTTGTAAATTAAGTCCTTTCCAAGTTTTTTCCAAAATACTGAACATTTTATTAATTTTCTCATTTTGAAGAGGTCAAAGGTCACCGGTATAAGGCCGTACAGATGAAAATGGTAATTGACAGAAGGGGTGTTTAATATTTATAAAGCTTAGAGCAGTATTTTCTATTGTTTGAGTAGTGTAGCATTTCACAGTATTTGTCACAATAATCTCTGAGGAGTAAATGACCCATACATGTATACAAGCTAATGGTTAAATACATAAAGGTTTGGGACGTCACAATGGTCAAAGGGGATTGTGGGAAGGAAAATGGAGCAATGTTTGTGCCTTTTTCCTTCCCACAATTCCTTTTGACCATTGTAACGTCTCAACCAGGCGGTATTTTTGCAATAAGGCTTATCGTAATTAAAACTGAAGGTGCTGCCATGCTGGATCGACAGTGGAGTGACGCACGCAATGCAGTATGGGGTATTTTCCGATTTCGATCCGTGTAGAACGGCTGGCCGTGTGTGTAGTGTGAAACGATCCCACAATACACGGGTCGAAACATTACATGTGTAGCGCAATTGCTGGTTTTGCGTTGAGTAGTGTGAAAAGGCAGTGTAATTGACCCGTGTTGAAATTTTAAGAAGTCTACACGGGTTGGACCCGTGTAGATTTTGACACGGGTCGAACGTACATAGTGTGAAAATGCCTATAGTCTTGTAAAGATTGGAATGTCCTCGTTTTTTTGTTAATTCCAAGTTGCATGCCTGCGTACAGTATTTCCTATAAACAGGTCAGTGCGGTTTTTCCTATAAAAATACTATTAAACCCCCAAATCCATTCATTTCTGAAAATTAAAGCAAAAGCAAATGTTGTACACTACATTTAATTTACATTACATGGATGCAAACTTCCATCTTCTCCCATTTACAAAAATAGGTATTTGTCTTTGCAGTATCTTGTCCTGATGAGGTGCCTCAGAATCAGAGCTTGAATCTGGCTTTTCCCGAGACAAGGCTTGGACAGACGGCACAATCCCTCGATCTGTGCCCCGAGTTTACAACTCGAGGTAAAAAGAACAACAAATTGCAGTTTCTCTTCAGTTTTAGAAGCGTATTGCATTACCCTGTGAGCTATAGAAAAATACTTATTCTAAAATGGTCCCTTACATTTTTCTGTTTAACATTCTGTTTTACTAGCAAGTCATATTAAGGAGGATTTCATATTTTCCAGATGTGGTATTGATTGCGGTAACGCTGTTTTTCTTTGCGGCGCTGCATTGCTTACCTCAAACCTAGCTGATGAATGGGAAGCCAGGGATGGCTTGAATAACTGAATCATGAGGTCGAAACTGGAGCTTGGAGTTCATTATAAAACCCAGTCAGCTTGTCAAAGATTTTTAGTTTTCAGCAGTCTAGACCATGGACAAATAGCTCAATTAAGCCCGTTTCACACGAGCGCTGGAAACACACATCTGCGATGATTGGCGCCAGGTGTCTGATGCCCAAGGATGCCTGCGATTTCATCGCAGGCTTATCACACTATACAACAGTCCGGCAGCGAACGTCCCTCGTTTTGCAGTGTTTGTATGCGTGGCTACATGTGTATCGCTGGTACTACGATATTCTATGAACGATGAAATTTATAGGGTACCATGCAGTGATTTTCCCGCACTGTAAAAAAATTCCGTAAATTGACAAGCTTTTCCCCTTTTAAAAACAAACAATCAAACAAACAATCAACGTATATTAGTTTTAACGGATTTTGGACGTAAAATTACGGTACTGTGTGTCCCTACCGGTAGTTTTTGTGTTTTAACGTCAATTTATACAAAGAATGTAAATTTACATGCACTTTGTAAAAATAATTATAACATATTTGCTGTATACAGCAACACCAATGAAATGCTGTTTATTTACAGAGAATCTACTGTTCTACAAAAATCTCATTACGGAGCAAGCAACTGACCAATCAAAACTGAATTTGTGTTTACAAAAGCCATGTTAAATTGCAGCGTTTCCTTCCTCCATGTGTACAGCAACGGCAAACTGTGCATGCGTAAAGGCGATTCCACTGCACAGTATCCCTGCGAAAATCGCATCGACACATTCACACAACCAATCTCGGTGATCGTCGCACGGATGTCGTATCGATGCAAAAGTTTGGAGAAGGTCTCATAACCCTGTCACGAACCGCACGGGACCCGTGCGAATTGGTGACAGGATACACTTTCACACGGCACGGAATCCGTGCGTTGGTGACATCGATGCGATTTCATCGCATGGGACCCTGTGTTTTCAGCGCTCGTGTGAAATGGGCTTTAGTGGAGGTCTTGTTGCAATCGAATGTTTATTAGGGGTGGAGTGGTTAATCTGTGGTCAGGCCAGGCCATTGAAAAGCCTTTCTAAGCCCCTGGAATGCCTGGGCCTTTGGGCTTCTATTAGCCTTTTAGAGGTATGGGTAGACACAATAGGAGGGCGCTATTTGATTTGGGTAAACCTTTTATATGGCACAAAAGGTTTACCCAAATCAAATAGCGCCCTCCTATTGTGTCCACCATTCCTCTAAAAGGCTAATAATCCCCTGATTGTACACAATAAACTTCCATTCATTCTGGAGTCCAGCCGGCTCCCATTGTTCACCTAGACTAGACTGACAGCTGATGCATCTTTTGATCCAGCAGTGAATGGGTACAAATTAGTGTGGGAGGGGCTACAACCAGGCCTAGCCTGGCCTGGCCTGGCCTGGCAGAGGCCAAGCTTTATTGATTAGTTGATGCGCTAATGTTAGGTGATTTGTGGCTCACAATAGCAAGAGTAAAAGCCCCCAGGCCCGGGCATGGCTGGGCTTTTCAAAGGCCTGGCCCGACCACAGATTAACCACTCCTCCCTATTAAAGAGCACTGGCTTGGAACACTTCAATTAGCCAGAAAGCCAGGGGATTAGTGATGCCACAATTGGATTTTTTGTAAAGCACTCACAGCCAGAGGACACTGACCTGTATAGAATGATCTCATTATATCAGCCAGCTGGGCGTTGATTACTGGTACCGCAAAAAAAATACCGCTGTCAGACAATATGAAATGATTCCTTATTAAGACAACATTAAGAAATGTCCACTTTATGTTCAGAAGGCAACTAAAATCTGGTTCATGAAGTACTTTTAGATGATTCAAATGATCCATTTTTCATCTCAATGCATTAGATGCCAGATTTTAGTATCATATGTGACTGGCTCTACAAAAATGGGTATTATACCACAAAATCTGAAAAAAAATTTGAATTTGTCACATCCTAAGGTTTAATTTGGTGTACATGTAGGTTTGACCCCTTTTGAATTTTGTGATCTCGAGATTTCGACATTTGTACACTCATATTTTCCAATTTAACGGAAGTGCGTTTAGAGATAAAGCCCTTTGAACACAAACAAATGAAATGAGATAGAAGTAATTTCCATTAACATTTATATTTTTATCTGTATTCATCAACATTAATAGTTCTGAAAATAAATTATTCAAATAAAGATATAAATAGAAGCCAACAACCCAAAACCAAAAATCACTTATGTGAAGATTCACGTAGAACAGCCCTGTGTGTGTTTTTACATAGTGGGACATAATACCCTTTTTTGTAGAGTGTATGGGTCACATATATATTTGCAAATAACGTGTTCCTTTTATCTGCAGATTTTTCTTTTGGAAAGTCTCATGGTTTTGCATGCATTCTTATTTATTTAGAGGCAATTTTTAGGGTGTGATTTTCAGTAAACATTTTTTATTTGATTTTATCTTAAAAAGAAAAAAAAGGCATAAATGAAAGTTGACAGTTAAAAATGAGCATGTTACATACATGTAGAATGGGAGAATTGTTTAGAACGGAAATACTGGTGCAAATATTGTCGGAAAGTTTTCAAAACATTACCTGGCCCTGTTATCTTGACCGTGATGATTGAGCATACATTGTTACTATTTCCAGCCGGTATGCCTCGTGCCTCCAGAGACTGTGTGGGGGACTTCAAATCTCAGCCGCAGTGGGAGGAGCCAATCATACGTGACTGCTTTGATGGAGACATCGACAAAATTCTCACTGATCTAGAAAACGTAAGAAGTTCCCAAAATAGAAATCAGGACAGCTTCTTGCTCACACTTGAAAGTTTATACTGGGCTGATAAGTACTAAAGGATCCTGAAATGTGACGAAAAGTAAATTGATGTCGTCATTGCAAAATATTCATTATGCAAATTGCAAAATTTGATCACATTTCCGTCGTCGCATATGTTTCATGACGTCAAATTCATTTCTGTCACATTCTCGGTCGATATTCCCACTGGGAACACAGCATGATCCTGTATGGGAAGAGCATGTGCATGCCTAATCAGGGCTAGCCTTTTTTAGTTATGAACACACAGGAAACACCGTGCGTTTGCAACGGGAACATAAAGTTCCCAGATTGAATGTGAACAGGAATGTTGCAGTTTTGAGATGATTACCATCACAGAGCTGCCCAAAAGTACTGATTTTTTGTATTTCGTACGGAAATTCACGGAAAATAACGAAATATGAATTTTTGTTTATAAATACTGATTTTATGAAATTCGATTAAATAATGTTTTTCATGCATATTATGCTATTACCTTTCATAACCCCCCCCCCCCATCCCCGAACATAGAGTGACAGTTTAGAAGACTGCAAACCTAGAGCAAGAAAGCTCAGTTGGTTGAGTGCCAGTACAGTATTCTGCTCCTGCTAGTTTTCCTTTTTGTTCCTACCAAATTAACAATGTGAGAAACCAATTTGATAGATTACAGTGACTCCAGGAAATGCTGAGGAAATAGCCAAAGAGGTCGCCATGCTGACATCCAACACCTCTGCGATCGGCCCCCAGGGAATAACTGCAGTGGCAGGAATTCTGGAGAAACTTGTGGCCGTGAACAGCACAATGTCTGGGGTGAGCTAACTGAAGTGTCTGCACATGTTTCTGCAGAGAAAACCTATGTGCACATAGGTTTTCCATGGAATCCGAGCACGTGATTTATTACCCCTATACGCTGCATTAAAAAAAAATTGCCACATGGTTACAGCCAAAACTGGAAAGCCGTCGGGTGCATTCAGCTGTGTTCGCAAATTCAAGGATAGCTATGGTGCATTACTGTATTTAATTTTGTACAAACAAGCCATATATAACTGCGTTAGTGTAATGCCTTGCCAAAAAACTCTGTGTCTTGATTGGCCGAGAGCGAGTCACATGGCATTCGCTATTTTGGCTATTTTTCTGTGCATGGTCAAAAGTACTATATACAGCAACCAGCACAGTATTACAACTCGTAACCAAAGTAGTATACACATAGCTCAGGTATTGTGAGCAAATACATATGGGTGTGCTAGAGCGTATTGTGGTTATTATTCCCAAGCACCAGCACTATATACAGGGTTGGGCTCAAATGTTTATAGTAAAGGGGGTGGTGTAGAAAAGAGCAAGTTTCATATTAAAATACTGCTACTACACTGCCAAAAATGATTTTCTTAATTTCTTAATATCAGAAAATATTTCTTATTTCAAGAAAAATGTTCTTGTCTCACTCCCATGCATCTAACTATGGGGGGGGGGGGGGGGGGGGGGGGGGGGAGGGTATGGGGGGGGGGGGGGGGTGTAGGGAAGGGGAGGGTATGGGGAGGGGGGACACATCCCCCCCCCCCCAATATTTTTTGGGGAAGGGATGGCTATGGCAATAACCCCCCTCCCAATAATTTCCCCATTGTGCGACCACCTTGTGCGTTCATACACACGCGTTAGTTCTCCCGAATGACCCATGTCATTGTGCACATGCGCGGTTGAAATATCGAACTGGCTCATTGTTGTTGGTTGTGTGCTTTTTCCTCCGTCCCCCAACCTTGAGAAATCTCCGCTGCTGGTAGCCACACTATCTACATGTACTCGCTAACAGTGCAATCATGATTGGATAAAATTGGTAACATTTTTGTCAGTGAATATGAATGTAATTACCTTTGAGAAGCTCAGTGGTACATTTCCATTTTTCTTGATATTGTGAAGCTGCTGTGCGCATGCTAAAAGAATAGAAATTCAAACCAGCAGGTTGGGGTGAATTTGTATACTATTTGAGGACAGGGAACAAAATAATTACGTAAGATTACAATGACGATCTCGTTTGTAAGGTTGTCCTGGGTCAGAAAACCTGTACAAAAACCAGCGAGAGGAGTCGAAAAAAAAAGGACATGAGAAAGAAGGGCAGTGGCCATGTAGTATTTGCACATGTGTGTTTCTGCTAAGTATTGGGGTGACATGCATTAAATAATGAAGATTTTCCCTCTGTATCCTGCAGGGCCCTTCAAATTTCTTCATGATAGTCAACAATATCTTGTCAATTGAAGACCAAGATACATTTAATGAGGCTGCTGATGCTGCTAACTCCCCATCTCGAATCATCTCGGCACTGGAGTTGTTGGTCACCGTCATGCAACTCAGAGGGTTCAGCAACTTCACGGAGGTGCAGAGTAACATTGCTGTCATAGCCATCTCCGTTCCCCCAACCTCTCTCTCCAACGGCCTCGGATTTGCCTCTTTCAGCCTAGACTCTGCAACTGACGATCTGACCATGAATCAGGTATCGATAATCACTGAAGAAGATCGACAGCAGGAAACGGAGGCGTCTATATTCCTTCCTGGTGAAATCATCGAACAGATTCCTAAAGGTGAGAAATAATGCCAAATTTGTTCATTATGTTCAGTGACTTTAATAAGGAACACATTGCCTTGGAGGCCACCCAATTAGATTATAAATTTATTGTCCGCATCATAAAAATACAGAAATGTTGTTTCCATTGGCACTTTTAACAATATAAAAATACATTTAGATAAAACAATAATTTAACCCACAAAAATGACATAAATTAAAAGAAAAAAATACACTCAAAAAAAAAGAAGAAATTATTTACATTAATGAAATATTAATTAATGGACGAGAAAACCTACGGCAAACATAACATTTAAAACCCCTATTTACGTACAACTGATGTGTTAAAAAAATGAATAGAATTGGGAACAAAGGATTGCCTGTATCGAGTAAGGTTTGTACGAGGAACACAAAGCCTGAGACCAGATCTATTCAAAACAAAACAATCAAAAAGTGGATGGGTTGGATCGGATGAAATGAAATGTACTTTAGATATTGCACGTTCCAAAAAGATTTTGTCATGTTGGCAAGGTGAGACCTACGGAGCGCTGGGCAATTTTACGGACGCGCTCAAACCTGTCCCTGTTTTTTTGTGAAAGTGAACCATACACACTGACTATGTTAAAAGTAACAATGCTCTGTATTATAGATTGATATAAAAATAAACGTAAAATCGTCTTAGGCCACAAAAAGCGTTCGTCCTAAAATTACTATGGTTGGAAAGATCATTAAAAAGTAGAATATATTAATGTTCACGACCATCCCTTCAAAATACGCTGCTTCATGAAAATCATGTACAAAAATACTTTCGGAGATGAAGGTTTGGTTTGGTTTGGAAAAGTCAGACCAGTGGCAACCTTGATTTTCGTCAATGATTTTTGGACAAACGCCGCATTTGTAAGGGATACTCATGTACATTATGTGCCTATCATTTGCTTCTCATTATGGCTGGCAGTCAACGTGTTAACACCAACTCTGACAGTTTGTGCGTGTTTCAATCTGTCATTTGACAGGTTTTGATCTGTACAGCAGCTGGGTCGATTTTAATTTGCCCTGAGAACAGGAGGGTTAATTTGAAGTTTTAGAATTTTTGCCTGCATAAGGCGCACTTCTTGTGGCAACACCCCAAAGCAAACACTGCACAAAATAAGGCTTAATCTTCAAGCTAAGCAGAAATCAGCAGATGACCAGGTATTAACAATGTGCATCACATGCCATTTAGGCTAGTAACCTGTTTTTGGTATAAGTAAACATTTCTGAGATCAGCAGCTCCATTACATTGGGGCCTGGTTTAACCCTATCAAGACCAGGCTTTGTTTGGTAATTTCCATGCACTTTGGCCGATTTTATCTAAGATTTGGCAGACATGTGTTGGCTGGTAATGAACAACATTCTTTGATTGCACTGAAGTGAACCACCTATTTTTTTGGTACCCATTTTTTCAATTTTTTTTGGTCAAAAACAATATTTTTGGCATAGTTTATACAATGCTCATTCAAATGCCTTTGAAATTGGTGCATGTATTATTTGTATGATCACAACAACAAAAATTGCCCCCAAAATAGTACATTTTTCACCATAATTACGGGCCAAAACGACAATTTTTTTATTTGTTTTATTAAAAAGTAAAAACAAAAACACCTTAAAATGATAAAAATCTATTCACATAGATGGTGGCCATTTTGCATTCCCATAATGCATTGCAGTAAGTCATGTGACATTGAATATTCACTCATAGTCAAAATGTGATAAGTTCAGGTACCAAAATCGTTTGTTTGAACTCTTTAATTTGTTTTTTATTCATGTATTTATGCACAAATGGCTCAAATACACAGTAACCATGGCTTTAAATTGGTTGCTATGGTAACCATGGAAATTCTAAAAATGTAGTTTTGGTACCAAAGTAACCCCTGATAAAAGTTACGAACCCCCCCCCCCCCACATTGTGCCCCCCCTCCCCTTCCTAACAGCGGTGTAGCCAGGGCTGTCTCCATAGGTTGCAAGTGGGGGATGGATGTTACAGTGGGGGGAGGGGGGGCGCTCAGTGTTTTTTCCTTTATGATACTATTATTTTCTGCATTTAAAAAAATTTCAGTGAGGGGAAGACTGGGGGGGCCTACGATTTTTTATGGGGTGGCGTGCACACCCCTTTAGCTACGCCACTTTTCCCCAGTCCTGATAGGATTTCAGAAATTTAGCAAGCATTGGAGCATTCCTTTCCTCTTACTCATAGGAGATGGCAGGCAAGTTCCCATCAGTTTCTTCATATATCAGAACAGCAATCTGTTTCGTTCTCCGACGCTGATTGACACGAACAGTGCTACTGTCAGGCGTGTGGTTGGTAGCCGCGTCATCGCCGCCACTGTAGAGGGGGTTCGGATCGAAAACCTGGCCTCGCCAGTCACCAGCATGTTCAACTTGCTCAATGTAAGTTCAGTAAACATTGATAGCACAGCAAAACAAAAATTGTCTTTGCTTGATTTCTGGGTTTAGCATGACAATTAGCAGTTCCTAGTGCATATCAGTTGGCTGGCTTTTAACACTGTCAGTCATTCGGTGCGTGATGAATGTCATATCCCTTAAAGTCTGCTTGCGGACTACAAGCCTAATATGCACGCGTCTCATTAGTCCATTTGTATTTACGGTCATCCTCGTCACATATCAGCATATGTTGCAATAATGGAATCAATCTTTATTAACCCCATGTCTGGCTGTCATTGATGGGGTGGGTGGAGGGGGTTGTGAACGGGCTGTGCAGCCATGTGTAAATGCAAAAAAATAGGCACCTATTCATTCTATTTATCACACTTGGAGCCACCACCCCCCTCCACTTCGTGTGAATAAAGAAATTATTTGAAAAAGTTTTATCTATACATTACATGTACAACAGCAAAAGAAACGTGATTTTAAATCGTCAACATAACTCAACCACAAGAGTTGTACATGTATCGTTTTCTGGAAATATGCAGTCTAACATTATTCTGAATCATGACTGTACATGATTCAGAATGATGTTTATCTTCAAGAAAACTTGAATCCTCGATCCTGATTGGTCGATCCGTGGCAGCTGAGAGTGTGATAAAAACCCATATCACATGGCCCATATACACACTCCGAATTGCCCTGTTCTAATTCTGCAAATTGCGCGATACCCAAAATGCAGTGCTGCACAATCCATTGGTAATTCAAAAGCTGCGTGTTTGCGTCCCATGTGGATCGTCACGTCTTCGGCGCACACTTGTTACGTTTTCCAGATAGCTCCCGTTTCTCCTGCAGGCTGTTAATGATGTGTGCATGTACGTGGTACAGGTTTCGCGCACAGCGCCGTGCGTGTTCCATCTTTACTGCTCGTCAAGTTTGCTTGAAGATAAATTCGTTATCCCACTCGGGCTCGTGGAACACGGAAAATGTAGTGCGTCCGTGTCCCATATTCCACTCGGCCTTCGGCCTCGTGGAATATGGGACACGGACGCACTATTCCGTGTTCCACTCGGCGCTCGTGGGATAACTTATATAGACTGCATATTTCCCGAAATTGATACATGTACAACTCTTGTGGTTGAGTTATGTCGACGATTTAAAATCACGACGTTTCTTTTGCTGTTCAGTATAGTTGAAACATGAATGGATTGATATGATGCGCATATAGACGACAACCGGCCAGGTGGTCTTTTCAAACCACGGCGATGGCCATCGTCAGTATGAGGTTAAGATGATGGTACCCCATGCAAAATAGAGCCACAGTGTATATAATGCTCTGCAATTTAATTGGTAAAGACATTTCCACAATAAAACTGTAACCGGCAGGCCTGAAACAAATGGTGGAAGCTGGACATAATTTTCAAGAATCTCATTTTCATTCTATAGATATCTTTAACCTTTCGGAAACTGAACTTTTGATGAATGGGCCATAGTTGGGCCAAGTTTTTTTTGGAGGCTACTTGACTAGTTTCTTCTCTGCAGAGCTACCCCACAGAAATACTGAAAAAGGAATGAGGGAAATTCCTTGCCGTTGATCTACTGCATATTGTTTTAATCGATTTGGTGTACTTTGGAAACTTTCTTCCAAAATATTGGGAATGAATTAGAATTAACTCAGAGGGGCTGAAAGAGGGCTGCCTCCTCCCTTTCTCTGAAATAAGCATGACCTTAACATGTGTTTGTCTTAATTTTACCTGATTGTTTGCAGATGAGCAACGCGAATGAGACAGTGGTTGGTTCTGAATGTGTGTTCTGGAACTTCACTCTGAATGACGGCGCCGGTGATTGGTCCAAGAAAGGCTGTAGGAATGAGTCTGTCATAGATGGTGTGGTCAGGTGTCTGTGCAACCATCTGACAAGCTTTGCTGTCATTGTGGTAAGAATAGGGTAGATCCTTCTTTGACCCTAGAATTGAAAGAGCTGTTTTGTTTTTCCTCTCACTTGCAAGGATTGACCCCCCACCCCACCACCCCAGATTAATACAAACAATTACAGATTTTTTCCAAACAGGAAAAAATGAAAATTATCTGTATAAAATTTCATTCTAGTAAACTGCACCATATTCTGTGGATGCACGGTTTCTGTGTACGCAGTCCTTGAAGCAATGACTGCGGTTTTCACACCGTGTCGGAAACTGTTACATTGTAAGAATGGCAGACCTGCTTCCGATTGTTGTAAATTTGGTGTCAAAATGTGCCCAAGTTAAAAGTCATAAAAGCTCAGCACACTGCCAAATAAATACACCGGGCAGATTCCACTTCAGCTTTTTTAAGGAATAAGTAATTAGAAGTCTTCCTCAATTTCCATAAGAAAATTTTTAAGCTTTTAGAAATATGAAAATAATCTCCACGTCTTTGTAAGTCACAAAGATGTTTGAGAAGACACCTTTTAAAGTCGTACGTCATATCAAGCCTTTATCTTCAGTAGAAATACTTTCCCTGAATTCAGTGCAAATATGGCAGGCAAGTTTTATTGCTTGATTATTTGAAACAAATTCAAAGACTTCACTAATAGCTATAATTTGATCTGACAACCTCTTAACACGATTTATTTGTATTGGTATTTTCCAAATGTGGAGAGGGGGCTCGGGGGCAGTGGCGCTGAGTATGGCCTGATTCCATCAGGGGTTCTCTTTAAGTAGTGAACTGGTCTGTTGCCTGGCTATAGTGGGGGGGGGGGGGGGGGGTGGGGGCATGGCGGAGCTATGGCGAAGCTATGGCGAAGAAGTTATGCTGCCGTTGTGTGGTCCGAGGATTGATGATGGGACAGGGGAGGACTCTGGCACACAGGTTCAAAGTAGGAGGTGATGGATACTCTTCTCCTCTCTCTCTCTCTCTCTCTCTCTGTCATGTGTCTGTCTGGTGTTTATTACCCCTCCATAGCCTAGCCTGCTAATCTCACTGTGTGAGATTGAGCAGTGCGGTCAAAATCGGCCTGTGGATTCACGGGTAATTTTGGATCCGGGTACCTGAACGCGTACACTGGTTCGGTTCTCGGGTACCCGAAAGTGGTCTGTTCAGAAAAAGAAAAAAAAACCACTGTGTATGCTGTCTAATGTAGTAATGTCCTATAAAAACTTATGGGCTCCTTAAAAAAAAAGTAAATGTAGTGTGCGGCCGCTAAAGAAAGAAAGATTTACTTTCTACACGTAACGAACAGCAAGCCGGCTGTAGATCTGACTTGATTCCACGTCAATTGACTTATGAGAAAATTGAAATTAAATTGCAGTATAAAAGTAGATGTTTCAAACAAATTCCTGAAACTTGACATGGATGTCACAATCGTTCCAGGCTTGTTATTAATCCGCGGAGGTATTAATCCTGCAGTGTTTATATGACTGGGCCTACTTACGAGTTACGATGTCGCAACAGCATTGGTATTTCAAAGGAGCCCTGACAGAGCTGCACATGCACTGCACACAGGGAGCGAGTGTCGTGTGCTGATTGGACTGCACTTGTGCGAGGTGGACTCACTGAACTGCGTGATTGGTTTACTACAGCTTGATTCTTGGCCCATCTTCATGTAAACTTATTGGGTGTTCGGGGCGGGCCAGATGTCACAATGTTCGTAATAGCCTATGATTGGGCGACTGCACGGAACGTGCCACTATATATCTTCTTGGTAAAGGGTGAAGTCTTGTCCAAAGCGATTTACTGAGCCGGTTCTTCTATGAAGGGACAGTGCTGTAAAAAATATCCAGCACAAGAAAAACAAATTGGGGTCATGTAGTGTAACCGCTTTATAGACAAGGTTACGATCTTGGCTCTGTGCTTATTACTGATTTCAATTATTTCAGGGACATAGGACCTTTGAAATTGAACATTATGTTACATTTTATCTGTTATAAGACATTCTCCATTAAAGACGTTTTCACAGCTGCAGTCATTACCAGTCGTCCAGTCTCTAGAAACAAATATATCGTTTAGAAGGTTCAGATATTAAAGGTACACACCGGCCTCAACCTGCCTCAAAACATCAATTCAGAATCATTGATTATACTATTTAAAAGGTTGTGAAAAAAAAATTACCAAAATGTCTTTTCATTAACGAGAAATGGTCAAAAAACCAAAATAGGTCAAAAGTTAACGTATACACTTTTCAAGCCGCAACAACCGTCCACTAAACGACGTTTTCTTCTTTGCCTTTGGAGTAGTAGACATTTCGCTGTTTCACAGATTTAGGAGTAAAACTGCAATTTGCATGTGTCAACGACAAGGATCATGCCTTCAACGGGGTCCCATGCCTGCAGTGCTGACCAGCTCTGCGACGCATCGACGCGACGCATCGACGCAAGCCACCGACCAGTAGTACACACAGCCGGCGCCAGTAGTGTACTGATCGGCGTACCGATATGTACAGTGCAGTAGAGTGCAGCGTTGATAGATTTATGCGGCAGCTGGGCTGGGTCTTCGCCCCGCCAGCCGCGGGCGCTATGCCGCGCTGGCCCCACGTGTCTCGTGAAACATGGGTCCGTCGCCCGGTCTTTGGAAAAAGTGTTACGACTTTCGCCAAAATTTTGCCAAATTGAAGTATAATCAACAATTAAACAATATGTACAGTTTGGAAAAATAGTCATGATTATTATTGTTAAATTAAACTGGAATTAGCCCTAATGATCACGTTAGTTTCGTGAACCAAAATTTGGTGCAAGAAAGTCACGAAAACGGAAAATGTTTTAAGTTGTCATGCTTGGACCTATATATTCTAATTAAGAAAACCCTTCCAGTCATGGTGAAATCTAATTTGGCGCCTAAAATCGCCCACAAATCGCCCAAGAGGCTGGTGTGTACAATGTACCTTTAAAAAAGACATATGATAAATGATTAAATATTAAATCATCCACAGAGAGTATGAGTTGGAGTGTGTACGAGGCACATCATGGAGTCGGACACCAACATAATCACAAAGCCTCCAAGCAAAGCCTTTTATTGTTTTCGTTTTAATGTATCCCTGTAGACCTAATACTGAGAGCGCTTCCCACTCCCGCTGGCCGAGTGTCTGAGCAACATTCACTCTCTCAAGATCAATAACTCTTCGCTCTTTGATCATACCGCGGATTTCGGTTGCAGCGTAAACCGCAGTTCACATTACATTGACAGACTATACTGAGCAACAAGATAGCTAAGATAAGATACAAACAGCATTGGCCGGGCACATTATTGATACTTTCCATTCACTGCATTTTGGTTGATGCATTTTTTTCAAAACACCGCCAGACGGTTCGGGTCGGAACAGAGTTAATGGACCACATGGTCTTTATTTATTTATTGGCTTTTTCTGAAGTTTTCCGAAACAGCCTTTGTTTTCATTAAGATTTGTTTTCTTCAGACTATTGCCCATAGCATTTGTACACGTTTTCTTTTTTACTGGCACTTTGGCTACTTTTATGCACCCGATTGCCTTTAAACTTGGCAGACACTTAGACCAACTGCTCAGAATGTGTGCCGAACTTTTACGTCATGATGACGTCATCACGTGATTTTTTTATGAATTAAAAAAAAAATTTAATCGTAACATTCTTTTAAATATATCTAGCGAACAAAACAAGATATTTTCAAAATTCTTTTTGTTATAGCTTTGGTATGTCTCAAAGATATGCCCCAAAAGTGAACAATGTTGTGACGTCATCAAAAATGTAAATTGTAATGACGTCATGATTACGTCATCACTTGTTTACGTGTCATCATCTTAAAGGGGCATTTTTCGAAGCCAAATATCTGCCAAAGTACAAGTCCGATTTATTTGAAATGTAATATATACAATGTAGTCGGGTAGGCCAGCAGGTTTATAGATGAAAATTGACGTGACGTTATGATGACGTCATCACATGTCACGTGACGTCATCTTAAAGGGGCAGTTTTTGAACCCATATATCTACAAAAGTACAAGTTTGATTAATTTGAAATGTAATATCTAGGTAGGTCAGCAAGTTTATAGATGAAAATTTACATGACGTTATGATGATGTTATCACATGTCACTATATGACAAACAAATTTAATTATTTTCAAAGTGAACAAAGAAAACTGGTAGGAGCGCGATTGTTTGACGAACTTTAATTATTGTATTCACATTTCACATCCAAACTAAAAAAAAAAAGCCAGTAACAGCCCTGTGTTTTATCCACAAACACCGTCCGTCTAGTTTATTTATGTATTATTATTTTTTTAAATTTATTTATCTTACATTGAATTTTTCACCATAAGTTTCGGGTACCCGAACTGGAAAAATGGAACTGGATATTGATGCCGGCATTCGGGTACCCGGGTACCCGGGTACCTGGATACCCGGCACAGGCCTATAGGTAAAACAGAGAAAACCTCCTATTAATATTGGTTATTTAAATAAAGTGTACATGATGATGCAATAATAGTCATCATAATTGTGCTCAATACATCTGGATTCTTCTTTGTCAAATATAAAGATGTCAAAATTTAATAGTCCCTAAACCCAGGGCGATGATAGACATGAAGAAGCAGGACATGATGGCCAGTCACACTAATACACAAATTACCACCAGCACTCGCACACACACACCCGTCCTCCAATGCCCAGCAAAGCCCTCAAGAAAATCATAATGAATTCCAACTTACAGATAATAAACACTAAAATTATTTCCCTAAGGTCTTGCTATAAATGCACCATATGTAAATAACAGTGTCTTAAATTCGTATGCAATCATCCTAGTCCAAACAATGAACGAATTAGTACGTTGTATCTATACTATGTGAATCCACAGCATGCAGTCCACGGCAACGTGCGTGCGCCATACCATCACACATGCATGTACTTCAATATACATGCTGTCTCTTCACGTAACTCTCTTCATTTGCATCAACAACTTTGTGGTCCCAAATTACCGCTTTTAACTTTACTAGACTTTACAAAAAATTACACTAAAATGATCTACATTGTATAAACATAAGCGGATATAATACTGTTCAACCCCGGACTGCTGGTCATCATTGAATTTCCTAATTTTTGGCCCAAAATACAGTGAAAAATTCACACATGCCTGTGTTAGATTGAGCAGTGTGGTGCCAAAGTCAAGGGCCACGCAATAGGCCCTGTTTCCAAGACAACGAATGTATGATTCATAAATAAACGTACACATTAATTATAGGAACAACTAACATGCAAACTTAACACAAGCTACACAAACAAGGAAGTCTTGATCACCAACAATTATCCCATTATTGTTGTTTTCACTGCAGGATATTCATGGGCAACAGCAGAGCCACATTGTACTGGATGTTATCAGCAAGATCGGCTGTGCAGTTTCTGTGGTGGCTCTGATTGTCACGTTGATCACATACCTAGTTAGCAAGTAAGTGCTTACATTTATACAGGCCACTATGACATATTAGTCAAAACTTTCCAAGGTATATAAACATGATTTAGTGCAGATGCACCTAACTTTAATAGCGGCACATAGGATATAACAGTCATTTTGAACAGCTGGTGGAATTTTCAGGCTGCGATTTCTTTTGTTACTATTATCAACCTCCTGAATAAGGACGACGGCCATAGCCGCGGTTTGAAAAGACCACCTGGCCAGTTGGTCGTCTATATGCACATGTCTGTGCACACTCAATCCATTCATGTTTTAACTATATGTGACCCCGCTCTGCAAAAAGGGCAATAATTATGTTGCAAAATATGAAAATAGTGTTTTTATGTATAGCTGGAAAGGCCATTTTATAAGCTTTCATTCGACACAAACACATTCTTTTTCCAACTTTATTCACAGAAATCAAAGATTGTGGTTATAAACTAGAATAATATATAGGTATCAAAGATGCAAAAAAATCCCTCGCTTAAAATCACCTGTTTAAAGAATTTATGCATAAAACGCATTACGCATATAAAAGCATACAGCGACGTATGTGCCCGTTTTGCGGAGCGGGTCACATATTGTCACACAAAACTCCAATTACAATGAATACGACCACTCTATTCAGTGTGGTGCCTATTGTTTGCATTTACGCTTGGCTGCACGGCGCCCGATATGGCATACAAGCACCCCCCATCAATGACAGCCAGACACAAGGGGTTAAGTACAAGCTATAATAACCAATAAGAATTCTTCAAAAGCACTTGAGCTGTGCTGAAAATTTGAATATTCGATCGATTATCTAAGATTCAAATATTTAATCTGGAGTTTGAATATTCGAGTTTGAGTCCGAAATGCAAAGGTATTTTGGAAGGGGAAAATTTTATAGTAAAATTGCATCTATTTGTGTTAAAAACACGTAATGATGAATGTACCTGTTCATATACGTTTTGTCGGCAAAATTAATTTCTCACCAGGGCAAAAAAAGTATTTCTGTATTTTTGCACGTGTGCTTGAACCTTTACTTAATCATTCCTTGGTGCTGGTGATAGTCATGAAAGTGAGAATCTGTTATAATGATGATAATGAGCAGTTTTGTGCATTAATTAGACTGCCTCTGTACCTACGGCCATCCGGACAACTGAATATTTGAATATTTAATCGAATGTAAGGTGGAATATTTGAATATTCAATTATTCGATTTGCTCGGCCCTAAAAAACACCCGTTTTGTTGCTTAGAATCCTCAAAAAAAAATTGAGAAGAGATGAATTGTAATTTTAGAGGTGGGGGTAAAACTTTCTTGGGATAAAGCAAGGAATCAGTATTTTGGGACTGCAAGCCCAATCCACAAGATGGCCTGTATGGTTGATGGTAAATAGGAAAGTGCCGACTCCGTAGAACATGAAGAATGAAAAGTGGCAGGAAAAATTGCTGATTAGTATGCTCTACCACAATCTCAAGAGTCTAACATTTGTTCAAATCTCCAAGTGTAGTCGCCATTACTGTTGGCTTTTATTGGGAGATTCCTCCATTCAACAGTACCTTTTTATATTGATCATAAGTCAACTTTAAACATACTGTAATTTTCGGAGTATAAGCCGCAGCACGCAAAAATCTGCAAATTAAGATTTAAAGTTGGCGTATTAGCCGCACCGGCATATAAGCCACACCGCGGCGCTGACGACGTCCAACCACAAAAGTCATCGTGCTGCATGCTGAAACGCTAGTATGTAAATGGTTCCACTCCACATGCAATCCTAATATAAAGTGTAAGCAGCGCGCGAACGAGTGTCACTATGGGCTCCGTGCACAACTACCCCCTCAGTGGAAAGAAAAGGCGAGTTGGGGGGTAAATATCGACGCCATCTTACCTGACTTCAATTTAAGGGGGTTTTCGAAACCTTGGCTTCGTCTCCGGCTTGGGCTTCGTCTCCGACTTCTAAATAACTGAAAAGCAAACCAAATGGAAATATTCCAATTCTTGCTTTCATAATCAACCGAATGAATGTTCCTGAAGCAGAACATGCACCAAGATTTAGAATATTTGCATTTGGTTTGCTTCTCAGTTATTCAGAAATCGGAGAAGAAGCCGAAGTCGGAGACGAAGCCAGGGTTTCGAAAACCCCCGGTGTCTGGTTCCCGCTATGATATTCTTATTGAAAACGCAATTATCGAGAGTCGGCAAACAAACAAGGCAATCCCACTGGTATACGAGTATCACATGAACGAGGAGCACGGTGCATAACACCAGCGACGTACAGCCCATTGAAGCGCGGTTACTATGTGGACAGCACCCTCATTCGACGCGCACTGAGCCCATTACAAATAAACTTTCATAAGTCCTTAAAAATTTACCAATTTTGGCGGGTTGGATGAGTGTCCTGGCTGGGTGGGCCGCGCAGCAGTTCTTTTTGTTTTCTGTTTTGTTTTGATGGGCTGGGGGGGGGGGGGGGGAGGGGGAATAAAAAAGAAAATTAAAATGAAAACTTTAACCACTAATAATCTGAGCTCAACAGTCACCAATTGACCAGTGAAATAATAAGCAACATGGATTACACAACGATAAAACAGACAAAAACTAACAAAAACTAACAGACGCACCACACGATTTGTAAGGTGTAAACGGTACTTACGGTACCTTTGCAAGTCTATTCAGTCACTCTGGACTGGTTTCCTCTATTTCCAACACGTGATTAGAGCGAACGTAAACGGCAACCAACGAAAACATGACTGCCTGCACGCGTGGCCCGGGCTGAGGCGCTGCTTCTGTGACTGATTTTATTCTTCAAATGTTGCCGTATATTAAGCCGCCCAGGGTATAAGCCGCAGGGACATTTTCAGCGTGAGAATCAACGTATAAGCCGCAGCCTATATTCCGAAAATTACGGTACTCACGTAACCACCGTTTGCATTTTTAGTTGGTAAATTATTGTGAATTGCAATCATCTTTTATCAGCAACCAACTCTGCCCTAAACTGATAACTGTCTGCTCATTGGTGGAGGGAACCAATTAGTAATAATGTGTCTTAATTGCTCAAGGACACAAGCACCACAATCACCTGGCTGGCTCCAAGCCACAATCTTGCGTTCAATCCACTACAACACTTGGCCACGGCACACATAGCACTATCACATAGCACTATCACACAGCACGTGATAGCACTTCACATTTCACTTGATAGAGTACTACATGTATCTATGTTTGTTTTTGTAGGAAACTCCGCACCAAGCGGCCCCAGCAGATACTGATCAGCTTGTGCTTTGCCTTGCTGGGTCTCTACTTGGTATTCTTGGTAGGTATCGATGCGACAGGCTCCGGGGCTGGGTGTATCATTGTGGCCGTCCTGATTCACTACTTCACCCTGGCATCTATTGCCTGGATGGCTGTGGAGGCCGGCAACATGTATCTTCTCTTCGTGAGGGTACTCAACGCCAATGTGCCTCGTTTCTTCCTGAAAGCATCAATCGCAGGCTGGGGTAAGACTTTCTTTTTCTGGTCATGAAAGTTTAATCGGCTGTTCCATGCTTACTCTCAAAAATAATTTCCCATTTCCACGCGCAAGAAGCCAACACTTCAGACGATACAAATCTGAAAGTTTGCTCAATTGAATCATCTCAAGTTCTCCAAATACCCGATTTAGGGAGCATTTCATATTCTCCAGATGCAGTATTAATTGCGGTCAGGGGTTTCAAAATGTTTTAGAGTAGCAGGCAGATAGATGAAAGTAGGCGGCAATGAGTCCTTGCCCCAAATAGCGCGCGTGGGGTCCGGGGCCCGCCGAGGGCCCCTGAAGTTTTCGGATTGTACATGCTCTCTGGTGCAATCTAGGCATTTCCTGGCATCTGAGACTAGGTTTTCAAAGATCCTACTGTACAGTACCGACTTTGCATTCATTTATGAAATAAAAAAGAATGGCCAGGGGTTTCCCTGCGGGTGGTTAACCCATTTATCGGACTGCTAAGAGGAAATTTATTTTCATAGAATTTGTTTTTTTCTTTCAAAAAATTTGGACAAGAGGATTCCCAGTTGATTGTAAATGTACATGTAATTATTGTATATATTTAGCAAGAGTAATTAATATCTACCGAGTAATTCATATCTACTGAGTAATTCATATCTACCGAAAATGTGGGAAAAACAGCCCACCTCCTATTAATATTGTTTTACAGTCGTAGAAATGTAAGTTACACCTTCTTCCTCCATGGTTACACCGCATGCCTTTTTGTTCATGCGCACAAAACCCCTTAAATTCGGATTAACAGAGTTAAATGATCTGAAATGCAACAAGAAGACGCTGAAATATATCTGGAAAAAAAAACCTGAGGTGTGCCTATGGATGTGCAAGTTATGGGCATAATGTACGTAATTGCAGAACAGCTTGCTCGAGAACCTCCGTCCTCATTCAAAATGGGTCTGACCACCGAGATCGATTGCGAATTGGGCCGGGCGGGCGCGGGCCGGCAAGATCGGAGGGCCGGGTTGACAAGGCTTCACTCGTTGAGTAAAGTTGGAGTACTTTTACGTGCGACATTTACCTTCAGTTGGCTTCTTTACTGTACTTCAGAAAGACTAACGTTTGTTTGTATTTTGGCATTGTTGATAAGTAATAGCTGATAATTAATATGGACGCCGCGCCTACAATCACACGTGAGCTAGCTCAGCTGAGCTGTCAAAAAAACATCGTCTTGTGTACAACGCTTGCGCCGCACGTGTTTCTCTTTTCTCAAGGCGAATTTCGCTTCACGCTACGTGCATTGTACACTGGGAACAATATGGGTGCACTACGCTAATTTATGTCCGAATTTATGCACCAGCTCATTAACATAAAAAGTATACCCACAACTTTTTTTTTAAAAGGAGAGTTTGTGCCTCAAAATTTTGTTGGATTGTGTAAACATAGCCCAGCATCAACTCCCTGGTTTCTGGGCTTCCATCTGTGTGCAGACTTGATAAAATTACTGTTGAAAAATGGGTCCTATTTGCCATAGAAAGTGGAGGGATGCCATGTTAAAAATGGCTGTTGATCGGCTTGGGAAATAGGACATTTTTGCAGGTGGGTTTGTTTTGTGTCAATAATTAAAAATGTAATTGGTTAACCCCCCAAAAATAGAACAGAAAATGAGAGATAAAAGATCAGATAATAAATGACATTTGTTTTTGTAGACCCCAGTGATGCTGGGGTACAGGTTATTTGGCCCTGAACTTTGTTGATTTTACATGGTTGTCAATGGGAGCTTGAATTAGTGTGGTGCACCCATAGACGGTGGCATGTGCGGTTGCTTCTTGCACTTGCACTTGACCAAGGCTAGCAACAAAGCAACGCACACGCGCAGATGCGCTTTAGGGGTTGGAGTTATTGAAGCAATTGCTCTAACCCCCCAGGGCTTAGTAGTCTTTTCTCAAGACTTAAAGTTCGCAACAAGTTAGCAGCGTGTACGTACATTGTACATTGGGAATAATACAGTAGCATTCAGTGCGGTGGTTTGCACTTGACCAAGACTACATCTGCACCATATCGATGGAATATGCACTATGTGCGCTATAAATGAACGGTGCGGACTGCAAAGAAGTTTTGTCGGGCCGGGTTTAGAAAACGATCCAAGAAACAACACATTTAGTACATAATGTTTTTTTTTATTCCTCCATGGTACATACGTTATATACATACATGTATGTACTATTCTACCGTCAAATTTATTGGAAATAACTGGAATTTCGAGCAAGGTAATCTGGACTAATCCACACTTAATACAAATCTTAGATAAATCTTGAACGTGCGAAAAGCAATATCGCGATATTGGGCCGCGTAACATAGAGACATGTACGTTATGCGGTCTGGGTAGTGAGCCATGTATACTTCACGCTGCATGCTATGCTAGCCCCCGTAAATTACGATCCATGGACCAGGATGTATTTGTTTTGGTGAACAAACAAAATATCATTTCTACTAAAAACAAGGATCTATTCCCCCAAAGCGGTAGCTCAGGGAATTTTTATTTTTTTTTCATGATTGAAAAAAAGTAGCCAGCGCAAAAGTTCAAATAGCCGGTCAAATTCGCCGGTTGCCGGCTTATTTTGAAACCCCTGGCAGTACAGCTCTTTTTTCTTTGTGGCGCCAAATTCCTTACCTCAAACCTTGCTGATGAATAGGAAGGCAGACGGCTCTAATAACTGAATAATCACGAGGTCAGAACTGCAATGTGGAGCTCATATGAGGCACCATGGATTAATGCCAATTTGCATGCGCACGCGTGTCTTTGCGTTTCAAACGAGGGAGATTTTGGCACGCATTTGCACGCATCGGCACTCATCGGCACGGACTTGCGTGCAGTGGCACGCAGTGGCACGCAGTAGCCTTCAGTGGCACGCAAACCAACTTATTTGCTACCAGCCCGAGTGTACAATAGAGATCGTCTCTGGTGGCACCTTTTATGTCCTGGGTATTCCGCTAATCCGGATTAGTGTGCAACAAGTAGATGTAATCTTTCTTTCTGGAAGTTGGGGCTTATGCGATTTCTCATAGGTTTTCTGTAGAATTTGCGATACAGTTTCTCGGACTTGTTTTCGTAAGAAAAACTACAAACCACAAATCCGAGACAAAAGATACGAGAATTTGAAAAGGTCCTCCATGAAAATTCTTGACTCTTTAAACATGTATATGTAGGTCCTTATATCTTTATCATGTAAAAGTTGTTTCATTTGTCTCTGCCATCTTGAATTTCTCTACAGTTTCATAATTCGTAAGTGCCATGTTAGAGCTTTTATAATTATCTCACAATCAAGAAATCGTTTAGGAAATCGGTTAAAATCTTGACTCTTCAAATTGAATTGATGGAAATTTAAAGGTAAACATACATCTAGGTCCCTATACCCTTTATCATGTAAAAGTTGTTTCAGTGGGCGTCGCATTCTTGAATTTCGTCCCTATTTCGCAATTCATAGCCATGTTAGAACTTTATTTTTAACGAACTTGCAATAAAAATAATCGTGTGTTTTTTTGTGTTTTTTCTTAATAAAGCAAAGAAATTAATAAATAATACAAGAAAGAATTGAACTGGGTCAACTCGACAAAATGGATGGAAAGGCGAACATGTACAAAATGTAATTGTATAGAGAACCGGAGTCTGGCGTCAGTTGGCACGACTGGCTCCAAACAATGGAGATTTCGACAATTCCTTTGTTAACAGCCAGTCATGAAAAAACCACATTGACACAAAATGACAAAAGTATTCTGGTTCCAAAAAATATCATTGACGTCATCACTTCGGTACTCTATAGGTCACGGTCCACATGTCTATCATATAAAAGTTGTATCAATGGGCGCCGCCATCTCGGATTGCGCTCTCATGTCGTAATTCGTAAGCGCGCCATGCTAGATTTATCTTTAATGATCTCACAATCAAGAAATACTGTAACAAGACTAAGTCACGCAATCGCCAAATTTGAACTGGCATCGATGCTATTTATTCCTAAAAAAACATTCTCTGAAAAAGCGTTGTATACAATAACGCTGATGGGTTATGGGCAAATCTATCAGAAAAGAATATTATTAACTTCTAATCAAGTCTAGACTCTTTGCCTCCCTAAATTGCCTTGCCTGTAAAAAGCATTCCATTTGACGGAAGTAAATGATGTAGGCCTATCCCCGACGCAAACAATCTTACTGAATATAGGCCTATTCCTATAACTGCGACTTGAACAATCTGAAACGGTTCTTCGTTCGATTTTTCGTACAATAATGGGCTGTGTTTTAAATTTCCAAAGATTTGTATCCAGTGATGACGAAGCACTGGGTTTTTTATGCGTTGGTAAACTTGAATATTGGTGTCATCTACGCGTAATTTCTTTAAAACATATTTTTCTCTCCCCCCCCCCCAAAAAAAAATTAGGAAATAAATGATGCTGTCTTTCACCAGATTTCCACATTTATAGTGTCATGTCCAATGTTTAAGTGAAAATCACGAAAACTTGAAATAAATAAGAAATCCGCATAGACTAAAATACTTTACAAATCTAAGCCCCGCTAGAATCATCATTGCGTAAGAAAAGCCTTTGAATTGCCAGTTTAATTAGGTGTATTCTGACCAAAGCCACTAAAAAGATGAGTCATCAGTCCACCATTGTGGCACACTAACCCTTTTTGAAACCCTGGTCCTTTTATGACACCCTCTCCATCTGGTAATCTGTCCATCTTGACCAGCCGGCCGGCCTGTGTTCCTTTGTTATCGTTAATCCCAGATTGATAAACAGCGCAAATAAAGATACGGTTGAGCATTTATACCTGTGTGCTCACTGGATGGAACGCATCGGCACGCATCGGCACGCACCGGCACGCACTGGCACGCACTGGCACGCAATAGAATGCAGGGGGCCCGTGCCTTTGCGTGCCTTTGCGTGCAATTGCGTGCGGACCCGTCCGCACGCGTGAGCATGCGTGTGGACGGGTCCGCACGCTTGCGCACGCAAATTAGCATTAGTCCATGGTCCATAAAGCCCAGGCGGTTTGTCAAAGGTTTCCAGTTTGCAGCGATCAGACCATGGACAAAGAACCGTATTAGTGGAGGTCTTGCTGCAATTAATGTTTATTAAGATCTGTTGTTTGAAACACTTAATAATTTCCATTGTCCACCAAGATGGATTAGCCAGAAAGCCAGAGGATTAGTGGTGCCGTAAAAGAGTATCGAAGTCTGACCTCAGTTAGCAGGACAACTGGCTCCAAACAAATGTAAATTTTGACTGTTCCTTTGTTAACAGCCAGTCATGCAAACACATTGACACAAAATAACAAAACTGGTTCCTAACATTGCATTGACGTCATCACTTCGGTACTCTTTTGCGCAAGCACTTGCAGCCAGAGGACCACACATTCTCATGAATATTGCGGTGACGAAAGTACTTGTGTACACTGACCTGTGTAGAATGAGCTCATTATATCAGCCAACTGAGCGTAAATACTGGTACCGCAAAAAACAGCATTACTGCAATTGATACTGCTTTCAGACAATATGAAGTGGTCCCTTATCATTATCTAATCAGATTTTTAAGGGCACTTGAAGTGAAGCAATTTTTCCAAGGGTGAAAACCACACAGTGGAAATGCTTTCAGTTATTGTTACACTGCTCTTAAACTACAATTTCAGATGGGGGCCAAGGGTGAAACCCCGACATTGTGTTGACAACAGTAAATTATGTTCATATTCAGTTGATAATAACAGACCCAAGTGTTCAAAATCACATGCAGTCTGCAATCACATGCAGTCGAGCACCACTATGAGTTTGTAACTTGACTGGCTATTTAAAAAATAGAAATTATCGTCTGTTGAGATCATTTCTTTGTTTTGTTGTTTTGCTTTTAGGTCTGCCATTACTGATTGTCGTCATTGTTCTTGCTGTCGATTACACAGAGTATGCTAACCCCACTTAGTAAGTATACTTTAGCATGATTAATCATTTTCTTAGTGGAAATCCTTGATATTTAATACCATCTCCAGACAAATGTACAGTGGAGGTATAAACAAAAATGAACAGTTTTGGTGCAAGATTTAACCATGGATGTTGAACCAATCACAGAACATACACAAATCTGAAACTTGAAAAGGCATCATTTTTAACTCGTCTTGCGACAATTATGAATTAGTGAAATTCTACAGCAGATGTTATGTTTTGTACCACCCTAGATCTTATAACTACTATTTGTCTGTTCTACCTTCCACAGCTGCTTTCTAAAGCCAGGTAATGCCATATACTTTGGCCAGCTGCTTCCAATCGGCCTCATGCTTCTCTTCAACTTCGTCGTTTTCACGCTGGTCATGCGCAAGCTGACCTGCGCACGCAAGACCATCGGTAGCACCTCCGACAAGAGCAAGCGGGAGGAGACGATTCGCCGCCTGCAGAATGCCGTAGCCATCTCTGTCCTCCTAGGCCTGACCTGGGTCTTTGGGCTTCTCTCCGTCTTCCAGACCGTCAACTTTGCCTTCCAGATTCTGTTCACTGTCTGCAACTCACTGCAGGGCCTGATGATCTTCATCCTGTTCTGCGCGCGGCAGAAGGAGGTGCGCCAGGTGTGGCAAGAGAAGTTTAAATGCAAGAGGGAGACTTACGGCTTGGGAGCGGTGTCAGGGACAGGCACTGAATTAAACACAAGAGGTGGTAACCCGCTGTCCAGCCAGGGCACAAAGAGTACCGACATTAGCGAAGCAGTGAAATCCTAAACTCAGTTTTTCTCCTCTGTGATGCTCTTGCTGTTATCAATACTGGGGACTTTGGGTTGGGACAGACATGTTGTTTAACATTTGCGAATTATTTTTTACTTTTTTCATTTTCTCTAAAGGAGAGGTATATATCATTTCCACATAATTTGTATGGATGTATGACCACTTTTGTTTGTCTTGTTTTGATGAGATACAATTCAATTCCTGGTTAAGTCTGTGTTTATGTGAAATAATAAGCAATCATCTGTCTGTGCATCTATCTGTGTATCGGGCTGTGCATATATCTGTGCATCGGGCTGTCCATCTATCTGTGCATTGGCTGTCCATCTATCTATCTATCTATCTATCTGTCTGTCTGTCCATCTATCTATCTGTCCATCTATCTATCTATCTGTCCATCTACATATCTTTTTCATATTGGTTTATTGATCCATTCTGTTAAAACTGAATTATAATAGATTTACAAAATATAAATGACAATTAAAGATAAATTAAACTATTAAAAAAGACAGTACGAAACACAATATTATATATTATTTAACCACATTATTGCTCCATGTTGTGTAATTTAATTAAGTATGGTATTGCACTGTCCTGCATTCATTATTTTTACATCGGATTTCGGGAATTTTTAAGTTGTTTCTTAAGACCCTAGTATTATTTTTGGGTGGAATGAACTGTTTAAATTGATTTGTTCTCTCTGATGTTTTTTATATAAAAAGCCACACACAACGATTTTCTTCGATCAGTCTGTCCATCTATCTATCTGTCCGTCTCTGTCCATCTATCTGTCCATTTGCTCGTCTGTCTATCTGTCCGTCGGGCCGTCCGTCCGTCTGTCCAGCTGTCCATCTATCTGGCTGTCCATCTATCTGGCTGTCAATCTCTCGGGCTTTCGATCTCTCGGGCTGTCAATCTCTCGGGCTTTCGATCTATCTGTCTGTCCATCCATCGGGCTGTCCATCCATCTGTCCATCTATCCATCTATCTCTTTGTCCATCTCTCTCTCTCTCTGATGATATTGGTTTTTTACACTTAATTTTTGAAATGTGCCCCAAATTGTGATTATCGGTTTCTTCTTTTTTCCCCTCTAGATCTGTTATAGGATGGGGCTATTGGGGCTTACAATAAATTCTAGTGCCTTGTACACGGAGGACCTTTGTTGGAAGACTTGCTTTTTTAGTCTAAGAAGGTTTACAATAACAAGGTGAAAAACTAATTTTTATATTTCACATTAAAAAGATACGTTTTAAGATGTGATTTAAAAACAGTCAGGGAGTTCGGTTCCCGTAAGTCTCTTGGTAACTTGTTCCACAGCTGTAGGGCCATCCTGCAAAAAGCTCTTTCCCCAGCTGACTTAAGTTTGACTGATGGGACCCTGAGGAGAGTTGTATCTGATGACTACCTACAGTAGATTCAACATGATATGCCCGTCACTCGATATTTTTGAACTACTTGCATTTTTAAAAACAGGAACAATAGTACCGGTATTGGATAAGCCAATCACAATTAGAATTGGTCAAACAAACCACAAGGGCAAGATAGCTCAGTTGGTACATCGATCGCTGGTATGGTATTCCGGAGGTCGCAGGTTTGAATCCCGCTCCTGCCAGTTTTCTTTGTCCACTTTGAAAATTCACAATTAGAATTTGTATTGTTTGTGTCCCTTATACATTGGAGCTCCTACCTCCACATAAATACTACAGAGGGGTACGCTGAATCTACTATAGTCCACTATGACCAGGGAGGAGCATTGCCTGTTTCAAGGGACCAAGCCAAAAATGTGGTTCATTCGCTGCAGCCATAGCCTTTACACGTACATGTAATTTGAAATTTACTCAAGAGCCAAGCTAACAAGATCATTTTTACATACTTTTCATAATCAAATTAGAACAGAGATTTGTTCTCTCTATTTTGCCCTTTTCGGACGTAATGTATGAAGCACTGTATACTCGGTGCTTTCTGAGAGCCTGTGAAAAAAAAATCAAAGGCTTACTGGCCGGTGCGACTGGCCGGTGCGACTGGCCGGTGCGACTGGCCGGTGCGACTGGCCGGTGCGACTGGCCGGTGCGACTGGCCGGTGCGACCGGCCGGTGCGACCGGCCGGTGCGACCGGCCGGTGCGACCGGCCGGTGCGACCGGCCGGTGCGACCGGCCGGTGCGACCGGCCGGTGCGACCGGCCGGTGCGACCGGCCGGTGCGACCGGCCGGTGCGACCGGCCGGTGCGACCGGCCGGTGCGACCGGCCGGTGCGACCGGCCGGTGCGACCGGCCGGTGCGACCGGCCGGTGCGACCGGCCGGTGCGACCGGCCGGTGCGACCGGCCGGTGCGACCGGCCGGTGCGACCGGCCGGTGCGACCGGCCGGTGCGACCGGCCGGTGCGACCGGCCGGTGCGACCGGCCGGTGCGACCGGCCGGTGCGACCGGCCGGTGCGACCGGCCGGTGCGACCGGCCGGTGCGACCGGCCGGTGCGACCGGCCGGTGCGACCGGCCGGTGCGACCGGCCGGTTCGAATTAAATGTAGCAGTGGGTACCGCGTAATTAGCGAGAAGATGGAATATGCGTCTGGGATGATGTCGGCCTAGCCTAAATTAGATTAGAATTAACAGATTTTGTTCACACGTATACAGTGTTTCATACATTACGTCGGGAAAGGGCAAAAGTGAAAAATCTCTGTTCTAATTTAATTTACATCATCACCGATGCAAATTCCATTTACTCACTTTTCATAATTGTCACTATTGGGGTGGATTAGTTAATATTCGTTTTATAATTGGAGTGAAAAAGGAGGAACTTGGCGTGTCTGTTGGTTGGTTTATAAGTCGGTCTGTGACTAGGTCGACCAGTGGATGCTCTGCTGGGGTCAGTTAGCAGGGCCATTTTTCAAACGTGGCATGTCTCCAGCTATTATGCATTGCCTATCTAAAGCCTTGAATACGTGAACATAATAAACAGGCTCTGCATGGTTCAAATAAAAGACTAAATTAGAAAACAAAGTTGGCCCAGATTTAATCTCATAAAGTTGTATTAGGGGATGGTCAAGTCAAAACCGAGCCTGTTGAGGAATGGCCAAGTTGTGACACTCCTTTAAAATGCAATGGGGGGGGGGGGGGGGGGGGGGGGGGTGCCTGTTGTTATTCCGAGCGTATGTCAGTCACTGAATGATGATAGCCATACAAATTGTTATGCCGTACGAGGAATGATCGTGCTATATATATATATACTACCATGTAAATGTAACATGCTTTGTACATTATACACGTAGCTTGTGTAGGTAAACTGCTTACTTTTTGTCACATGATTCGATTGTTCTTGGAAGTTATGTTCCATTATTTCATACTCTGTATTGTTAGTACATGTCACAGCGATGCTTCAAAGTGTATTTCTGTGTGGGCTATTTTCTGGGCTATTTAAGTTGCCGAAAATCGGTTACATTCCGTTTTAAAGGTAGTGAATATGATTGGTCGATCACTGTTGCAATTTTCAGAAATTGGCGGATTTGGGGGTTAGTATTTTATAGGAAATATCCTTCAACTGACCTGTTCAAAGTTTTGCGGCGTTGGATGGCGAAAAAAAACGAGAGAAAAACGGCGTTCATTTTCAACCGTCGGGCTGATGATAGCCTTTAGTCAAGGCAGGCGTGGCTATATACATGGACGGGTGACGCGCCCCGGATATGGTAGCGTGTTCGGGGCGCGCCACTGATCGTCCGGGTAGCCACGATCGCCTTGACTAAAGGCTACATTTGTTATAAAGGGCGATTTTCCGATATAAATTTCCACTTTTCTTGACAGCGACAGCACACCTGGTGCGATCATTTCACAGGATAACTGAGACTACTATTTTTGCGGCGGTAAGGTATTTCGTAATAATTCAGTAAAAAAAAATGAAGGATTACCAATCGTGTACGCTACATTTATTTTGGAATACATGAATTTACAAACCAAGTGAAACTGGCAAAAGTAACTGAAAAATTACTTTTTTGTTTCATAGAAAAATGGTATGGATAACATATTTTTCTTTGAAAATGTTTTAATAGTGACATTTATTTTTTCTATGTACGTTTAGTATCTGTTTTAAATGAACATGAACAAATGCATAAAAATGAGCATGAACAAACTACATTGCTCAATGTCAAATTTCACCAAGGACCTGATATGACTATTTTCCATCGTTGTATATGTATTTCTTTTGGTTGAAGTTGGAATAAAATAATTTTACACAAACAGTCTTTGTTTTGTAATTGTTATTGATTTTTCTAAATCGTTCTTACAAAGTTTAATGAAAATTCAAGTTAAATTGAATTATGGTAACTGACCCATTTCAGGGATTTTCTGATCTGTTATCCAGCAGCTATCTCTGTAGTTTTTCAACTTGCATCGCTGATAACGTGATATTATAGAAGGAAACTCCAAAAGTAAATTTAGTCAAGGAATAGCTATTACCTGGTTTGATTTATAGTTTTTGTGGGACACTCGAACCCAGTTTTAAAGCTGAACAGTTACCGTAAAGTCTGAGATCAAAGAATCGACAGTTTTCTGCAGGCCATGGGTTTTACAAATCGATACATTTTTCATAAAGGAAAGTAAATTACCAGAGATCCTATAATTTAGGGTCGCCCTGATTATTTCAAATCGAAAATTACTGTAACGAGGCACCTTGGTTTAGAAATTAAAGAAAAGCTATACAATGTAACAAAAGAAACGTTCAGTAACGGGCGCATCCGCCTCGATCAAACCAAAGATCCTAGAAGGGGAAGATTGGACACTCCGCTGAAAATAAGTGAAACGGGAAGTAGTTGCTCATGGGGAAGGGCGCCATCACATTTGATAGGTAAATCTTGCAACAAACCTAAGTGTTCCCTGTAGTTCACAATGGGAAAAAAAAAACGAAGACTTGGTGCTCCGCTCTGAAATAATTGCATTAAATGACACCTCAAACAAAATTTGGCAAGGATTTGTCTCAACATAACATACTTAATGTTTCTCCTTCCTTTTTTCTTTGTTTCTTTTGTTAAGTTATTTATTTATTCCGAATTTCTGATATTAACCCCCAAATCCGCCCATTTCTGAAACTTGCAACAATGACCAATTATGCACACTGGGGAAGCAGGTGGTTGTAACGTATATACCTTTGGCCCGTGTACACAATCCTTTCTCGAAGGGTCTAAATACATGATGGAGGTCCCCTGGACTCCCGCAACCCCACCCCCCCCCCACACCCCCCCACACCCCCCCCACACCCCCCCCCCCCCCCCCACACCCCCCCACACCCCCCCCCCCCCCCCACCCCCCACCCCACCCCACCCTCGGTTTTGACTTGACCATCCCCTAACTTTGTGAGATTAAATCTGGGCCAACTTTGTTTTCTAAATGCATATCAAAGTCTTCTATTTGAACCATGCAGAGGCAGAGCCTGTTTATTATGTTCACGTATTCAAGGCTTCAGATAGGCAATGCATAATAGCTGGAGACAAGCCACGTTTGAAAAATGGCCCTGCTAACTGACCCCAGCAGAGCATCCACATGGTCGACCTAGTCACAGACCGACTTATAAACCAACCAACAGACACGCCAAGTACCTCCTTTTTCACTCCAATTGTAAAACGAATATTAACTAATCCACCCCAATAGTGACAATTATGAAAAGTGAGAAAATGGAATTTGCGTCGGTGATGATGTAAATTAAATTAGAACAGAGATTTTTCACTTTTAAAGCAAAATAGTGAAAAAAAATTGAAATCGAAAAGAATGGTCATTTTTGACATGCGTGTCTCTTCGTGAAAACGGTGATGATTTGTTTGAATAAAACATATTATGGTCAAGAAAGTGTATTTTTGGACCAAACACGGCAATTTAACCTGACTTTTGTGAACACATGGTCGTGACATTCGTACGGTTTTTTTCGTAAAATGCAGCGCGCAGTCCATTACGGTTATTCACCGTGATATATACATGCTTTTCACCGTAAAAATACGGGAATTTTTTTACAGTGCATAATCATACAGTGCATCACCTTATTTATTGTGTCCCCAATGAAAATCCTTGGCAACATCACTGCACAATTTCCCCCTAAATTGTTAAGAGTACGTTGCTGGCCATTCTAAGCTGTACAAACAATATGAATCTATGCTTTTTCCAATCACTCCGGTCGAATGTGTGGAGGGAGCTTGATTTAAGCACTCTCATTGTTCAAAAAAAAGAAAAAAATTGGCTCAGTGGCACATTACTACGGTGGCTGATTTCCGCCAAGAACAAATATTTTTTCATTACGGCGTTATAACGCTGTAATACGGCGTTATAACGCCCTATTACGGCGTTATAACGCCCTAAATTTACGGCGTTATAACGCCCTAATTTTACGGCGTTATAACGCTGTAATACGGGGGCGTTATAACGCCCTAATTTTGCGGCGTTATCACGCCCAAATTTTACGGCGTATTACGGCGTTATAATGCCCTAATTTTAGAGCTGACTTTTTATTCGTGATTTGCTACCTGTTTATACGGAGGCCGGATAGTGCCACTGAAAAGGGATGTATATATTTTTTGCAAACGCGAGAAAACTGTTTTTGTCCCGTTTATCAGGCGGCCGCCACTTAATTATTTGGCGGCCGCTTCTGGTGAAATGATGGAATTGTAATTCAGGCCACAGTCAACCCCAGGGGGAGAGATCTGGTCCACTTTTAAATCTCTCTCTCGAATTTCATCTAAATTTTTTCAAATTTTCTAAAAAATCAAAAACTGAGAAAATCGCCCAAAATCGCCAGAATCTCTCTCTCGTCTAAAATTCTTGGGGCAAAAAAAATTATATTTTTTTAAAATCGAGTATATAAAATAGACATCTATTATAAAGGATGGAAAACAGAATTATACCCGCAACGGGCTACAAGCGTTGGACAAAATACTACCTGAAAAAGTATATCGACAAATATGCCATTACATTGTGTCCACCAACCGGGCGCGATGGCACGCACATCAGACGAGACTATCTATCGATCATAAAAATGAACGAGGCGCTTTATACAAATTTGCGATACAAGTCTAAAGAATCATTAGAAAATTTAATCACCGATAAACACATCCCACTGGGTGATCCTACCGGGAGAAGGGGTCAGTACATTAAAAAGATTTTGAATCTGCCATACGACGATACTATAAAAAACCCGACGAAGAACTCGCCCCCTTAGCTTTTAACGAAACAATTCCGAGACCATTCAGAAATCATTTGCGTAAATACGAGATGAATATAGATAGAATTCTCATCGACCCTCCAGCATTTTTAAACTCAAACAAACCCAAAATCATAGACGAGTTGAAAGGCGCGCTAAACGAATTTAGAAGCTTTAAATTTCAACTCGCGTTAAAAGTTACGTTGAGAAAATATAATCATGCGAACGGTACTTTTAACGAAGACACTCGTATATTTCTAGCGCTTCAATCGGTCGTATTAAACGAAGACGGAATGGAAAACCAAGTACAAGAACAGATAGATATCATAATCGAAAAAGTAGAAAACTTTCGAAAAAACGGAAGCGGTTGGGTCATTCACGATTTAAATGCGCTCTACATCAACGTTGATGATTACCAACCGATAAGAGGCAATTCTTACATTTCACTACCCCCTCACATAGCCCATAAAAAGGCAGTCGTCAATGTTCAAAACAAAGATCAGGAGTGCATAAGATGGTCGTTGAGAGCCGCCTTTAAACCCTCTGTCAAGGAATCGATTAAAAACAACCCCAACTTTAATATTCACTACGAAAGGAATTCTATCTTCGAAAAAGATGACGGATTAGATTTTAAGGACGTGGCGTTTCCAACCCACATCACGGATATTGACAAGATCGAAAAACAAAATAATCTCGCCATTAACGTTTTTGGTTATGAAAAAAAAAATAATAATAATATTTTCCCGCTGAGAATAACGACTAATCGGCGAGAACCGGTCATGAATCTGTTGTTTTTTTCTGAAGGAGACAATAATCATTATTGTTGGATAAAAAACCTAGGCGGTTTATTGTCTAAAAAAACTAAACACAACGGACGCAAATATCGTTGCGTGTGGTGCCTAGAACATTTTAAGTAAACAAGATATTTTAGACAAACACGAGATAAAATGTATATAGGGGTGTTAACAAAACTCCGGCTTTAGCGGTATTACCCGACCCAACCAACAACATTCTAAAGTTCAAAAACTTTAAATATAGACAACCAGTACCTTTTACTATATACGCGGACTTTGAAAGTATCTTAGTACCATTACAAACCTTGGGTGAAGAAACGCATACTATAAAGACTCACGAACATGAAGCATGCGGTTATGCTTATATCATAATCGGACCCGACGGGCAAGTCTTGGACAAGCCCAAAACGTATAGAGGGGCAGACGCAACATCACATTTTTGGATAATTTACTAGCCGAGCGAAACTACATCAACGATATATTCAAGAATCCCGAACCCATGATTTTTACGTCCGAAGACGAGTTAGAATATAACGACGCTTAAAATTGTTGGATTTGCGAGTACCCTTTAAAAAATAGAACAAATACTTGCGAATGTATTATCCAAAAGTTATACATTTAACTGATTTTAACAAAAAAAATAACAAAGAACTATTAGAAATAATCGCCGGTAAGCACATTTCACTGGGCGGACCAACGGGGGAAAGAGGCCAGTATATTAAACAAGACATGATATTAGCTATACAAAGTGAGCTTTTAAAAAGTCTGCCTAACCTGGACGATCTCAACAATAAATATCCACCAATATTTTGTAAAGTGTGTTATAAAAATATTAACGCGTTTAGAAAATGTCGCGATCACTGTCACATCACGGGTAAGTATCGCGGAGCCGCTCATATGTGCTGTAACTTAAAATTACAAATAAAACCTGAAGTAACGCCAATCCCAGTCATTATTCATAATTTACAAAATTACGACGCTCATTTGATTATGCAGAGTATTTCGGAAACACGCGGAAAACTAAAGTGTATAGCTAAAACGTCTGAAAAATACATTTTATTTTCGGTAGGTCAACTCAGATTTTTAGATTCGTACCATTTCTTATCCACGTCTTTAGAAAAACTGGTAGCCGCATGTCCGAGAGAAGCGTTTAGATATATCGGTAAAGCGACCGTCCCAATAATGCTAGACCTCGATAAACGCGATCTTTTAATTAAAAAGGGTGTATATCCGTACGAGTATATGGATGATTTTGAACGATTTAACGAAACTAAACTTCCCGATAAACGTCATTTTTATAGCGGTCTAACCGATTCCGATATAAGCGACTCAGATTACGAACACGCTGAAAAAGTATGGCAGACTTTTGACATTAAAAACTTGGGTGAATATCACGACCTCTACATATTGACCGACGTATTATTATTGGCCGATGTTTTTGAAAACTTTAGAAAACTCTGTATAGTAAATTATGGATTAGATCCGTGTCATTATTTAACATCACCCAGTCTGAGTTGGGACGCTTTATTAAAACACTCTAAAGTCAAATTGGAACTCTTGACCGATATAGATCACCATTTATTCATAGATGAAGGAACCAGAGGTGGAATATCTAGCGTGGGCTCGTGTCGTTATGCCGAGGCTAATAATAAGTATCTAAAAGATTATGATCCCAATAAACCCGACTCGTATATTTCGTATCTTGATGCCAACAATTTATACGGCTGGGCTATGTCTCAACCATTACCGATCTCAGACTTTAGGTGGGTCGACGAAAAAAATTACACTTGTTTACTTCCGAATATATAATGTCTCTAGCCGACGACTCTTTTTGGGGTTGGATTCTTGAAGTAGATTTAGACTATCCAAAACATTTACACGACCTACACAATGGTTATCCTTTAGCGCCCGCAAACCAAGTTATATCTAAAGAATCGATGAGTCCTTATCAACGAGACTTGATGGAAAAAACAGACTCTCAACCATCGAACGAATCTAAGTTGGTAGCGACGGGCGCACCAAAAAGAATTACGTAACTCATTATAGAAATCTAAAATTTTATCTGACTCACGGGTTAGTTTTAACCCGAGTACACATGGTATTAAAGTTTACTCAAGATCCTTGGATGAGATCTTACATCGACAAAAATACCCAACTCAGAAAAGAAGCTAAATCCGATTTTGAAAAAGACTTTTTTAAATTGATGAACAACTCGGTATTTGGCAAAACGATGGAAGATGTTAGAAAGCGAATGAATACTCACTTGCTAAGAGCCAACGAAGAAGATACAATTCCTAAATTAATAGCCAAACCAAGTTACAGCGGCAGGAAAATGTTTGAACGCTGTAATCTATTAATGATAAACATGTATAAAACTCAAGTTGTTTTAAACAAACCCGTCTATTGCGGTATGAGTATTTTAGACTTGTCTAAACTTTTAATGTACGAATTTTATTACGATAAACTTAAAGTAAAATACGGAGACAAAGTCGAATTGATTTATACCGATACGGACTCGTTGCTCTTACGTACCGCAACTGAAGACCTATACAAAGACATGGAAAAAGATAAAGAATTATACGACTTGTCGAATTACCCGAAAGACCACTTTTTATACGACGATTCTGATAAGAAAATAATAGGCAAGTTCAAGGACGAATGTGGTGGAAAACCAATCAAAGAAGTGGTTTGTATCAGATCAAAAATGTACTCCATTTTAATGGATGATGGTAAAAATATTAAGAAATCATAAGGAGTCAAAAGGTACGTCGTTTCAAACGAGATAACTCATCAAGATTATAAAGACTGTTTATTTAACTCTACAGTTTATCGACACGACATGAACATGTTGAGAAGCGACAAGCATATCAGAACTCTTTAACTCAAAATAAGGTATCGCTCAACCCCAGAGATGACAAACGGTATATCTTAGACGACGGAATTCATACTCGTATGCACGATCATTATCGTATCGAAAAATGAATTTTTTTTTAAAAATAATAAATAATAATAATAATAATATATATAAATCATGTGCAAGTTACCCACGTCACAACCTGACCCTCACGAACAAGAAAAAACGGCTTTAGTCGTTGGTTTAGTGAGCGTTACCGCGGTATCTTATCTAGTTTACGATATTTTATTTAGATGAATTGGGTGGTAACTCGGTATCTGAGGAAACGAACATTAATTCTTTCATAACGAACGATCTCCCAGGACCGTCTTTTAGATAGTACAACGCCGGTTGTCCGGGGTTGATCGTTCTTTTTTCTATAACGTACATTTCTAAGCTCCAGATGGGGTCGGTGGCTCTTCTTCTAACGTCTTTTTCGGGTTCTCCAGGGGCGTAAAGGTATCTGACGATCTCGTCGTTTACATTCAAAAGTTTTTCTGGACTCTTGAGCCCCTCTGAACTAAGTTGCAGTATTTCCAATTGCGACATGGCTAGTTTTGTGGTTTACCTTTCATCGTAGATATCAATCTAGTTTCTTCGTCGTTTAACGCTTCCACGGCTTTGGGTAATCGTTTTACCAACAACCTGCTACGCTCGGTGGGTTCCAACATTTTTTTAGCGTACTGGTGACCGAATAATCTTTCAGCCAAAGTACGATTAAATCGTTTGGGCCCTGTGATTGGGCCCTGTGATTACCCACCTCGCCTCTTTGCACGACTACATTTTTAGATCTCATCAAAACGCTAAATTCAGCCATAAACTCTCTACCGGGGTCTACTTTAATAATTTTAGGCCACGACAACGACGACATTTTTGTAAATCTATTTATAGCTTCGACAACTTGACCGCTCGTTTTATTAGTTAAAGGTTCAACCTCTTTATATCGAGTGGCCACATCAACTACGGTCAACGCGTATCTATACATTTTTCTCCCAAGTGTATCGTGGGGTAGGTATAGGAGATCAGCTTGATGCATTTCACTGGTAATCCTACCGATCTATTGAGATTCGTTGGTCTAGGAATATTACTAGGAGCCGGTAAATAGATTTGCCACAAGGCTTGTTTTCTTAACCAGTTTCTAGCATCCGTTCCCGATACGCCGGCTTTCGATGATAATTTTGTTACGGCTCCTTCACCTTTCCAATATCCTCTATAGGACTGTAAAATATGTTTCGCATTTTTGTTTCCATCTTTAAATTAAACGTTTAGATATATTTATAAATTAAAAAACCAAAAACGGCGGAACCTCCCAATATGAATATAATTTCACCATTCTTTTGTTGTTCGCTGGGTGTATAAAAATCGGACAATGTAGGTTCGTGCATTAAACCTACGGGTAATTGCGTATCTTCGCCAATCCCTTCGTTATATTCTCGCAACGCTTCGTCGATGTTTTGAAATGTTTTGTGGGCCTTTACTTCCTTTCGTAGTCGATCGTTGAGATAATCTAGATACTTGGTTCTTTGTTTCTCCCATTCGTTCCTCGCTTGGGTTAATCTTTCTAAAGCCAAGTTGTGCCGCTTGCGCTCTGCGTTGGCACCAGACCTTCCTAAACTCGAAAATAAAAAGTTTGATCCTGTAAACGCCAAAGCATTTACTATAGCTCCACCATCATAAAAACGCTCGCCATGATTTTAAACTTTACTTTTATTAAACGAACGAAAAAACGATTAAAAAAACATTAAAAAAAAAATCTGTTCGTAATTTTTTTTTAGTTTAAATAAAATGAACGCGATTTATGGAAGTAAGCTGAATCCTCACAGACGTTTAAAAAATCCTAGAGCGATTAAGGGTTTGAGACAATCGGTAGTCATTACTCATAATCCTAGTACTATAGACGCGAATCAAACGTTGATCGTTAAATTTCCAATGTTGAGCCCAGACGATGTGGTCGTACCCGGTACTACTCGATTGGCATTCAACATCGACTTGGAGTCTGAAGGCACTAGCGCTGACGACGGAAGAACTCTATTTTATAACGTGGGGCGAAATTTGATTAAAAAGATAAGAATATGCCTAGAGGGTCGCGAGATATTTAACCTGTACGACGCAGACTTATATAACGTTTTTAAAGATCTGTGGAAACCTAAACACGCATCCTATATATATCAAGGAATATGCGATGGTGGCAACATTGGAAAACTCCGAATTGGGGCTAGTGACGCATCCGATAGTGGTGATCTAGGAAAAGACAAAGCCATAGCGGATGCTTATGGAAATAGATTTTACATTCCTCTAGATTTTGAAATACTAAGAGATTACCATCCGTTTCATCCATCGGCGCTCAAAGATAGACTAACGTACGAGCTTACGTTTAACGATCACAAAAACGTCGTAGATTCTACGGATGATGATGCCAAGTATAATATGTCTGGGTTGTCTCTCGAATTTGACGTGGTGACTAGTAAAACATTGGCTGACTCTATCAGACAACAATATCGAGGCAAGACTCATTTTCTATTCGATCAAGTTCAAAGATATCTCGTTAGAGACTTTGACAAATCAGATACAACTTGGAACATTAATCTTAACCAATCGATTAGAAGTCTCAAGGGCGTACTACTTTTATTCAAAGATCCTACTGACAAAACCCCCGAACATTTCTATAATCCTAAAATCGAAAAAGTAAACGTTACGATTGAGGGTAAACCGAATCAATTGTACAGTCAAGGTTATATGATGCGTTATCAACACTGGGATGAAATTACCAAGTTTTTTGGAGACTCTCACACTGATTTTGGCGCCGGTATGGCCAAAGACTTGAGTTTGTACGATATGTTTATAGGCACCTACTTAAAAAATAGTTACGGGCTTTGGTTAGATATGAGAGTAACCGATGATAATAAAAGTCACGGTTCGGGTAGGAGAATAGGAGAAGTAGGTGGTGGTATAAGTAATTATTTAGAAAGAAAAGCCGAGACAGCTGGGGCCGTAAAATGTTACGTTTTCTTGGTGATGGATGGCCAACTGGTTATCGAAGATGGAAGATTTAATAAGCGTTTACTATTAAAAATCGAGGGTATAATTGAAAACGTTTAACAACTTAAAAAACTTTAACATGTTTCCAAAGACACCTCACTGCGCCTTAATATGCGGTACTAGAACCAATTCTGGTAAAACTAAATTTATTTTAGATCTATTGGAAACGGAGTATAGGAATCACTTTGAAAAGATTGTCGTCATTTGCCCTACATTATCGAATAATAAGTCTTATCACGAGAGGGGTTGGCTTTGGTTAGATCCGGAGATATACCTATGCGACTTAGAAGTAGAAAAATGTCTCTCAACGAAGCTTTAGAATTTTATAGAAGCAGACTAAAAGGATTACGCGTATTATTTTTGATAGATGACTGTAGCGCGGAACAAGATATAAAATATCGTAAAGCGGCTTTGGATAAAAACACTTGTATATTAACGAAGTTGGCCTTTAGCGGTAGACACGACAATCACTACTGTTGGTTGTTGACACAAAAGTATAATTGCGTAATGACGGATGATCGAGCTCAAACCGCATTTGTTGCGTTGTTTTATTGCAAAGATAAAAGTAGTTTCAATCAATGTCTAGATGAAAATGACGCCGTGCCTTTAGAAGAAAGATCGAAAATTAAAAAGATTTTAAGAGACGTGCCATATAGTAAATTGCTGATAAAAACTGATCCTCCAGTTTGCTGGGAGCTCGCTAGATAGCTAGCTGTAATTTGTTGTATAGCTAGTTGATAGCTAGTTGATAGCTAGCTGTAATTTGTTGTATAGCTAGTTGATAGCTAGTTGATAGTTAGCTGTAATTTGTTGTATAGCTAGTTGATAGCTAGTTGATAGCTAGCTGCAATTTGCTAGATAACTAGCTGTATAGCTAGCCCGTAAATTATCTAGGTATTATATCATATGATAGAATACCTAGACGTTTTGTTAGAAAAAAATATTTACTATTTGCAAATGAGCAACTCGATAGAATCTCTAAGCTCGTTGTCTCAACAACCGATAGCTGCGCGAGTACTCCCTACGGTCGTAGACGTAGAAACTCCTAACGGAGTTCCAGAACACAAAAATAGACTTTTAGGAGTAGTTGCTTCCGGTGATTCGAAGAAATATCTGGGTAAAGAATACTCCGTGAATGAAGTCGAAAATTTAGACTCCGTTAAACTAGAGAAACTATACAAAAACTACGAAGCTAAACTAGGTAAAGAAATGATCGTTAGTTTGGGTAGTTGCATGCTTAGTCTTTACTCAAAAGCTTTAGGTATGACTTTACCCCTGGCTTCGCCGTTTGGTTATAAACTTTGTTTAGACTCTGAAGAATCTCTTACCAACGACTTGGAAAACGATCCAGTTATTTCTAGCAGTATGGCTAGTTTACTTTGCGAAGTGTACTACAACTACGGACTTTATCTATCTCCTTTGGTAGCTATGTTAATTACGACTAAACATTTGAAAAGAGATAATTATAATATTACAAATAATAGTAGTTCTATTATAAAAGATGGATCTAGAAACGAAAGCAGACCAAGTAGTAACGTCGCAAGAGCCAAATCAGGAGACTCAAGCGACAGAGAGGGTAACAAAACCTCCAGCTAAAAACGGAGTAATTAAATCTTTAAAAAGAAAGAAAAGAGTAGAGCAGGGTAAAAAACTAGCCGAAAGAAACAAAAAGATGAAAGAGCAAATACAAAAGATGCAAAGTCTAGACGATGAAACGTCCAACCAAACGCAAACAGTTACGATAGGGAGTACGTCTACGACTGTAAGGAGTATTCCGAGCTGGGGGTATGCGGTAGTAGGCTTAGCTATTTTAGGACTCGGATATCTCGCACTTAGTACGTCTACGACTGTAAGGAGTAAACAAAATGTTGCAGTTAATGAAATCGAAGCACCTACCGAGCAAACTCCACAACCACCAACAAACGTGGATCCAATTGAAGATTTGTTAGAAATGGAATAAAAACGATTAAAAAACGTTAAAAAATAATCTAGTTGTATATTTTAAAATGCATACTAAGAACGTCGCAAATACTCTTTATCACGGTGCTGTGTTGGCTGCGTTGACCGTAGGTTATACCATGTTGAGTAAAACACTTTTGAAAATATAACCTGCCGATCTAGGAAAATTAGACGTAGAAGATACGGTTAAAATTACCGCTACGATAGGTGGCGCTCTAGCCACACAGTCTTGGTTAGTGAGCCAAGGTATACTTCCTCAAAATGTAGTAAATACTGCGTAAATAGAAAATAAAGTAACATTTTATTGTTAATCATTTATTAAAATTATGACAAGTATAGCGGTGACGACTGAAGGAGAAGTTATCGAAATGAAGGCCGTGGGTGGAGAAGAAGGCCAACAAGATAAAGATGCTGATGCTGATTTTGAATATGACAGACAACCTGATGATGAGACTAGTTTTTTAATTCCGCCCCCACAAACGGTAAAAGAAGCGAGTGATATTATGGGTCGATATGATGATTTGCCAAAATCTGAAATGGCAAATAGGTTTTATAATCATTGGGAAATCCAAGGTGTTTCAAGACCAGATTTTCCTAGGCATAAACTTTTTACTGTCGACAGTAAAAACAGATACTTTGATGGTGTTAGGTTAAATGATAAACGTAAACGCGATGTATTTGTAGGTATAGACACGTTAAAAAAAAATTTGATGAGGTTCACCCATCTGGAAACTTTAATACATTTTTAAAAGATTTGGGTTTACCAAAAGACTTATTTACAAGAGGTGAATAAAGAAATAAGTCAGATACAACCCGAAAATATTGATTCAACTAATATTCTAGAAACCATTAATAATGTTAGCAAAATCGCAGAAAGAGCAGTAGATGTATTAAGAGAAGAAGTAGGTCTGACGGGCCAAGATGTTGATTTTACTGGATTAGAAGCAGCAATAGATATATTTAGTGAATCATTAGATAAAGAAAAAAAGAGAATTAGATGAACGATTAAAAAATTAGTTATACGAGAAAAAAATCGGAGGAATTAGTAAAAACATTAGATATACGAGTAAAAGCATTAGATGGACAAAAAGAGAGAGTAGATGAACGAAAAAGAGCAGTAGATGAACAAAAAAGAGCAGTAAATAAACGAGAAATAGCAGTGTTTGAACGAGAAAGAGCATCAGATGAACGAGAAAGAGTAATTACAAAAATTACAGGATTAAACAACTTGAGAGAAATTGCTGGTTTAAACAAAGCGTTAGAAACTCTCAAAGGTAATTACGAATTAAATTTAGCTCGACTTAGAATTATAGATGATGAAATTAAACAAACCAAAGCGGAACGCGATGAAACACACAGCGATAGAGAGAGGCAAGAATTAAACGATAGATTAACAAATCTCAATATTGAAAGAACCAGTAGATTAGGCCTCGCACATATAAATTTACAGGGGCTCAAAAGTCAAATCGTTAGAATAATAGAAACGTTTAATAAAATACGACGAGGTGATATCTCGTTAGCCGAAAAGATCAGAATTATATTTCGAGAAGAGGGTGTAACGGTCGTTAGTATACTAACCGCGTTTAGTTTAGCCATAAGTACGATCGCGAGTTCGATAGTAGCCGGTGTGGGAGGTGTGGGGGTTCCGTCTCCGACTCCACCGGCGCCTAAACCCGGCGGAGACTTGAAAGATTGGATAAGTAGTCATTTACAAATTTAGCCAATTTACTAAAAAAGCTCGGGGGTAAACTGTTGGCTGCATTGCCTGGTATTTTAGGTAGTATCGCTAGTTGGTTGTTTAATTTATTGAGTAAGAGCGTGGGTTGGTTGGCCGATCATGTGTGGACTCTATTGGCAGGTGTTGGGACTTTGATTCTCGTGTACGTACAAAAAAATGTTTACAAATAAAATGTTTAAAAATAAAATGTCGTCCTTTTATTAGAAATGGCCTCCATATATCCTAATTTACCAGACCTACCGGTTGAAACGTACGATACTAGAGTCTTTAGGTTAAATAAAATTGAGCAGGTACAAAAAGAGATAACGCGAGAGAGAGACAAGCGAGAAGAAATTTATAACATGTATAATAAAATTACTACTTGTTTATCAAACGCGGAGACTGCGACGGAATGTTTTGGAGCTGCGTCAGGCGCTATTAATCGCGGGTGTTGTCGGTGTTATTAGTTTACCCATTGGTGTAGCGTTAGAAGGTATAGCTATAGGATGCGTAGGTGTGAGTTTAGTCTTGAAATATTTTAGCAAAAAGTTTAGGGGTAAAGCCAAGAAACACGACGAGATTAGAGTATTGGCAGAAACCAAATTGAATACGATAAATGAACTAGTGTCCCAAGCTATAGACGACGGTGATATCAGCCACGAAGAATTTGCATTTATCAATAACGAACTGAGAAAATTTAATGGGATGAAAGAAGCTCTAAGAACTCAAATCTGATAGAAATAAAAAAGAAATAGAAGATGAAGTTGAAAAAAAAAGTGATCGAGAGAATTGAGAAAGAAAAAAGATCTTATCGAAAAACTTACCGCTTTAAAATAGAAGTAATTAATGAATACGATAGTAATTTACGTAATGATAATTTACCGCCTAATTATGAGAGTTTGCGGGTTAGACCCAGCGCTCCGTACGTATACGACTGTAAGGAGTACGAAGAATAGTTTAAAGTGTAAAGTATAAGTTTATAATATAAAGTTTAACGTAAAATAAGCCCACAACCTATAGAGGGTTGTGGGCTTATTTTTTTGGTTTTGGTTTAGTGTTTTCTAATTAGTTAATTATATACACGTATAAACCGCGGTGTGGTGCCGCACCCACGGTTGTGTAGTTTACACACTGAGCATCTATTTATTATTATACGACCGGCATATAATATATAAACATTATATGTAATTTGATTATATTGTTTATAAAGTCGATTTTTTTTAAATTGACCAAAAGCATAATTATGATACAATGCCGCGCTTTCTAAATCATTAAAAAGATCTATCGCTAATTCACCACATTGATATATACAATCTTTATCTGAATAACCAGCTGGTGTAAAACGGTCGTAAATTGCACAATTTTTGACCTTTTTATAATGTTTATTAATAGCCTTTTTATCTAATGTTTTAATATCTTGGTATATTATTGGTTTAGTTGATAAGTGGTCTAAAAAAGTTCATCATTAGATGGTTTTGGTTCGTTGCTATAGTTATAGAAACGAAATTCACGATCTCTATAGGGGTATTTCTCCCCTAATCTCAGAAAACAGAAAAAAGGATTCTCTTGTTCGTGTTTATAACTAAGAAAAAGACTAAAAGCCTTAGGATGATTTAACCTTAAGTCATTCATATTTTCAATATATTCTTTTGAATAGGTTAGTTTTATTATTTTTTTATAAAAAATGTCTAAATATTTAAAGATTTCTTTATAAGGATCGTTTTCGTCGGACATTGTTGGTTTATCAAACAAACAGTTTTTAAGGTCAAAACATTTATTTTCTTTAAGAGTAAAAACAGGAAAATTTGTTTTATTTCTAACCTTAAGATATTCCTCTTCAAAATCGGCGGTGGGTTTTCCATCCTTTATAATAGATGTATATTTTAATACTCGATTTAAAAAAAAATATAATTTTTTTTGCCCAAAGAATTTTAGACGAGACACAGAGATTTATTTTAAGAAAATATAATTTTGTTTTGGCTTCCTAAAATTTTAGGGGGTTTCCCCTTTTTTTAAATCTGGCGATTTTGGGCGATTTTCTCAGTTTTTGATTTTTTTGAAAATTTGAAAATGTTTAGATGAAATTCGAGAGAGAGATTTAAAAGTGGACCAGATCTCTCCCCCTTCTACTACTACCCGTAAAATCAGAGCGACAGCAAAAGGCCCCAAAAATGGACTACCATATTTTCCCAATTTTCTGCAAGCAGACTTTTTGACTTTTTAAGTGTCAATTTTCTGCTAGCAGAAATGTTGGTGTTACTTCGACGACTTTTATGGAGCCCTAAAAGGGGACAACCTCAATTTTCTCTTTTTCTGCTTGCAGGTTTTAATGAAGGCTTTTACAAGACGGGACACCTGTTTTTAGAAACTAAATTTTCTGCTACCAGAAATCTCTATTTTACTTTAACGGCCCAGCTATTTCGGCTCCCTAAGGTGGACAACCATTTGCGTCAATCCAGGGGTGGGGCAATATACTATAGGTGGATGGGCCGTTGGATCAGCCCCCTTCTCCTTCATTTGAGGCACCGAAATAGTCGTCAGAGTAAAATCAAAATTTCTGCTTGCAAAACACGGGTGTCGCGTCTTGTAAAAATTCTGGTAGTAGAAAATGAGAAAATGGGGTTGTCCACTTTTGGGGCGCGGGGGGGGGGGGGGGGGGGGAGGGGGGCGGACAGGGTGGGCACCACCAACGTTGAATCGTATCTCATTCCATTCGGGTTGCACCACACTAAATACAGTCCCATTGACCTTTATGTAAATCCACTAACTTCACAGTGAGAAAATCCTTATCCAGGAGTCTCTCAGTTTTTGTGACACTTTATACTGAAAATTATACTTTAAATCTTAATCTGTCAAATTCTGATAACTTTTTTGCAGGGTAGCCCTTTGGAATTTTTGCTAATTGTCCCCAGAGAGTACCACCCCTAAAATGTTTTTTTTTCCAAACAGGCTATAGCTGCCATTTTTCATACAGGCATCCCTCCACTTGCCAAGCCAAATAGGACAAATTTTAAAGCTGAAATTTATCAAGTCTTCACAAAAGTTGAAGCACAGAACTCCCATGTTATGATATCTGATCATTTGCATGACCCCCCCCCCCCCAAAAGAAATATTATTCAAAAATATGTGAGGGTTTACAATTATGCTAATCGGTTTGGCGCAGCCATTTTGGGCTATTAAGTGCCCTTCGTGGACTGAGGCGCACACACATCGCAGGCACACACACCCAACGTATTGTACACACAGTCATGTAAACCGGTGCAATCGTGGACCTCCCATTGTTCCTCTTTTGTTTATACACAGAGCTATACACCCAGCTTGGCACTGTACATGTAGCTATAGCGGGTCATCGTTGGGACATGGCATTCTTTTTCCAAAAATAGTCCCCAAAACGCTCATGTTGAACCAACTGATTTCCTTCAAATGGTTACAGTTTAATAAAAAGACCTTCAGCATTAAATTTAGAGAAAAAATTGAAATGTCAAAAAAGCGTTTTTGAAACAATTTTTAGCACAAATTATAGGGGTCAAGTTTCAAAACAACTAACATTGTATTAACATACGTGGTCATGTCAGCATGCTTCATTGCAGGACAAAATGGAGCAATTACAGATTGTTTCCATTGATTTTCTTTACATAACTGACCAATGTATACATTTTATAGGAAAAGCTGAAATAATCTTAGTAGAACCCAAAAATAACCATTAAAATTAAGACTTGAAAACGGATATGTAGTTTAACACTATTTCGAGCACCCATATTTTTCGATCGCACACGGCTTAGCCCCCAGCTGTCCGCCCCACCCCTGTTTTGGGGCTTCATATGGGCAGTAAAAGTAAAATCAAAATTTCTGGTAGCAGAAAATTTAATCTTTAACAACAGGTGTCCCGTCTTGTAAAAACCTTAATTAAACCTGCAAGCAGAAAAAGAGAAAATTGGGGTTGTCCCTTTTAGGGCTTCATAAAAGTCGTCAAAGTAACACCAACATTTTTGTTACCAGAAAATTGACATTTTTAAAAAGTTTTCGCGACTTAAAAAGTCAAAAAGTCTGCTTGCACTGAGAAAATTGGGAAAATAGGGCAGTCCACTTTTTGGGGATTCATATTTGCTGTCGTTCTGATTTTACGGGTTGACTGTGGCCTGAATTACAATTCCATCATTTCACCAGAAGCGGCCGCCAAATAAAGTGGCTGCCGCCAGATAAACGGTACAAAAAAAGTTTTCTCGCGTTTGCAAAAAATTACATTTCTTTTCAGTGGCACTATCCGGCTTCCGTATAAACAGGTAGAAAACCACGAATAAAAAGTCAGCCCTAAAATTAGGGCATTATAACGCCGTAATACGCCGTAAAATTAGGGCGTTATAACGCAGTAAAATTAGGGCGTTATAACGCCGTAAATTTAGGGAGTTATAACGCCGTAATAGGGCGTTGTAACGCTGTATTACAGCGTTATAACGCCGTAAAATTAGGGCGTTATAAAGCCGTCAATTTAGGGCGTTATAACGCTGTAATACAGCGTTATAACGCCCTATTACGGCGTTATAACGCCGTAAGAAAAAAATAATTGTTCTTGGCGGAAATCAGCCACCGTACATTACTGAAGTTAAGCAACGTTGATTGTAGGCAGTACTATACTTGAATGGGAAACCACATGTATTGCTTGCATTAGCGTGCATAGTAACAATTGTAGGACCCTTTTGGGCAGGTTTGGGCTGGCCCATTTGGGACCCAAGTGGCCCCATTGGCCAAAACTGTATGGGGCCCATATGGGCAACCCAATTGGGCCCACTCAGTTTCCCATCAAAGGCCCAACAGGGCCCCATTTTGGGATTGCTGGCTGGGAAATAGTGCATTAATTGTTCTGGGGCACGACAGGCCCTTATTCATCTCAAAAGGGCCACGTCCTTCGGATGGGACGTTAAGCCGGAGGTCTCGTGTGCTCTATGGGATTAGTGCACGTAAAAGAACCCATATCACCTGTCGTGAAAGAGTAGGGGTTTGCCCTGACTGGTGCTTGTGGTGCCCTCAGCACACATCCTGTAATTGGCGCTTGCGCTGTTGGATGTTGAATGAAATAAAATTTCTAATTAATTAATAAGAGAGCGAGCGTGTACCAACGGTCCGAATCCGCGGCGAGATAGTAACTCGCCGCGGCGAGATAGTAAGTCGCCGCGGCGAGATAGTAACTCGCCGCGGCGAGATAGTAACTCGCCGCGGCGAGATAGTAACTCGCCGCGGCGAGACAGTAAGTAGCCGCGGCGAGATAGTAACTCGCCGCGGCGAGATATTAACTCGCCGCGGCGAGATAGTAACACAATTTTGTTTTACTTTCCTGTGGCCCTTCTACGCTTCCGTAGTTTTCCGAGCGCCTGTGTGATGTAGGCCTACATCATCCCAGACGCAAATTCCACCTTCTCGCTGATTACGCGGTACCCGCTGCTACATTGAATTCGAATCGGCCAGTCGAATCGGCCAGTCGACCCGGCAAGTCGCTCTAGTAAGCAAGAAGTCGTGCGGTTCGAGTCCCGCCCGAGTAATAAGACATGTAGAATCTGGAGCCCGAAACCACAGCGATGCAAAAAGGTTACTAGGCCATACAATTTCCACTAGCCGCGATTGTTTTTCCAAACGACATCCGAATGGGGTTAACGCTATGAGATTTCGGACTTAACTTTCCTTAATTAAAAAAAATCCTCCGGAGCCACGAATTAGACAAAAAATAAATTCGAACGTAATGAAATTTTGGACTATTTATTTCCCTTTGAAAAAAATCCTCCAAAGCTGGAAATTAGAAAAAATTTGAAGAAAAAAATAAAATAATAATTGCTAACGTCGAGGTCTCGAATTCACAACTCCCTACCCCCAATCTAACACCGTATCCACTAGACCATCGGAATGCTCGGCAAACAACGTGAATTCATTGCATTATATACCCTGCCCTATATATAACTCCTCAAAAAAGTTCGGAAACTCAAGTTTGACAGACGATTTCTCTCTTGTTTCAAACTTCTTTTCCTTGAATTTGGTATCATTGGAAAGCCCTGCTATTCTTCTTTGCAATGATGTGTCATTTGTTATGATTAAGTAATTGGGGGATGTGCAACACAGCTGAATATGGGGGCGGATGTAAAGTGAAATGTTACAAAATGCATTGCTATTGTCCAAAAGTGTATTTGACGATTGCTGTTAGGAGTTGTTTGGAAGATTGGTGTGTCTTGAATGATTCTCTGCTTACTAACAAATACTTAAAGGTTGTAATAAGTCATAAAATGTGCGAGAAAAGTTTAGAAATCCACATGGCCTGTAAAAATAAGTTGCCTCCGGGATAGCAACTTTGTTGTTAATGTGCTTGAGTTTCAAACAGAGTAAAAGAATTTGTCATTTTCTACACTCAAACACCCAGTAATGCTCCATCAGTAACAAGAAGTCTATCTCACAGTACAATGCAACACTCTATCACTAACAAAAGAAAAAACAAAACGTTGGAAATTATTTTGTTCTGGTTTAATCATTGAATAGTTTCTTCATTAAACAATGTTAAGTCAAGAGCCTCAGTAGCGGGTGGACGATCCGAATGCAGCCACAACAGCCTGGCACCTCCTCCTCCTCATACTGTTCACGAGCCGGGTCACACGTTGCCGTGGGATGGCGTCCCATTCATCAATCAAGATCTGTTGCACATTCCCATCCTCCAAGCAAAAGGGGAATGCACTGTATGACAATAGCAATGCATTTTGTAACATTTCACTTTACACCCACCCCCATATTCAGCTGTGCTGCACATCCCCCAATTGCTTAATCATAACAAACGACACATCATTGTAAAGAAGAATAACAGGGCTTTCCAATGATACCAAATTCAAGGAAAAGGAGTTGGAAACAAGAGAGAAATCGTCTGTCAAACTTGAATTTCCGAACTTGTTTTGAGGAGTTTATATGCGTACGTCTATTGAAAGTATTATATAGGGCACTCAACAATGCATCCATTCGGATGACGTTTGGGAAAAAAATAATTCGCTGGCCTTTTGGGGTTTAATCAACAAAATGTTTAAGGTTTTAGCAAAATTACACGTTTTTAAGTAACGAATACATTCTGCATGCTGAAAATTTACTGAAGACCGATTAGGGTAGCTTCTAATTAAAGGACTAATAAGAACTTTTCATTCAAAGGTGTAGAAAACTGCAGAAAACTTCAATGTAGACTAACCAAAACCGCCATATCCGGGGTCCAAACGGGATTTTTGTTATGGTCCCAAACCTGGACTTTTGAATGAAAAGTTATCATTAGAAGCTAATTAGTGAACGTAATCGGTCTTCTCTAAATTTTGAGCATGTAGAATATTATTCGCTATTTAGACTAGGCTTAAAAACGTGTAATTTTGCTAAAACCTGAAACATTTTGTTGATGGAACCTCCAAACAGCACACTTTGTTGACCACCTTTTACTTGATGTGTTTGAGATTCTGAGTCTGCGGCTGAATCCACGGCCTAAATCTGCAAAAAAGTGTGCGATAAAATGTGCGACATCGCAGAAGTCTGCGGAGAAATGTGCGATGTGTGCATGTCCCTTCAGGGCCACGATAGTTTTGGCATCTGAAATTAAAAGTTCTCGCTTTAGTATAGATGAAGGGCGCTCGTCACAGATCATTAATGGTGGCGATGGTGACCGGGAAAACGTGTAGCCGCCTGGCTCGGACTACTTTATAGTTACAGTTTTGGGGTTGCACAAGTCACACAACTCATGCACTCCACAGGCTTGCAATCCACATGCTTGATATTACCAGTACCTGTTGATTTATACACGTCTTATTGAAGCCCCGCCCATAGCATTATGTCATAAAAAATAAGTATGACGTCACGCGGCTCCACAAAAGCCATTTTGAAAATGAGAAACTAACGTATTATTTAATGATACATCCGGGGATTATGTGTTCTACTTTGGCCACTTCGAACCTGGGGCCAATTTCACGGAGCTGTTAAGCACACAAATTTGCTTAGTACCAAAAAGTCTTGCTTAGGTAAAACAGGTTAGCAGCCAAAAGGCCATGGGATTTTCATGCTTAGTAAACAACAGCTGAATGCCGGCCACAAGCGATGCACTTCACATCAAAATTTGGTTGGTAATCCTGTATTTACCAAGGAAGACTTTTGATGCTGAGCAATTTTTTTGTGCTTAGCATCGCCGTGAAATTGGCCCGTTATAGTTGGCTTTACGTACGTGCGACGGCGGCCGCGATTTTATTTCTCCCGTAGGTGGGTGTATTAATTTTCATGAATAATTCATTAGTTTTTATTATGAGAAATGCTTGTTTATTCATTATAATAGAACAGAACGTCACAGCATTGGTATTGTTTAGTCAACTAGTTCCATTAAATCATTTTGAAGAACGGCTGTTAAAGAACTAGTCTAGTGGATAGTGGGATGGGCTATGGATCAAAAGATCCCTAGTTCGAATCCACCTGGAACCATTTTTCTATACTTTGATATCTTTGGGTTATACTTGGACGCAATTGAGGTACATGTATATACCAAACATCAGCATGGTTCATTGTTGCAGCTAAAAGCAGCTATTTATTTGACCAAAACTTCATGGGACAAATTCACAATAAAAATCTATTGTTGAGGGACATTACCAATGTCCCAGTTGCTATGCTAGCCATTGTATGTGTGTGTTTACGATAGCAACGATCGATAGATGGCGCACTTGACTGTACGTAAAATATGAATTAGGCCATTAACAGTAGAATCTATTGATGAGGGACATTAGCAATGTCTATATTCTAGCCTCTGATAGCCTAAAATGAAAAAATAGAATAAATCTAATTCTGAGTGAGTCTATAACAACAACAAAAAACCCAGCTCTCTAGTAGAGTTGAGGGTTTATTTTTTGTCTATACACTATTCATACGGAGCACTAGGCCTAGGTTGTATACACTCATAACTCGGCGGTAAATTACTATCGTATTGTTTAATTATTGTAAACTGGTTAGTTTTTCTATAAGATTGTTTTTGTCTTTTTCCAATCTCTCGATCACTTTCTTTTCAACCTAATCGTCAATTTCTTTTTGATTCCGTTTAGATTCTTCTCTCGCTTTTGTTTGAGTTCTAATAGCTTCTTTCATACCATTTATTTTCTTAATTCGTTGTTGATCAACGCAAATTCTTCGTGACTGATATCACCGTCGTCTATAGCTTGAGACACTAGTTCATTTATCGTATTCAATTTGGTTTCGGCCAATACCCTTATCTCATCGTGTTTCTTGGCCTTACCCCTAAACTTTTTTCTAAAGTATTTTAAGACTAAACTAAAACCTACGCATCCTATAGCTATACCTTCTAACGCTACACAAATGGGTACACTAATGACACCGACAACTCCAGTGATACCAATAGCACCAGACGCAGCTCCAAGGCATTCCGCTGCAGTCTCTGCGTTCGATAAACAAGTCATAATTTTATTATACATTTTATACAACTGTTCTCGCTTATCTCTCTCAGTCGTTATCTCTTTGTGTACTTGTTCGATTTTGTTTAATCTAAATACTCTATTATCATCCGGCACATCGGGTAATTTAGGATAAATATCGGTCATTTTATTTAAACGACGACATTTTATTTTTAAACGATTACAAATTAATCGTTTGTTATTTTAGTTATTTTTGCAAGTATACGAGAATCAAAGTCGCGGCTCCAATCAATAGAGTCCACACGTGTTCGGCCAACCAACCGACACTCCTGCTTAATAAATTAAGCAGCCAACTAGCGATACTCCCTAAAATACCCGGCAAGGCAGCCAACAGTTTACCCCCAAGCTTTTTGAGTAAATTGGCAATTTTTTTAAAATGATTCTTAATATTCTACATAGCAAATATCAACTAGCTACACAGCAAATTGCAGCTAGATATACAGCAAATTATAGCAAATTTATAGCAAATTACAGCAAATTTATAGCAAAACTACAGCTAGCTACAGCAAACTCAAACAAACTGGAGGATCAGTTTTTACCAACAATTTACTATAAGGCACGTCTCTTACAATCTTTTTAATTCTCGATCTTTCTTCTAAAGGTACCGCATCATTTTCATCGAAACATTGATCGAAACTACTTTTATCTTTACAATAGAACAACACAACAAATGCGGTTTGAGCTCGATAATCCGTCATGACGCAATTGTACTTTTGAGTCAACAACCAACAGTAGTGATTGTCGTGTCTACCGTTAAAGGCCAGCTTCGTCAATATGCAAGTGTTTTTATCATACGCCGCTTTACGATATTGTATTTCTTGTTTCGCGCTACAGTCGTCTATCAAAAATAAAACGTGTAATCCATTTAGTCTGGTTCTATAAAATTCAAAAGCTTCGTTGAGAGATATTTTTTCCACGTTCAAGTCGCATAGGTATATCTCAGGATCTAACCAAAGCCAATATCTATCGTGATAAGACTTGTTGTTACTCAACGTGGGGCAAATGACGACAATCTTTTCAAAGTGATTTTTGTACTCCGTTTCCAACAAGTCTAAAACATATTTAGTTTTATCAGAGTTGGTTCTACCGCATATCAAGGCGCAGTGAGGTGTCTTTGGAAACATGTTATTTAATTATAACCCCGATCTTTTAATAGTAAACGCCGATAAATCTTCCCTCTTCGATAACTAGTTGACCATCCATCACCAAGAAAACGTAACATTTTAGAGCCCCGGCAGCCTCGGATTCTTTTTCTAAATGAATAGATATACCGCCACCTACTTCTCCTATTCTTCTACCAGAACCGTGACTCTCATGTCCAACCAAAGACCGTAACTATTTTTAAAGTACTCACCCATCGTCATGTTCCACAGGCTAAGGTCTTTGGTCACACCAACACCAAATTCCGTGTTAGAGTCTCCAAAAAACTTGATAATTTCATCCCAGTGTTGATAACGCCTCATACCTTGACTATACAATTGATTCGGTTTACCCTCAATCGTAACGTTTACTTTTTCAATCTTGGGGTTATAAAAATGTTCAGGATTTTTGTCAACGGGATCCTTGTATAAAAGTAGTATACCCTTGAGACTTTTAATCGATTGGTTAAGATTAATGTTCCAAGTCGTATCGGATTTGTTCAAGTCTCTGACGAGATATCTTTGAACTTGATCAAATAGAAAATGAGTCTTGCCTCGATATTTTTGTCTGATGGCGGAAGCCAATGTTTTATTGGTCACCACGTCAAATTCGAGAGACAACCCCGAAATTTTGTACTTATCTTCGGCATCTGTAGACTTGACAACGCTTTCGTGATCGTTAAACGTAAACTCGTACGTTAGTCTGTCATTGAGCGCCGATGGGTGAAACGGTTGATGACCCCTGAGCATTTCAAAATCTAGAGAAATGTAATATCTATTTTTATAAGCATCGGCTATGGCTTTGTCTTTTCCTGAATTCGAATTAGCGGATGCATCATCCGCTCCGATTCGTATTTTTGTAATGTTGGGAGATTCGATTCCTCGGTATGAATGTTCCGAATTTTTAGGTTGCCACATGTCTTTAAAAACTTTAAATATGTCCGCGTCGTAAAAGTTTACAATCTCTTTACCTTCGAGACATATTCTTACTTATTTGATCAAATTTCGCCCCACATTATTGTACAGAGTTCTATTATCATCAGCGCCAGTGCCTTCAGACTCTAAGTCAATGTTGAAATTAAGCCAATCGACCCGTACCCGGTACAACCACATCGTCTGGGCTCAACATTGGAAATTTAACTGTTAACGTTTGATTAGCGTCTATAGTACTAGGATTAATAAAATCATGGCAATTGTATTATTGATGATTGGTGGAAGTCTCATAAGCGCTTTAGCGTTTTCGGGGGCAAACGCTTTACTTTCGAGTTTAGGAAAGTCTGAACGGTCACGACTTGGCTTTAGAAAGATTAACCCAAGCGAGAAATGAATGGGAGGTACAAAGAACCAAATATCTAGATTATCTCAACGAACGACTAAAAAAAGAAGCCAAGTCTCAAAAAACATTTCGCAACGTTGACGAAGCGTTGAGAGAATATAACGAAGTGACCGGCGAAGACATGCATTTACCTCGCGAACCCACATTGTCCGATTTTTACGTGCCCAGCGAAGAACAGAAAACGGGTGAAAATATATTCATCTTAGGAGGTACCGCTGTTTTGGGTTTTATAATTTATATAAAGTTATAATAACATTTGTTTAATAAAACGATTATTAAATGGAAACAAAAATGCGAAATATACTTTACAGTCCTAGAGGATATTGGAAAGGTGCAGGAGCCATAAAACAATTAGCGTCGAGAGCCGGAGTATCGGAGAGAGACTCAAGAAACTGGTTAAGAAAACAAGCCATGTGGCAAATGTATTTACCGAGTCCTAGTAATATTCCTAGACCCACGAGTCTAAATAGATCGGTAGGATTACCCAATGAAATGCATCAAGCTGATCTCCTATACCTACCCCACGATATAGTGAGTAGAAAAGCGTATAGATACGCGTTGACTGTTGTTGATGTGGCCACTCGATATAAAGAGGCTGAACCCTTGACCAATAAAACGAGCGGTCAAGTCGTTGAAGCTAAACAAGATTTACAAAAGGTCGGCATTGTCGTGGCCTAAAATTATCAAAGTAGATCCTGGTAAAGAGTTTATGTCCGAATTTAGCACTTTGATGAGATCTAAAAATGTAGTCGTGCAAAGAGGCGAGGTAGGTAATCACAGAGCTCAAGGTATCGTAGAACGATTCAATCGTACTTTGGCGGAAAGATTATTCGGTCACCAATACGCTAAATATATGTTGGAACCTACAGAGCGTAGCAGGTTGTGGGTAAAACGATTGCCCGAGGTTATAAAAGCGTTAAACGACGAAGAAACTAGACTGATATCCACGATGAAAGGTAAACCTCTAACTCCCAAACTGGCCATGTTACAGTTAGAAATACGACAAATGAGTTCAGAGGGACTCAAGACTCAAGAAAAAACTTTTGAATGTAAACGACGAGATCGTCAGGTACCTTTACGCTCCTGGAGAACTCGAAAAAGACTCTAGAAAAAGAGCTACCGATCCCATTATTGGAGCGTAGAAATGTACGTTATAGAAAAAAGAACGATCAACTCCCGGACAACCTGCGTTGTATTATCTAAAAGACGGTCCTAAGAGATCGTTTGTTATGAAATAATTAATGGTCGTTCCGTCAGACACCGAGTTACCACCCGCTTCATCTAAATAAAATATCGTAAACTAGATAAGACATCCCTGTAACAGCCACTAAACCAACGACTAAAGCCGTTTTTTCTTGTTCGTGAGTATCTGGTTGTAGAGTTGGTAAATTGGGTACGGTGTCAACATTTTGTAAAGTAGGTATATTACTCGATTTTAGGTGTTTGTAACTCTGGTGTTGGTGGTGGGTGAGGTGGAGTAGTGTCTTTACTGTCTAAATTATCTGGAGTTGTTGGTGGTGGGGGTATGCTGGCATTCAAGTTGACATTTAGTCCTATCGATAAATCGGACGTCGCTATCTGTATATTATTATTATAACCCTGATGAATACCAACCGCAAGTTCCATATCCGATGGAATCAAGTATAACCCGGGGCTTATCACAAAGTTTAACGAACTTCTAGCGTACTGTAAAGAATCTTGAAATCTAGCGATAGAAGCCTCCAGATCCATAGGGCTATCGAAGTCGTCTTCTACGATATTTTCAAATTGCGTTTGCGCGTCCAACCCAGTACCCGATGTTAGTATACTCGTTTTTGTTTGAGCTTGCGCACCCAGTATGGCGTACACGTACGTTCTCACGCTTTCGTTTACCCACATCGGTAAACGAGCTCGTTTGAGGTATAAACTTTTGCCACGCGCCTGCGCAACGTCCGCGGATTGTCTGATCCACGAAACCATGTATACACTATAATGATACGCGTCACCCTCCTCTCCAAATCCCATGTAGGTGGCATCGGGGTATCTCACGATATCAAGATCGACCTTGCTAGGGTTGTAATTTTTACCCAGATAGATCTTGTGAGAGTCGTAATTTCTACCCGGTACTGGTAGAACATTGAAATAATATGCAGTACCTAATCCTCCAGAAGTTAAGTCTACAGTCTGTTTAAAACTCACGTTTGGATCGACTTGAAAGTGTCGGCAAGTATTAATATAAGCGTTGTGATCGATGTTATTGTTTAGATCGTCGAATATATTATCGCCTGGAACTGGACATTTGAGATAGTAAAGTATCTTTCTGATTGTAAAATACACGTGAAATTTGAATAAAAACGACAAGACAGGGTTTTTATGATTCAACAGATCGAATCCTACACCACAACCCGAAGCTGCGCACCAAACTGCAAAGTTGAGTTGATTTTGATAAAACGTCATGGGATCCGATGCACAACGTTCGACTTGTTCGTCGTGTTTTATGTCAGACATGATATAATCGCTAAACAAATCTGCAAAATTCGTTTTAAAAGATCCGTTGGTGTTGGCATTTAAGATGATGGTAAGTTGACTCAAGTTCATCGGAGAGATTGTCTTTGAGCGAACTGCTTCATTCTCGTCAGATAATTTAGAAATCTTATCGCTCACGCTTTGTACGTGTTTATCATGACCTTTAGCTTGATTTACGATATCTTTGGCAGCTTTTAGAAAAGTTTTATAATTCCATTAAATGAAATATAATGGAATTGCACATTTTTGAAATGAACGACAACGAAAAAACGTTTACTTTATCAGAACCCATAGATAATACAAGACTATTTTATGAGTTTAAACCCTCGGAGCCACCAGGTCAAACAAATCACGCGGTTGTTCCTGTGGACTGTTGTGAACAGTCCGTTTGTATTACGCGTATATACCCTCGTTTGGGGGACAGAATACAAGTCTAATACTTTGAAAAGGTCGAATGGAGGTCCCTGGGCCCACATATTACGATACCCTGCACGATATGGGGGAAAAGAGTACCACCCTTTTATCCCTATACCCTAAGCACACTCCAGATTATTGTTATCTAACACATCCCCCTAGATTTCTGAATAGAATTTATCCCTATACCCTAGGAACTGTCAAAGTAACAGTGATTGATTGCCAACCTTGATAGCCAGCGGCAAGAGTAGCTGTACACAAAGGGATCAAATTTGTACACAATTCTATATGGCTTAGTCACACTGCCAGTACTTCTCAGATTTATTGCTCTCAATGGGGAATCCCCAGGTTAAAGGTGACCAGAGAACCTCAAACTAGAAGCATTGATTGAGGAATACATGGAGTGTCATCCTTATTGGCCGAACACATTTTTAGTAATTAAAAAAACAAATTATTTGTCATGTTGTTACAGTCCGTTGGTAGCTCCGAGGGTTTAAACAGCGTAATATTTGTACCGCTCGAAACGGTGAGGGCGACAGATGGAAGAAGTCATTCGTGATTCTTGCAGCTCGCCAGCGGGGTGTCCTTGAACCGCGCTGGTGATATTTGCGTTTGCCTGTGAACATTACGATATTTTGGGAAACTTGAGATCGGGAGAGCAAGGTGTGGTTTTCTACCTTTTCGAGCGTATTCATTGGAGGGAATTTCACAGTAAGACTGTTTCTATTATTGAAGGGAAATTTTGGTGGATCAGCCGGTCCCAATATTATTATGGTTTGCAGCAAATTATGTTTCTAGTAGTGTTGCGGGGGCTGGCTGAAAACGATGGTCGATGTATGATTTTATCATTCTTGTTTAGCGCTTTTCCGGTCCTCAAATCATCTTGTTAAGGCAAAAAACATTACCCAAATTTGTCGTTCACACAGCAGTCTGATCTGGCGTCGCCACGTTTTCTAATTGTGCTTCGCGCATTCGTAAATCGATGAGCCATTGAGATTAGAGTTTTGAGCGCGACCGCACTTGAATGGTCCGCTTGGCATTTGAGGAATGCCCACATGCATTCATGGTTTCGGTGCATGCAGAGTGCTCATTCGATTTTCTGAGTCTATTTTGCGTTTTCAACCACAGCTCTCCCGATCTTCGTTTACGGTTTTGAACGCCCACAACATGGATATCGTGTACGATATTGTGGAGGAGAAGCCAGACGCCTACGCAGGCACAGAAACTCAGGCAAGTCCCGTATTTAAAGGGCTCTGTGTGGCGTTCAAGATTTCACCCAAGTACTTCGAGAACTTGAGCAAAGGCGGCTGGGAAGATGTAGACCAGTTGGTCGGTCTGGACAGGGTGTGGCTCGACCACCTTTTGGCCCTTGCCCCGAATGGGGGTCAGCGGCGAAATTTCGAGCGGCTGATGGCACGTGTGGAGGCCGGCCCACTGGATGAGAAGTTGGTCGGCAGGCTTTCCAAGCAGCAAAAGATTCGGCACCAGGGAGAGCAAGACAAGGGGGCCGATACATTGGCTTTGCAAGATTCTGGCGCCACATGTTCGACCTCAACCGCAACGGCTGACGTTCCCGCCCAGAAGACCGCTCCCGCCGGCAGCGCTGCCCAGCAGGCAACCCCTACTCCGTCGTCACAGGTGAATAAATTATTTGTAAAATTGAATTCCTACATTATGTCGTTCTCTTCACATATAGTGAACAAGGTAGTGGTTTCTGATGTTGGGATGTAGGTGAAACGTTTTCAAATATTACAGACCAGATCTTCTATTCCCGGTGGCGGGGAATGTTTTAATGGGGGTACATTTGACATTATCTGCAGGCAGGACAAAGACAATTGTTTTGAGCTCGGCTTCTGATCCTGAGTTAGGATTTCAAACGCATGGCCCAGAACCTTAGGAAAATTTGAATTGATTTTGATCAGAGGTTGGACCAGAGGTTGGACCTCGGGAAGAGTTGGGGGAAGAGTCTAGAGAAATTCGACGAAACTTCTGTACTCAAATTCGAACCCGCAAAGTCTGCTTTCATGTCGAATACACGATTGGGGAAAGGGTTTTTGGATCAGAGGTTAGGCTTCGGGATGCACTCTGGTAAGCACCCCACGAAATAGTGATTTTCGAAAGGTTGGACGCACGGTTGCACCTCGAAGTGATCCGGGCAAGGTTCCCCGAAGAAAGTCTCATAAATTTAATTTAAGTTCCTATTCAAAGGTTAGACCTTGATGTGGCAAGGGGCGGTATGATAAATTAAATCGAAGTTTCGATTCAGAGGTTGGGCCTCGAGGTTTTAGGGGCACTGTTCCTCGACAGCAAACTGATCAATAATTGGCAGTCCCAAATTCAGAGTTTGGACCTCGGGGTAATAAGGGCACGGTCCCCTGAAAGCAGTCTGGTTAATTTCCGTGGACATTTCGATTCCACAGTTAGACCAATGAGGGCAGGGTTCCCCTGAAGAATTCTGATACATTAATTTGCATTTGCGTTTCAGAGGTTGGACCTCTAGGACATCAGGGCAGGGTCTCCCGAAAGAAGTCTAAGTTTGGTTGAAATTCCTTTTCGACATTTGGAACGATCATGACCGGGTTCCCCAAAAGAAAGTTTCCTAACATAAAGTGCAGTTTCAATTCAAAGGTGGGACCTCCAGAAATAGGGACAGGGTTCCCCGAAAGCAGTCTGATAAATAGAACTGCAGTTTCGATTTAAGAGTTGGACCTCTTGGTGATAGGGATAGAGTTCCCAGGAGGCAGGCTGATAAATTAAATTGCAGTTTCGATTCGGGGGTTGGACCTCTTGGTGTTAGGGATAGGGTTCCCAGGAGGCATGCTGATAAATTAATTTGCAGTTTCGATTCCAGAGTTGGACCTCTTGGTGATAGGGATAGGGTTCCCAGGAGGCATGCTGATAAATTAATTTGCAGTTTCGATTCAGGGGTTGGACCTCTTGGTGATAGGGACAGGGTTCCCAGAAAGGAGTCTGATAAATTATATTGCAGTTTCGATTCCAGAGTCGGACCTCTTGGTGATAGGGATAGGGTTCCCAGGAGGCAGGCTGATAAATTAAATTGCAGTCTCGCTTCAGGGGTTGGACCTCTTGGTGATAGAGACAGGGTTCCCAGAAAGAAGTCTGCTAAATTAAATTGCAGTTTCGAGAAAGTTGGGCCTCATGGTGATAGGGATAGGGTTCCCAGGAGGCAGGCTGATAAATTGTATTGCAGTTTCGCTTCAGGGGTTGGACCTCTTGGTGATAGGGACAGGGTTCCCAGAAAGAAGTCTGATAAATCAAATCGCAGTTTCGATTCAGAGGTTGGACCTCGAGTAGATAAGGGCAGTTGGACCTCGAGTAAATAAGGGCAGTTGGACCGAACAGTTGGACCGCTCTTGGCAGGTTTCCCCGAAAGAAATCTGATAAATTAAATTGCAGTTTTGATTCAGAGGTTGAATCCCGAGGTGATACGGACTGGGTTCCCTGAACGGAATCTGATAAATTGGGTTCACATTTCGATTCAACGGTTGGGTCCGTTGAGGGCAGGGTTCCCCGGAAATTTGACAATTTATCAAATTCAATTGCAGTTCGTTTCAGGGCTTGGTCCTCCAGGTGCTATGGACAGTATTCCCCAAAAGAAATCTGAAAAAATTAACCTAGAGTTCACATTCAGGGGTTAGACCCTGATGTGGGAATGGGCGGAGGCTTCCACACGAAATATGATACATCTAATCGATGTTTAGATTCAAAAGTTGGCCTTGGGGTGATACAAGCAGGGTCTCCTAAAAGAAGTATGATCATTTGACTTCGGGTTTCGGTTTAGCGGTTGCACCTCGAGGTGGTAGGGACAGGGTTTCCCGGCAGAAATCTGATATTTAATTTACAGGTTTGACTCCGAGGTTGGTCCTCGAGGTGACAAGGGCAGGTTTCCCTGAATGAAATATGGTAACTTAAATTTGCATTTCGTTTCAGGGGTCTCGCCTCGAGGTGATAGGAGCGGGGTTCCCCGTATTTAGAGAAATAAGTTCCCATTCACAGGTTAGACCTTGACGTGGCTGGGAGTGGAGTCCTCCGAAAGAAATTTGATACCTTAGCCTTTTGATTCAGATGTTGGACCTTGAGGTGATAAGAGCAGGGTTCCCCGAAAAAAAATAAAAAAATAAAAAAAAACCACAATCTATAGCGGATTAAATTTCACTTCCGATTTTAAGAGGTTGGACCTCGAGGGAATAAGGGGCTGGGTTCCCCGGAAGAAATCTGATGAATTAAATTCAAATTCAAATTCAGAGATTCGATCTTGAGGCGATAAGGAGTAGGGTTTCTCGAAAGATATCCGAATGATTGCATTAATTTCTGATGCAGAGGTAGGGCCATGAGGGGACAGGGGGCAAGGTTTCCCAAAAGAAATCCGACTGATTAAATCTAAGCTTCGATTCCGAGTTTGACCCTTGATCCTTGATTAGATCAGGGGAAGGGTTTCCCGAATGGAATCTGATGGTTTATTTATTTTTGAGAACCAGCCTCCAGAATATTGATTCCAATTAGACACACAACGGCTTAAAGGACCGTAAATGTAGACCAGAGGCGAAGCCTAGGGGCGCGCCGGAGTTTGGAACCACGAAAATTGAATTACAAAGATTTGGGTTTGGATCTCGGGGGAGTGACGAGGCCCTGTGTTTTGAACTTGAAGTTTCAGAACTGTGCGCCCAAAGTCGCACCTAAAAGTATACTTGGGATTGCCCAGAAAGAAATATGGTACAGAGATCAATCACCGGAGTCAGCATTCCCGAAAACAAAATATTACGGAAAGGTTACTGCGAAGTAGATATGATTTTCTCGACCTAAGTTTGCCAAAAAAGAGCAAAAAAAAAAAAAATTATAATAATAAAAAAAAAAATAATAATAATAAATAAAAAAATAAAAAAATAAAAAATAAAAATAAAATAATAATAATAATATTAATAAAATAGACCGTGATAGCAGTGATACTTATATTTGCCAAGATGAAGGGATCTGAGTAGGGAATGGCTTCGTTGAACGATATCGTGCGGCTGGCATGCTACGGCAGTGGCGTTAACTATTGAGTCGTTTTATGGATGTAATCAGGAAGGACAAGGTTTCATGAATACATACAGGTACATTGTATATAGTTGAAGCATATTTTGCGCCGATAAGGGCAAATCATTTACAATAATTTGATAACATTAAAATGTCGCCATATCGTCCTTGTGTTTAGTTGCACGATTTCGAGGTCCCCTGGGGAGGGTAGACAAGACATTACCTTCGAGGCAAGTTGCGCTTGTCAAGCACTGTGCATTCTTTTGATAGGCCTTATTCACGAATCGGTCATCTAAATTTGAAAGCGAGGTAAAATCTTTCTTTTGGGACATGCAAATAGTAACGAAAGTAAGAAAATACAGTTAGTTAAAATTTAAAATTTACGATTAGTGAGGCGCTAATTTTTTACGCCGCTAAAAAAAAAAAAAAAAAAAAATCTCGAAACGCAAGAATAGTATGGCGCCTTCCCATTGATTTTGTTGCGGCTACGATGTCCCGCTGAAATGGCGCACGAGTGCGAAATTTGTTGTGCGTTTGTTTTTGTTTTGTCGACAAATGGCTTTATTGTGAATAAGGTCTATTGACGTTGGGCAGACAAGTAAACAGCATGGTTCGTGTTATCCACTGTGAGTTGCATAAGTTCTGCGTTTGTTGTTCATATATAATACAGGCGAAATCAGCTTTGGAGGTCCACAAACCAAGGCGTCTGGAACTTCTCAAAGCTTGTACGGAAACCGGCTACGATCGCAATGTGGCATATGTGATGTCAGTACTCAGGAAGTACGTTGATGAATTCACGCCACTCTCCACCGACGACATTAAAGAGAAGCAGATGTACGTCAATCTGCTCGCGGAGTGTACAAAACACGTAGAGTCTAAGGTGCAGGGTATCGCCATGTTTATATACAAGTCCGTAACGGGCGAAGATTCAGACAAGCGGTTGAGATTTTCTCGCAAGCATTTAGGTTTGAGCGCCCCTCCTGCCAACACTAAAGCGCGGATGGGGCAACAGAGCCGCATTTCCAGGCCCTGGCGACAGGGATTCGCACCCAGATGGAATCCTCAGCAGAACCAACGGGGTTGGGGCTTTCGCAGTCTCCGTTCGGCTAAGCAGACAGGTGCTTGTTTCCGCTGCCAGAAGAGGGGTCACATGGCCCGTGACTGCAAAGAAATTCTATAGGGAAGTCAGCGGGCGTTAGGGTTATTAGTGATGATGGCTCTTTATCTTAAGGGGGCTGTTTGCTAAGCAAATTGCTAAGAACAAACAAACAAAAAGCAAAAAAACAAAAAACATTTGTGAAAAGGGATTCTGTGCTAACTTAGATAATGTTTTAAGCTTTACATTGCAGTTTTACCCAATAACTTGATTCAGTAATTGTACTGTAATCCATATGGCCGTTTTTACCATGGCAACAGCGGATTTGCGGACAGAGTTTTTTCTTGCAGATTCCGAGGGCAATGTATTGGTGATGATACATAAAGAAGGAACAAAATGAAGAAAAAAAACAAACAAACAAAAAAATTACACTTTACATTGTTATAACAGGTACCTTGTGTTATAAGCAGGATGTTGTATTAACATTAACAGTGCTCTTGTTGTCAGGGTTCGACGGTATTGTGTTCCCCGTTTTGTGCATATCGTTGGACATTCAATATTGCCAAAATGCCATACATCATTAAACCCTTTTTGACCTCAAGAGGAAGTTTGTTGGGTTTTGAGAGACGTCAAAATAAATATTCGAATAAAGCAGGTTATTTGTGTAAAGTGAGTTTTTCTTGTTGGTGCCCACCCCCCCCCCCCCCCCCCAAAAAAAAAAAAAAAAAAAAATTTAATAAAATAAAATAAAAAAGAGCAGCCTTTTTGGACTTTTCATACCTTTTTAATAGGAACTTTTGCGATACTGGAGAGTACTGGAGGGTCACTCATGGGAGAGATCTTCTATTCAGTGTTTTGATCCCTTCGCAGCCCAGGCGGCAAAGCGAGAGCAGGAAGTCGTTGGTTGGGTGGACATATCTGGAAAGCCCGTAAGTTCCCCGGGGCTTTGTGCGTCAGATCCTCTGGATGTCATTTCAGGCAGTGTCTTGCCAGATATGCAAGCGCTGCGGTTTAGAGACCCAGACCTTTTTGTAGCTGGTTCGTTGAATCTGAATCCGGATCTTTGGGACTCCGTTCTCAGCGAGTCTGCGGATGGTCCTATTGTATCTAGATGGCTGCGTCAAGGGGGTGGATATTTCGAAATTTTTCCAGCCTTTTAAGGGACAATATCGAGGCAGAATATTTGACTCGGACGTGCCTCCACGGATGTATTTCGCAAATGCTCCGTCCTGTCGCGAGTTTGTTCCCTTCATAAATGAGACATTAACCAAGAGGCTCATAGAAGGCTCCGTCGAGCTTCTGGGGAAAACGGATGAAGTTCCTCCGCCGAGATGTGTCAATGCTCTATCAATAGAACCGAAAAAGCCGAGACTGGTTCTATCCATGAAGGGACCAAACCTTTGGTGTAAAGACACACCATTTAAGTTAGTCCCCTTGGGCGAAATTGCCAAGTCCATTGATAGAAATGGCTGCTTCTCGGCTACTGATGACGCGCAGGGCTACAAGCAAATACTTTTGTCGGAATCGTCAGAGACCTTTTGTGGCTTCGAGTGGGCGGGTTACTATTTTGTGGACACAACCTTGCCGTTTGGCTTCAAGAATAGTGCGTATATTTACACGACTATTGGTTCGTGCCTTTCAACATGGCTGAAGAACCGGGGTATCCACACCGAGGTTTGGATTGATGACCGTTTTATAGGCGAGTGTTTTTCTTCATCGACATTGCCTAGATAGGCTGTCTGGTATTCTCAATATGTACCGTTTCCCGCATCTTCATTTCTATTTTGTTCTTGTCATAGTACTCAGAGTGTGCATCGGATGGCGGGGCCTTCGACAGGGCGCAAAGAGCACTTTATGTGGTTTGCTACATGAAGTCGCATTTGGGTTTCTTCATCAATCTGGAGAAAAGTCATCTTCATCCATCCTCTCGCATGACTCATCTAGGTCTGGGGATCTGTTCAAAATCCTTATCTTTCTGGATTCCAGAAAAAAAGAAGGTGTCGTTTGCCGACGTGAGGGAAGATATTCTATTGGCAGACCAGGTTCTCTTGAAGCAGCTGCAACGCTTCGTCGGAAAGTGTCAGAGCTTCTCGTTGGTGTTTCCAGCAGCATCTTTGTTTATAAGGGAGTGTTGTGCATTCATGCCGAAACTAGATGACGTCTCCCCTACACCTCTCGTGCAAGAAGTGCGAGCCGAGATCCTTTTCTGGCGTTTTATAGATTCGTTCTCGCAGCCCATACCTTGGAAAAAGGAGCACCACGTGTCAGTGGCTCTGAGTTCGGACGCGTCTGGCTTTCGGTGGGGAGGAGTCTTGATGAGTCCGTCAGGAAACACTACTTTTGGAGATTACTGGCCTCAGGAAATTCTAGCTGTCGACAACATTTGCTGCAAAGAGGCGTTAGCTTTGTATTTTGTCTTGCAGTCAGTCTTAGACTCACTGTGGGATAGACGTGTAGACGTAACAGTTGACGCATTGGCCCTCTTTCACGTTTGGAACAGCCGCAGAGCGAAGTCGACAACTTTGGCAAGGGTTTTGAAGTTGATTTTCGCCCTTACTTTAGAGGCCAACTTTACTCTACAGTTGAGATGGGTCCCTTCCCAGCAGAATCCAGCAGATGCCCCATCAAGAGAAGTGTCTAGGGCAGACGCTCGGTTGTCCCAATCAATCTGGAAGTTGCTTCAGAGGGAATTGGGGGGCCCTCACGGTTTCACGTTTGACTTGATGGCACTTCCTTCGAATGTACCGAATGGACCGGACGGATCCGCATTAAAGTTCTACTCAAGGGATCCTGCACCTGGGTCGTCAGGGGTAAACGTGTTTGCCCAGCAGTGCCCAGTGGGCGAGGAGCTTTATGTATTTCCGCCTTTCGTTCTGATCGCCTCACTCATTCGTCTATTCCAGGAATGGGGAAATGTGAAGGTTACGATGGTGGTGCCGAAACACCCTCACCCGAGACCATGGTGGCCGCGTCTCATTTCTTTTGCACGTCGTTCAGTACGTCTGTCAGAGGTGGGACAGATGGGGGTCATTGAGTATCCATCGGCTAGGGGTTACGCACCGAATAAGGACGGCCTACCCTTTGAGCTTTGGGCCTTCGACTGTTTCTTTCCTGACTCCGGTACACATCGGGAAGAAAGTCCGCCGCCTAAGCACAAGCAGGTGCTTCTCATGTCGGATTCCATGTTCAAGGGCCTAAAGGGATTCAGCTGGCCATCGAGCCTAAATGTGCAACTGGTCGCATGTGGGGGCCATACGATCTCACCACTATGTAGAGCGATAGCAGTTACATGTCGACGGTGTTTACAGGATGCAGTGGTTTTGCATGGGGGTATTAATGATTTCAGCAGATTGACAGAGTGCCAGGAGGGAGTTCAAGAGGTCATAAGAGTGTTTCACGTGGCTGCCGTTCGGCTTCGAGCTGAGTTTCCAGATTGTGTCTTCATCTTGTCATCGGTTTGTCAAACCAGGCTGGTGACAGTGAACCGTTCTGTAGCTGCGCTCAACAAGGCCCTGAGAGCCATATGTAGTGAGACTGGCTGGGTCTTTCTCTCCAATGATTATATTATGCAAGAGGATCTGATGGATGATGTCCATCTGTCTTTGTGGGGCAACATAAAGCTTCATCGTAGGTTACAAATGGTTCTAAGGTCTGCCTTGCGCCTGCGTTCTGGCCCTGCCATATCTTGTTTCCAGTAGCACAGTGCCAAATTCATTTTGTATCTTCTTTTCAAGCGTGATGAGGTATTGGCGAGGTTGCAGTCGCTGGATAGCCTTTTGGATGGGCGGGCATACGACAAACAGAAGAGTAAGCTGGTGGCATCACTCGAAGAGTTTATCCTGAAGCACCTAGGCGAAGGGTACCACACAATAGGAGTCGACTTGCACTCAGCGACTCCTCTAGATATTGTCATCTTCCTAGTGGATAGGGATTCTAAAGGAAGAACTCAGGTCCACACCGTTGGATGTGACAACTTGGGCAAGCATGGCCTTTTCTCTTGTGGATGCCCCCGCCATTTAGCAGCCGGTACTGTGGATTCCTACATTGGCCAGCTCAGGGGATATTATAATTCTATAGGCAGAACTGAGGTTTGGCGCACCAGCTCTTCGTGGGGTAACCCTTGTATTTCACACCGGGTTCAAAGATATCTGAGGGCCGTTCGACTAGAACAGGCAGAGGCCCACGTCACACCAAAGCAAGCCGTCCCGATTTTCTCGGATAAGTTACGCTGGTTGGCGGCGGAAATAAAGAAGCGTATATCATCCCTGGATAGCAACTCTTCATTCATACAGAGGTACATACTACAGCGAGATTTAGCATTCTTCCTGTGCCTTTGGTGGGCAGGCGACAGAGCCGGCGACTTGGGGAGAACCAAGACGTGTGAAATTTCAAGAATAGAGGGGGGCGACCTTCTCTTCAACCACACAGTGGGGAAGACGATTAGGGAGTCCAGCTCTTCTCTCATTGTCATACCAAAGTTGGAGGGTCAATCCGACCTGGACCCAGCAGGTGCAGTTGACAGTTTGGTCGAACTGGCGGGATTGCATGGTTACAACCTAACGGACGGTTTCCTATTTCGACCATCCAAGCCAGACCACAAATCTCTTATCAACAAGCCCTTTGTCGGTGCCGCGCCTAACCTGCGGTTGCAGGCCTACTTTGCCTCTTCATCAGATCTAGACGACAGACGGCTTAGGGCCCATGGAAACCGTGCGGGAGTGGCAGCTACTTTACGCCTGCTTGGAGCCTCAGAAGAGCAAGTTATGGATCACTGCAGATGGGCTTCTAGGAAGACATATAAGCACTATACAGAGTTGGAAAAAGTAGCTAGGCGAAAGCAAACAGTTCAGGCACTGCGTGATGCTGTAGGGACGGATCGGGGGCAACAATCCTCAGCTGATCTAGTGGGCTGTTTCTTTAGGGGGCTCAACTCGGGTTTCAAAGTTCAGCGAGCATTCCCATAAGTTTCAAAACAAGACGATATAAAACCAAATACATACCCCAACGAACCAAACAAAACAAAACAAAAGCCCAGCGAAACAAAGCAAAACAAAACGGAGAAACGCTGTTTGGATCTACTTATAGTTTGGCATTAGTCCAGTAGACTCCCCAAAAAAAGAACAAAAATAACCGGCAATAAAATTGGAAGAGTTCGTGGAATAATTAACATTGGCTATAAAATATTGGCGGTTAGACACTCTGTATTTTACGTTGTACTCAGAAAGCTGAACGTCATGAAGAGATATTTGTATATATGCATGTATGAAAAGAAAACATAAAAGAAAATAAATAAATAAATCAATCAATCAATCAATCAAAAGTAAAAAAAAAATATAATCACCAGTTCCAGTGCTTCCTTTAAGGGGAGGGGTTTTTGAGTAAGGTTTGGGATTAGAGATGGGTGGTTTGGTGAGTATTAAGGGTTTTGGGGACTGAACCTCGGAATGGGTTTCGGTAAGAATCTATCTAACCCATATCTAAGCCTTGTAGATTCTGGAGCCCGCTGCGGAACAATAGAGCGATATAAAGTTTACTATTTGTACCGCTCGAAACGGTGAGGGCGACAGATGGAAGAAGTCATTCGTGATTCTTGCTGACCGAAGGCGTGGGGTTCGCTGTACGGGGTGAGAGTCTAACTCGTCATAGGTGAGTGTTAAATCCTTTTTTTTTTTTTTTTTCTCCTTGCGGGGTTCCGTTTCAGGTTCCGGTTTCTACAGAGAATCTATCTAACCCATATCTAAGCCTTGTAGATTCTGGAGCCCGCTGCGGAACAATAGAGCGATATAAATAGTTTACTATTTACCGCGGGTTTGTATAATATTATTTACAATACAGAAATAAGTTGGTTCAAATTGGAACCAACTGCTACTGGTGTAACAAGAATTGGATTGGGTCACATTTTTGTTTTAGCCGGAGGGTATGATATCGATAGGTTCGTAGATGAACTTAACAAATTATAATTTTTATAAATTTCTATAGACAAGTGTAAAAAAAAATAATTCATTAATATTTTAAAGGTAACTTATTTTAAAACTTTCAATTCAGACATTATCTTTTTGTTTGGACTACCAAATAAAACTTTAGGTTATGGAGATCACGTAGGAAATTACGATATACATTTTATTGATAGTGTTTTCATACATTAATTTCTATAATGGACAGCGTACAAACGTATTGAACGTTGTACCAATAACGAATAGCAACGATAAATTAGATCAACTTGTTTATATCGAGAATAGAAGATTAATTCCTCATAGACTCGTCAGCTCTAAGATAAACCAACTCAGCTTTAGTATCAGAGATCCCAGCCAGTGGCGGATCTACAGGGGGGGTTTTGGGGGTTTAAACCCCCCCCCTTGGGCTGAAAAAAAAAAAATAACCAGTGTCGGGTGTCGAAAATTCGGCACGCTGGGGTGTGTAGGCCAATCACCTCAGGTAAACCCCCCCTTAGTTAAAACCTAGAACCGCCCCTGCCAGCGGTAAGTTGATCGATAATCACGGTAAGAAGATTGTCTTTAACGTAGAGATTATTAAAAAGACGATTTTTAAAATCTTGTTGGGGATCCTAATTTTTTATAATCGGTACAATTACAGTTTTTAGAAAAAGTATCGCGACCTTTAGCTTTTTATCAACGATATCTTTGACAGTTTTTAATACGTTATTATTGATGTATAAAATTTGAGCAACTTGTGAATCCATTTCTATTATAACAATTAAATAAAATGGAATCGCACGTATTTGAAATGACCGATAACGAAAAAATGTTTACTTTATCAACCTCCGGAGATAACGCTATTGTATTAGTTTAAACAGCGTAATATTTACCGTGGGTTTGTATAATGTCGATAGTAATAGTAAAATTGTCTTTTATAAAAGACAAATCGATCCAGATACTGGACATCAAGTAGGTGATACAACGGGTCAAATTTTGATTCCGGCCGGAAATTACGATATCGATTGGTTCGTAGATGAACTTAGCAAATTACTTTGGGTAGAAGTTTCTATAGATAAGTTAAATAACAAAATATTCATTAATGTGTTAGAAGAAAATTGTACTTTACGCTTCGATAGAAACATTAAAAATTTGTTGGGGCTACCGGATAAAAAATTAAGTTATGGTATAGATTACGTAGGGATTTATAATATGAATCTTATCGATACAGCTTGGCCTAATACTAGTGAGCCACACAGCAGCCCTAGTCCGAGTAACTTGGACCCTTTAAATTTATCGCCTTTTTAAACATTTGGACATGATCTGGCGTTTTCCTATTCATTAATTAAATACGTCCGAAGACCAAACAAAAACATCGGATTTCACCCTTAAAGCGACCACCAAAATAATAGATACGCCACCTGCGGAACAAGTGGAGGTACTAAGGTTCACTTACCATCTAGACAACAAGTGAAATTTACCATTCAATTCACAGAGACACCCGTGAGACATGTCTTTTCGCTGTCATGGAGTTCAAATCGTGACCCCTTGACCTTATATTACGTCACCCCTGCGCGGGCGCACGCATGCGTGACAAGCCGTATGCCGGCGACTGTTTCACGTCCACTGTACCATTCATGAAACAAGAAGCGGCTTCAGTTGGCAATGTCAGTGACCCTTTCTGACCGGCGACAGCTAATCACAAAGGAAGGGGCCTCACTTAAGAAGATTATCCTTGGCTCTTCGATGAAGACGAGGTCTGTTTTCTTCTCCTTGTTTCTTCCTGTGCAGATGCACTCAAATTGTAAACATGATGATATTCAGAACTCTATTAATACATTCTTAATTTACGAGCAAAGATGGTGTGGGCAAAATGTTCTGATAATGACACAATCTGAACTGCTGTTAACATGTTTTGAAACATGAATCAAAACAGCAGCTTTTGACTATGGGAAATTCCTGTTGATTCTCAAGGCTATTTGACCAAGCACATGCAGAAATGGTTGTGAATTTTTGTGCTAGAAACCTTAACCTTTAAAGGCATCTCATTAATAAACAGTTTAAATAGTCAACCACATAGCCTTGTATCAAAGGCAGTTATCTTTTGTGTCAATGCATTTTGCATTTGGGGAAAACCAGTAATTCAGAGTAATGCAGTATAATTATATGCTGTAATTATTTGTGACACAATATGGCAAAATAGGGCTGGGCTAAATATTCAAATATTTTAAATGGATTTTGAATATACTGTACAATCAATTATCACATATTCGAAAGGACTGGTACATTTGGAAAAAAACTTGATTTTGCCATGAGGTGACACAGATATTCCCTACACACATTTCTACATCGGACTTAATTACAATGTTTCATATTTTACAATCATCATTGTGATAGGTGCAGAATGAGTTCAGACGCCTTACAGGAGACCAAGAGGGACCTCAAGATCTTTTGCAGGCAGGTCTACAGAAGTATGCAAATTCGATTGTCAAGAATTGCAGGAGTTTGAAGAAAATAAAACCCTGTCTTGAGCAGGCACTGGAAGAAGTTGGATTACAGCGCGAGGAGAAAAGTCGAAGAGGTAAATGCAATATTTTAGGGCTGAGCTAGCATTTTGGAATAATTCAATTTGGTGATGAACTGATCAAGTTAAACGTGCAGCAGCCTAAAGTGGCCCCCATTTAGATTTGCATACACCTGCGCTTGTCAGAGATTGACAATAAAACCACACAACGTTAATGATATTTATCATCCCCTAGAGATCCCTCCCACTTCTATATTTGAGTAGAAAAAATGCTATCCAGATATTCGGTTGATAATCGAATATATTCAAACATTCGGTATTCAGCAATCAGCACAGCCTACGGAGCCCCCTAAAAGGACATGCTAAACAAATATAAATAAATTGTCCTACATGTACAGGCTGCATATGCAAGTTTGTGGGCAGCAAAACAACTTCTGTTTAGAGAACGTGGCAGACGTGCCAGTCCGAGATTTCCACTCCACTCCACATACAGCTTGTAGAAAATTTAATTGTGTGCATGATTTCACTTTATTTTGTGGGAATCTCCTATATAAGCGACCCCCCCCCCCCCCCCCCTTCCCCATCAAATAATTTTTGGGGATTTTTAGAAAATAATAGGAGGTTGAGAACCTGATGATCCTCGGGGAGGATGTGGTAAGTTTTAAAAGTATAGTGTTGGGTGGTTCTAGTTTTTTTTTTAGCTGGTTCCTGTTCCATAAATAGAACAAGTTCCGGGAAATTTAATGAAAAACATAGCCCTTGAAATTGCATGTAAAGCTCAAACGCGAAGTTATAGGCCTCACCGCAATTCCCGGCTGGGTAAATTCACACAATGGCTAAAAAGGAATTTCCGTCCCACAGTGCTTTGTAACTGTTCAAAATCATCCAAGCAGTATTTACGATAAGGTTTGTGCTCCACCGCTCTTCAATCGTGTGGTATTGTCGACGTGCAATACATGTTATTCACTACAACATTTTGTTTTTAAATGTGCCTTTTCCTGTGAAATTATGGAGATCGTGTTATAAAATTTACAGTGCACTCATTGACTTATTGTGTTTTCGAGTTAGAATATAATTCAATAGGGAATTGGGAAGAATTTATCTCGACTAGTCCAACATGCACTCATAATGCCACCATAATGCTTTTTTTTTCAATGGTGGGTTGTGTTCAGCATATATATGGAGCAACATGCACACCTATGTATTCTGTTCCCCAGCCCATAACTTCCATTGATACCGGTATCTGCAGGCACCAATACGACACGCTGTCTATTTTATAGGTTGGTTGCTGGCTGTTGCTGGCTCGCTGTGATCCTCACCGTTGGGTTCGATAATTCACGCAATTCAATTCTTATTTATGTTGTTTGTGCACAGAGATTGGTTAATTAATTCTGGAACACATTATTTTAGAGCCTGAACTGAGCATAGCGGGTACCCTGTTCTTGAAAGGATTTGACTTGTGGTTCCAGTTCTCATGTTGGACTCGCCAGAATCGCCCAACACGTCCATATTTTATAATCATTTCAGTAAAAAAAAATCATTTGTGCAAAAAACAAGCACAAAACAAGTCCATTATCGGGCATATTTGGATGATTTAAGGGCTCGTGCAGCAGGATTAAAAAAAGAAATCCTTATGAATGACAGGTTTGCAGAAACACCATGTGGAAGTATTTCTCAAACGAGAGAATGGTTCTGAAAAGAACCAGAGGTATAAACACTGGTATAAAAGAGTTTATACCTCTGGTTCTTTTCAGAACCATTTCTCACATTTGAGAAATATTTCCACATGGTGTTTCCGCAAACCTTTCATTCATTAGTATCTCCGCCATGCAAAGCCTCAAATCTTACTGAAAACAATCCTTGGAATGTACTTTGTGTCCCATCATCTTTTTGGTTTTTCCACTTTGTGTAAAAGCCTTAGCTATTGGGTAAACTTTTTGTGGTGAGATGGTCCAGGAACAATCAAGTGTCTTGTGATGACACCGTTTCGATTCCTAAATTGAAGTTTTGCGCTGTACAGTTCATACATCGTCACTGTTTTCACGAAGTGGCGAATCGTGTTACATTTCCAGAATGCCCTTGTCATTACAAAGGCAGAATTGCGATTCGCCACTTCGTCAAAATGGCGATGACATGTACATTTTATCAAGGTCTTAAGATTTGGCATTTGGCTGAGCTGGCAACACTTTATTCTTGCTGAAAATATATATTTAAAGCAAAGTCAGGAGTTCCATTATTTTCATATTGTTCAGAGATACGCTTGTATAATATTTTTTTCTCTGTTTCTTATTTCTCAGCAGAGGGATTTTCCACTAATTCGGGGAGATGACAGCAGTGTCACATCATGTACATGTACTACCCTTTGATGTGGTGATTGAAGGTATAGCTGTAAGTAGCTCGTCGAACCTATACTGACAGCCCTCTCAGTGTATTTGGCAGGATTCTATGTATTCAACTTGGCTTATCATTTATGTCTAAAAAAGACTTGTACCTTCTTCCAGAAGGTATCTGAAGCCAGAAAGAGCTGTTGTCTCCCTCCTGGAGAAGCTCACCTTGGCTAACTGAGTAGTCACAATATTTCTTGAGATTGAAGTTAATGCGCATTTGTTAATGTTGTTCAAACGTTTCAAAGTTTTATTGTATGTTTAAAGGTAGAGTAGATCATTTGCAGCTGTACAATTGTTGAAAAGCTTACTTGGTTTAAAGATAGTAATGATATAGGTTTTCCAAGGCTATTTTAAAACGTTTTGCATTCGAATTTACTAATTCCAGTATTCAAATTCGTCCAAGATGAATTTAACCTGCTTTTGGCAAAACAATTTTGTCATTTACCATTCAATTTCAATCTACTTAAACACCGGGTTGAGAATATTCATCATTATAGATTAAATTCGTCTAAGTTGTTGCAGAATGGCAGCATTCAGAATACTTTTGTTAAGTAAAATTAGTCTGTAATTAAAGTATGACAAAATTGAAAACATCCGTTATTAAATTGTTTGGCAAAAGACGAATTTGATTTCTGAACAACACGGTTCGGCGTGGACGAGACAAAATTGAATCCTCCTTACCGAAAATGTGTGCTCATGATTTGAATTCGATTGAACTTTAATAGTTGAAATTGTATGAAAAAAGAAAAAAATTAAACATTGCAAATGCATGAAATTGGTTGTGCTGGATGAATTCCAATATCAGAATCTTTGAATTTGAATGAAAAACGTTTTAAAATAGCAGGGAAAACCTTTTCTAAACTCCCTGTGAAATTATTCTTTCTGGCATGCTGTCATTTTGAGGGCTGAGTGACGCATTTTTGGAAATTTCTGTTAAGTAGTTGGTTTGTAATTTTGCGAATCCGTGAATGGGTGTGCACAAGCATTGACACGACGCAGTGGTCAGTGTTGTATGTCTAGAGACCTTTTTTTGAGGACTTGGTCCCGAATGTGCAGGTTTTGGTCTCGAATGTGCAGGTCTCGGTTTAGGTCACGGTTGCAGTCTCGAGACCTGTCCAACAGCAGCGGAACTGTTTTGAAAAGATTTTAAAGAGCGCGAAGGCTCCGAAATCCAATATCACAAGACTGGAACATCAGGCGGTCAATAGCCTCCGTAATGACTCTACGATACACATTCTAAAGGCAGACAAGGGTAATGCCACAGTCGTGATGGACCACTCGGAATACGATCAGAAGGTTCAAGATATCCTCGACACGGATACCTACACCCGCCTAAAAGAAAAACCCAATTCCGTTAGCCGAAAGGAAAGTCGCTGCTAAACTTCTTTCCTTAAACCGAAGCACAGCCTTACCCACAGCACTATACAGGCACCTCCGTCCGTCCAGCTCGAAATGCCCAAGATTCTTCGGCCTACCAAAGATTCATAAACCAGACAGACCGCTCCGACCGATTGTCTCATCCCGAGGTTCCCCCACGTATAACCTCACCCAACACTTGACGAAGCTTTTACACCCACTCGTGGGTAAGACGCCCCACCATGTACCTAATTCAGCGGGGTTTATCAACATCATAAAGGGAACTATATTACAGCCTTCCGACATGCTAGTTTTGATGTCAAATCATTATTCACCAGTGTACCGACAGACGAGGCTATCCTCGTAACCAAGTCGATACTCGAACATGATAGCACGCTCCCGGAACGGACCAGCTTAACGCTAGATCAAATCGTGGATCTACTTTCAATATGTGTGAAATCCACATACTTCCAATGGAGAGAGACGTACTATCAACGGTCTTTGGGCACTCCAATGGGATCCCCGATATCCCCGGTCCTAGCAAACATCTTCATGGAAGATTTCGAACAGAAAGCCCTCGAGACAGCACGACACAAACCCAAACTATGGCTTCGATACGTAGATGATACTTTCATCATTTGGCAGCACGGTTCAGATAAACTGAGAGACTTCCTCGGTCACCTCAACCAGCAACATCCGAGCATTCAATTTACCATGGAACCTGAGACACCCGACTCGTTGCCTTTCCTTGATGTACTCATTTCTAAACGGGTGGATGGCTCACTTGGGCATTCGGTTTACAGAAAACCTACACACACAGACCGCTACCTAAATTCCCGGTCGTTCCACCCACCGTCCGTGAAATCCTCTGTGAATCGCACCCTACTTCGAAGGGCACACACTATCAGTGATAAAGAGCACTTGCCATCCGAGTTAAATCATCTTAACGCCGTGTTAAGAGACAATGGGTACAGACCTGATAAGCTCAAGTTCCTCCCGATTAGGAACGCGCCTCTACCCCCGGTCGCAACCGAAAAACCGATTGGCGTCCTACCGTACATTGGCCATACTTCACACAAGATTCAGCGTATCCTGAGGGAAGCTGACATCAAGGTCTACTACCGGACTCGAAACAAGTTGGAAACGAAGTTACACACCCACAAGGTCAGACATGATCCAAGCCGTCAAGCGGGGGTTTACCGAATTCCTTGCACTTGTGGTAAAGTGTACATTGGCGAGACCGGCAGAGACCTTACGACCAGGCTCAAGGAACACAAGTTCCACGGCCGCAGAGGTGAATTTGACAAATCTGCGATCATTAAGCACTCCACCGATTTGGACCACATTATTGACTGGCAGAATGCAGAGATCATAGCCCAGGAGAAGCATTGGTACACCCGTCGTATCAGAGAGGCTATTGAGATTCATAAGCATGACACTGTCCCCCAGGACATCGGCTATTTCATCAGCAACATTTGGCATTCAATCCTACCACCCACCAACACTCACACCCCACAGTCAACTGACACGCCTCAGCGAGCAGGCAACTCACATACATCAAAAAACGCACACAATACCAAGGTGTCAACCAATCACAACACACTATACAAGAACAATACCATAGTGGCAACCAACCACAACACATCACACAACAGTGGCTCCAATCGGAATGCTTCCCTTTCTACACACAATCCCAGCAAATACTACTTAAGGAGCTGCATCGGCAAACCTCCTCATTCTCCTGACGAAGATTAGAACAGGCTAATCGAAACGTTGAGAACAACCCGAGAAGTCCCCATGGTTCTCCCTGAATCATATTTCTCACTTATCGACAATAGAGAAAACGAGTTGCAAGAAAATTGGTTCTCCCCTTGAACCCTTTTCACTTAACGAAGGTTGAGATACGAGTTGTGCGATAAGGTTCTTTTCAGAACCCATCCCAGGTGAAAATTCCAGTTAAAACCAGTTAAACTTTCAACTGGTTCCAACTGGTTTCAACTGGAATCAACTGTCTCCAACTGGTACCTGTTGGAGTCAACTGGTTTTAACTGGTAGCTCAACTGGGTTCAACAGAAACCAGTTGAAACCAGTTAAAGGAATCAGCGACCAACTGGTAATTTGTGTGGTGTCAAATGGAACCAGTTGAAATAAGTTGAAAGAAACAGTTACCATACAACTGGCAATTCCTGTGCTGTCAACTGGAACCAGTTAAAACCAGTTAAAGAAACCAGTTACCAACTGGCAAAAAGTGGTGTCAAAACTGGAACCAGTTGAAGAAAACATATGTAACCAGTTGAAGTAACCAGTTATCAACTGGCAATTCTTGTGGTGTCAACAGGAACCAATTGAAACCAGTTGAAGAAACCAGTTACCAACTGGTCATTCTAATAAACAGGGACCAGTTGAAACCAGTTGAAGAAACCAGTTATCATCTGGTGAACAGAAACCTAGCTATTAAAACTATCATACTTATCTTTGTTTCCGTGCTTGTTGTTTTTGTTTGTTTTATTTTTGTTTTTGTGTTTTGCTTAGTTTCACTTATTGTACATAAATTATATCAGTGTCACACACAATGAAAGCAATTGCTTACGTGTATAAAACTTTTAATTCACTGTTCAGTCTTCACAAGACAATTCCAGACTTGAAACAAGTCTAATTTATAAAAAAACAAATTTAAAACAACAAAATGTTAAAGATATAATTTACAAAATAGAATTTTTTAAAATTATTGTACATAAATTCTATCAAATTGATAATGTGCAAGAAGTAATATTGCCCGCACACAATGAAAACGATTATGAAACTCAATTAACTATTCAGTCTTCACAACAAGACAATTCCAGACTTGAAACAAGTCTACTATCTATCATAATGGCCTTGAGTTCAATCGGATTGCATACTGTGTGGAGTATCTTCATTTAAACAATTAAAAGTGATAACAATGCTACATTGTTGTTCTGAATGAAAGTATATTACTTCGATGATAACAGATTTACCAAAATAACGGAATAATGGGGGAGATAGTTTTGCACGCGTAGAAATCGATGCATTTTAAGCGGTCAGACAGGCCCATAGACAGGGGCGGATCTAGGTTTTAACTAAGGGGGGGGGGGGGGGGTTTACCTGAGGTGATTGGCCTACACACCCCAGCGTGGTTATTTCTTTTTTTTTCTCAGCCCAAGGGAGGGGGGTTTAAACCCCCAACCCCCCCCCCCCCCCCCCCCCGTAGATCCGCCATAGAGCTACATGTAGCTCTATGGACAGGCCAGATGTTTTTGCTGCAAATCAACCATTGTTTGTCGTATCTGAGCTAAAATATCAACGTCTGATGGAGCATAATTACATCCTGAGTGATATAGGACAGTTTACTGCATCCACTGGTAAGTTTTATGGAAATAACTGAAGTCATTTTCGTCAAATTTTGAGGATGTACATGTATATTTATGTTTTGGCCCACGCACAGTCAGTGGACAGTGCCATGATACAGTCCGTTGTGTATAGGTATTCAGTGAACGGGTTGTGCTATTTACACCGTGAATCCCTTGGATGTGATTTCCTATTCAAAATGGACATGAGGATTAAGAGGATGTGATTTTAACAATGAGGGTCCAAAATCACATCTGAAGCCTGTGATTATGAACTATTATCCCACACTGACAAAGAGTAGGCCCTACATTGTGACTTCTGGGTTTTAACAGCTTAAACCGCATTGTGATTCTAGACTCTGGATGTGATTTTGGAACCCTCGTTGAAAATCACATTCTCTTAATCCTCCTGTCCATTCTGAATAGGAAATCTGAATAGGAAAGTGACTAAATAGGATTATCTACATTCACACACCAAAGTTCCTGTTTGTTCGAAAACTATTTTCATAGGGAAAATTATTATTTAAAAAAGTAACAAGGCCAACATGTTTGGCATGCCCGCCCGCTTCCTTATTTCTTGCTTCTCAAAAAGATACAGCTTTATGACTTCCCAATAAATACCATAAATTAAAAAGCATGGGAAGAGAGGAAATTTATGTAGACCTACCTCAGACTAGATACTGTTCCTGTACAGAAACTTAACCTACCCACAACATAACAGTTGTGTAAACCAAATTTATTCACATTTGTCCCATACATTGTTTGTATTTTGTGCTCTTTCCTTATACAGTGGTGTACTTCACTTGACAAGGAGCAGGAAGGAGTTACAGCTGATGATCTACAAGGGGATGTCGTGCTTTCAACTCACTATCTACCGAGTTTCGTTGATGGAAAGATCAACAAGAGTCCTTCATAAAGTTTCAAAGAGGAGTTGAATTTCATAGTTTGTCAAAAATAAGTATTAAAACAAGGGTAGCCAATGAAAAAATTCAAATTGTTTGAACTCATATTCAAGTTAATGAACAGGTTACAAAACTGTTTAAACTTTCTTAAAGGGGAGTCAAGTTATGGCCAAATCAAGATTTCAAAATAATGACCGACGACAGACAGTGTTAATGCAAATGCATACAAATGCGTAAAATTGCGTTTTCACACCATCGTGTTGTTTACCTGTCATTTCACCTTGAAAAATAGATTTGTTTTTAGGTGATTGATCTTCGATCATCTATTGTTTTTGTACGGTTTCTCTGCAGCTTTTCTTCCAAATGGTACAACATATCAACTTGAAACTAAAGGTGAACATCAATACTGACCACTACATGTAGATAACGTCAATACAAGTATGACATTACAAGCAATATTAGTTACAAAAATAACCACATTCTTTTAACTAATACAGTCATGTATGATGTTCATGATTTGGGACGTGATACATCTATATTTTGGCAACATTTTTTTTTATTTCTGGTGTTGCCGGAAGATCAAAATTGGGAGGTTTTAAAAGTGAAGAGAAAGTTCAAATCTAAACTAGCCCAATTTCTTTTAAACTGTTCATCGGATAAACATGAAGCCTACATTAGTACCAACATAAACCTTGATGCCGAGATGTGCTTCTCATGACCATCGGTGACTCCGAAACACTGTGATGTCGTAGATTTTTCATTTTAGGGCCAATCTCGCCTCTGGTGTACACATTGTATTATGTTACTTGCCATTATATTTGTTTTGTTTTTACTTCCTGGTTTTTGTTTAAATTCTTGAGAAAGAGAGAAGTACTTTAAATAAAATTATTGTAATAAGCTACATGTGCAATGTTTTATCTTCCTTAATTGCATTACAATCTATTTTCTGACTGCAGTTTCAGACCGCCTGTTTAAGACCAGTTGAAACCTGTTAACGTGATTTGATGCAAGTTACAAAGCAGTTGAAAACCAGTTAAAGCAGTTGAAAACCAGTTAAATACCAGTTAAACCAGTTGTAAAACAGTTCATACCCGTTAAACCAGTTGTAAACCAGTTGATACCAGTTACACCAGTTGCATACCAGTTGAATACCCGTTAGACCAGTAAAAATCCAATTGAAAACAGTTGAAAACCAGTTCATACCAGTTACACAAGTTGGATACCAGTTGAATACCCGTTAGACCAGTTGAAAACCAGCTGCATACCAGTTGCATACCAGTTGCATACCAGTTACACCAGTTAAAAACCAGTTCATACCAGTTACACCAGTTGGATACCAGTTGAATACCCGTTAGACCAGTTAAAATCCAGTTGAAAACCAGTTGAAAACCAGTTAAACCAGTTGAATACCAGTTAAACCAGTTGAAAACCAGTTCATACCAGTTAAACCAGTTAAAAAACAGTTGAAAACCAGTTCATACCAGTTACACAAGTTGGATACCAGTTGAATACCCGTTAGACCAGTTGAAAACCAGCTGCATACCAGTTGCATACCAGTTACACCAGTTGAAAACCAGTTCATACCAGTTACACCAGTTGGATACCAGTTGAATACCCGTTAGACCAGTTAAAATCCAGTTGAAAACCAGTTGAAAACCAGTTAAACCAGTTCATACCAGTTAAACCAGTTAAAAAACAGTTGAAACCAGTCACCAATTCCCAGTTGGTACCAGTTAAAACAAGTTCAACTGGTTTCAACTGGAATTTTCACCTGGGATACCTCTCGTTAGTTGAGATAAACACATGGTGTTACCGCAAACCGAAACAATATCGATATTCCACCATGCAAAGCCTCAAAACTTGTACAAGGAACAAAATCTGAAGTGACGTGATCGGCTGATTTTCTAGGAATTTTTCATTTTTTAAATTTTTTTTACTGTCATTGATCAGATTGACTGCAATTGACACAAGCCAAGACCACGTTCCAAATATGTGACGTCATGACGACGCTATCCTATGATTTTATGTTGATTTTTAGGTTTTTAATTTTTTAATGTATTTTGTAACCGGGACTTGCGCCATATAACAGCCTAACAATGTGAACGGCCTGGATGTGATTTCTCTACAAAAATGGAAAGGTGACTCGCCTGGATGTGATTTTGGTAGGGATTACCCAATATCACATCCACACCACCAAAATCACATCCGAGCCAGAAATCACATCCAGGATTAAGTCGTTAAATTCCAAGATCACATCCTGTGTTAGCACCTTGCCAAAATCACATCCACTGTCTGGCCACTTAACCAAAATCACATTCAGTGTCTGGGCCCGAGCCAAAATCACATCGTGTTTTCGCACCTCTTCAAAATCACATCCAGGATTAAGTCATAAACCCCAATATCACATCCTGGTTGCCCACTAGTCAAAGATCACATCTGTCAAAGGGGATTGACATCTCTATTATTCAATATCACATCCTTGTGGTCAGGCGCACAGCCATAAAGCCAAGATAATAATCCCTGACTATAACAACTATGTTTACCAATTAATTATGGGTCAACAGTGGCCAAGATAATTAGTTTGTCTGTAGCCAGACCATGCTTACCGTTATGATTACATGTACATGTTCTGTTATGTGTTGCTACATGTAGGGCATTATTATTAGTGTTGACACATAGAGGTAGAAAACGCCTGTTAAAACAATTTAATGATATTATTTTATTTGATTGATAGTCTCTGAAACTAGATCTTGGAAGATCATTTTCCTGGGTCTTTTGAAGTCGTGGTAATATATTTTCCTCAACAGTAAATTGTTCATTGCAAGCGCATGTTTGTAGACGAAGCCATCCATTGGAAAATTAGTAACAAGGAAAACACATCCTACATGAATGAACCTACAATTGTATCTTTAATGGCGTAACCAATACCAGTCTCACAAAGGCTATAGTTTTACAGTTTGATTGGTTGATTTCCCCATCCATACTGTAATTCCTTACTGTAATTCCTTAATTCCTGTCATACCACTCAACCTAATAACATAATTGATGATGGAAACCTGCAACACCCCCTTATATGCTTTGAGCAACGTTTGTATTAAAAAAAGGTTAGCATTGTTGTAATATGCCAAAGAAACCACACACATATTAAAACTATATTTATAACAATTTTGCAATGCATGACGGACAATTTCTATTTGATTTATTATTGTGTCATTCCTATAAACCCACAACTTATTGTTTTGTTCACAATGGCACAATACAATGTTTCTTTCAACACAATTTTCTGAAATACCTTCTTGGATTTTACCCTTTTACATGTATTATATGGACGCATCAAAATTAAAGCAAATCAAATGAATCAAACCAATATAATCGTGGAAAACCACAATTTTTAAACTTAAATTAGAATGTAAATTGTCAGTAGCTACTTCTGTTGGGCTTAGATTAAATTCAGAAAAAAATGACATCAAGTGCTGTTATGTTTAAGAAGTAAAACAGGAGTCGTCCCTGAAAAGACTTATGTTCCCAATATGGAGGCTACTTATTTATTTTCAGAAAATCAATATTCACAAATAGATAGATACACATAACAGGGATACACATGTACATGTACATGCACAGTTAATTAAAAACAAAACAGTTGATCCTTTCTGGGATAGCCTAATATAGCAATTTTTAAGGCGTATTTCCATTGGGGTACCGGCGGTCACATAGACAATTAAGACAGTTTGTGCACAAACTCCAAATAGAACGCTTCAACTTGGTATGAAAATACCTCATTTTCATTTGAAAAATGACAGTTGCCAATCCATGACATTCATGTATTATTTGACATTGCTCAACCGTTAATCCTTTTGAATTATGATATATGGTCATGCCTGAAGATTAGAGTTGTTTAGCTTCATTTTCAAATCTTTAAAAATTCATTACTGCAAGTTATTTCATCTAATGAATACATTGATTTGAAAATGTAAAAATGCGACCCCGTATTTATGTATACTGAACAACTTTACAATTTCCGAACACTTTTCACTACTTGTTGCAATTTCTTTGTCGTGACCAAACCAAAATGAAGCCATCGCAATAATAATGATACTGCTAAATCACACTGGAATCAATTTGAACGATTTTGCATCCATATTTCACATTAAAAAAGTACTGATAGACCAAATAATTAGGCATAATTTTTACGTCAGAATCTTTCACAGACAATTTCTTCTTGCAGGTCTCCATGTTAATTAATGCAATAGAGTCGGCCGACGGATATGGACAATCAACTGCCATGGACACACTTCTGTCAAAAAATCTAAATTCGGCTCTGATTAGCTAACGTGTAGGGTCGCATAAAATTTGAATTCACCCATGTATCAAACATTCGCTTTGTAGCATGTGATGGGCTCCATTGATAATCTAATTCCACCAAGTGCGCTTCCACAGTATCCTTGTGTAGGTTATCATACATACATACATACACATTATTTACTTCTTGAAAAGGCTTTAGTTGTCAGCTGAGCTAGACCAGATGACATTTTAACCTGTTTCACAACATCGTACATAAATTACTCCAATGATGGACATGGCGATGAGGGTTTAAAATTGTAATGTTCTTCAAAGGTGTACAACCGTCTTTCACAAAACGGGGGATTTTCCCTTTTGGGAAAACTGCACCATCATCACAAGACACGAAGCAGTATGGTTGTTTTTGTAGATGCAACATTACTCACATGAAATTAATGTGACAATCCTTTAAATAGAGATGTATCGTGCAGTGGTGAAGAAAGTTCACTATTGTTCTCATTTGCTTTATGACTGGAAAAAAATAAAAACGATGTATGCCTGCAGTAGCAAGTTAGGAGAACAGCCCATTAGAAAATCTAGGGTATATCCTTTTCAACCCCAGTGGGTTTGAGTATAATTATAAAACACACTCCTCCCATGTCCAGCCAAGATAATCCCCATAATCACTTAAATAAACAAACTCCTGTGACCAACACATCTCCCTGGATGAGTGCTGGAACTAATTTCATTGCAACATACGTGATGGCTAAACAGACCGTAATGGTCGTTCTCTGTCATTTCTTTATTGATTTTTACCATTAGAAAAAGAAAACAAAACAACATCTCACACATGTATTGATTTTAATATTTATATCGGCTTATATCATGATATTAAGTTGCAAAAATATGAAGTGTATTCATTCAGGCAGGATCACTTGTCATACTCCTAATGGGATTAGTGCTGATAAGAATCCTAATCTCTCAGGCTGCTGACTCTGCTTTAGACCAGTCAATAGGGTTGGTCAGGTTGGCTTCTAATCAAAGGATGTATTCATCAGACAGTGACAGTCAATGCATTTTTAAAAGTCTCCCCATACATGTAAATGCTCCATGCAAAAGCTTTGAGTGTGGAGACATGGTACATAAGTATGTATACAAAATACAATTGGCTACACTGTTGATTCTATAAAAATTGAGTTAATGGTGACATATTTCTCTTAGTCAATGGCTATGTGCTTTTGAAGTCTGTACAAGTTTGTTTGTCCCAGATTTGCATGAAGAATGTCACATGATATTCAACAGATGCTATGATAAGCTAATGCTTAAAACAAATGGATTTTCAAAAATGCGAATGTTAAGGGACACATTGTTATACACAACAAAAGACAGAGGACAATGCCTATATGTGCCACATGCAGTTTTTTTCATCAACTCTTTTAAATAATGTACATGAGTTATATCCCTTTCAGAACACATCCATGTTGAGTTGACAACCAGATCCTACGAAATGAACTTACTTAAAAACATTTTATGACTTATATTTTTGGGTGCATTAGAAATTATGAAAAGATGTGTACAATTGGCTGAACAACAGTTTTTATATGACTTGATTTTAAGATTTTACAATCCATATGAACATTAAGTGGTTAAAAATCCGAACAGTTCCTATTAGTTTCCATTGTACTCATGCAAGTAATTTTTAAGGGCCCGAACTCTGCCGACTTGTGATTCATTTTGTTGGGCCACAATGTATGTCATGATGTTTACTTCATTTGACATTATTATTTGGATCGCAGCTTATATTATCCTTGACTACGTGTATTTTAGATTGTTATGTTCTCTATTTTTCATCTCATGTGCTGTGTTATAAAGGGACACATTGCTTTGGATTTTGCGATTTGGGCTATAAAACTGAAATGGATATGGTTGGGAAGCTTTTTAAAAGTAGAATATAAAGATTCACATAACTTTCCCTTCAAATTGCGTGGTTTTTGTTTAAATTTCGTGACAAATAACGTACGGTCCGCCATTAGTAGAACCAAATGTTTGACTCCACAAAATGCCGGACGGTGTTCACGAGTCGTATTTCCAGTCGCATCTGGTTGAAGTACGTTCTGTTGATCCATTTTGATGTACTGTGGCACGGCGCGCAGCACTGGCGATATGTGTCGCGAGGTAGAGAATTGTACCTGGCGATCATCTGATAGGTTCACAAGGCCACTGGCTGCAGCGCCAGCCTAAAGACTCTTACAGCGTATTTTGCGCATTATTTAGACGGTGGTATTTACTACTGGAAATAAGTCTATGTTTCGCGGGTCAGATGTCAGGGGTCAGCAACCAATTTTTTGTTTTGTAATCACCACTCATCATATTTACAACACATTATACATGTTTTTTTGCATGAACAACTCTTATAAAAGATAAGGAACATTTCCAAACAGCAATATTTCATGACATTTGAAGGCAATGTACGTGTCCCTTTAATTGTTAGATATATCCATGTGGTCTAGAATTTAGAAACTCTAAAAACATGGTTGATAATATATACACATGTACTTTGCATATGTCCAATTCAAGTAGCCTTTTTATCAGAAGATTACATGAAAACCTATGCACGTACATGTACTTTTTCTTAGAATTTGTTGCACTACATCATGAAGGACGGAAGGAATAGAGCAGGCTGTGATGGCTCAAGATACATGTACTTGGCTGATTTGAGCAAATGGAGAAGTACATGTACATGTACATTGTTCTGTTTACATGCACACAGGGCCACCTACACACAGTTTGATATGTGTGATGTGTAGGTGCATGCTGGCATCTTCCTCAGCCAGTTTCCAGGAATTGCCCATTCACACCCCACTACTTAATTCCTCTTATCAGTTGTGTCAGTGTTTGTTATGCAGATCAGGAGAGCCATAAAACCTGCATGTACATGTATGCATGCCCATAGATGTGCATCATGTACTGTACATGTATGCTGAAATGCTTGCTCATCAGGGCTTCTCAACCTAAACACTTTTACAGTACACTACACTACACTACAATGCCCTTATTTTTAGTATTGAAACAATGCTTGAAGCATGTTTCTTCCCATATGTGATTGGGTAGGATTTTGTCATCTCACATCAAGTTTCACAACAGTGGACCCATCGGTGCTCATCCAAAAAGCTAAATTTCATTATTATACTTAAATGGAACAAGTACCGGTACCCTAAAAATGTCATGTTTGGCCATAACATTTGAAATTTTGCATGAAGGTCCTTTTTCTTCCCTTACGTGATTGGGTAGGTTGTTGCGACATCTCACTTCAAGTTTCATAACAGTGGGCGCATCGGTGCTCAATTTAAAGCCGAAAACAAAAATTTCATTATCATATATTATTAATGGAACAAGAACCCTAAAAGGTAATTTGTTGCCATAAAATGTGAAATTTTGCATGAAGGTCCTTTTTCTTCCCTTATGTGATTGGGTAGGTTGTTGCGACATCTCACGTCAAGTTTCATAAAAGTCAACTCATCGGTGCTCATTTTAGAGCCAAAAAGCAAAATGTCATTATTATACTCTATAAATGGAACAAGTACCGGTACCCTAAAAGGTCATTTTTTGCCTTTGAAATTGTGCATGAAGTTCCTTTTTCTTCCCATATGATTGGGTAGGTTGGGTAGGTTGTTGCGACATCTCACGTCAAGTTTCATAACAGTGGGCGCATTGGTGCTCATTTTAGAGCCAACAACCAACATTTCATTATCGTATATTATTATTGGAACAAGAACCCTAAAAATATCATGTTTGGCCATAAAATGTGAAATTTTTCATTAAGGTCCTTTTTCTTCCAGTATACGATTGGGTAGGTTGTTGTGACATCTCGCGTTAAGTTTCATAAGAGTGGACGCATCGCTGCTCATTTTAGAGCCACAAACCTAAATTTCAGTTTTATACTTGGAACAATATATAAATGGAACGAGTACCCTAAAAGGTCATTTTTGGCCAAAACATTTGAAATTGTTCATGAAGTTCCCTTTTCTTCCCATATGTGATTGGGTAGGTTGTTGTGACATCTCACGTCAAGTTTCATAAAAGTCAACTCATCGGTGCTCATTTTAGAGCCAAAAAGCAAAATGTCATTATTATACTCTATAAATGGAACAAGTACCGGTACCCCTAAAAGGTCATTTTGGCCATAAAATTTGAAATTTTCAATGAAGGTCCTTTTTCTTTCAGTATATGATTGGGTAGGTTGTTGCGACATCTCACGTCGAGTTTTATAAAAGTAAACTCATCGGTGCTCATTTTAGAGCCAAAAAGCAAAATGTCATTATTATACTCTATAAATGGAACAAGTACCGGTACCCCTAAATGGTCATTTTTTGCCATAACATTTGAAATTTTCAATGAAGGTCCTTTTTCTTCCAGTATATGATTGGGTAGGTTGTTGCGACATCTCACGTCGAGTTTTATAAAAGTCAACTTATCGGTGCTCATTTTAGAGCCAAAAAGCAAAATTTCATCATTATGCTCTATAAATTGAACAATTAGTACCCTAAAAGGTCATTTTTGGCCATACAATTTGACATTTTCAATGAAGGTTCTTTTTTCTTTCAGTATATGATTGGGTAGGTTGTTGCGACATCTCACGTCAAGTTTCATAAAAGTCAACTCATCGGTGCTCATTTTAGAGCCAAAAAGCAAAATGTCATTATTATACTCTAAAAATGGAACAAGTACCGGTACCCTAAAAGGTAATTTTTTGCCTTTGAAATTTTGCATGAAGTTCCTTTTTCTTTCCATATGATTGGGTAGGTTGGGTAGGTTGTTGCGACATCTCACGTCAAGTTTCATAACAGTGGGCGCATTGGTGCTCATTTTAGAGCCAAAAACACAAATTTCATTATCGTATATTATTATTGGAACAAGAACCCTAAAAATGTCATGTTTGGCCATAAAATGTGAAATTTTTCATTAAGGTCCTTTTTCTTCCAGTATACGATTGGGTAGGTTGTTGTGACATCTCGCGTTAAGTTTCATAAGAGTGGACGCATCGCTGCTCATTTTAGAGCCAAAAACCTAAATTTCAGTTTTATACTTGGAACAATATATAAATGGAACGAGTACCCTAAAAGGTCATTTTTGGCCAAAACATTTGAAATTGTTCATGAAGTTCCTTTTTCTTCCCATATGTGATTGGGTAGGTTGTTGTGACATCTCACGTCAAGTTTCATAAAAGTCAACTCATCGGTGCTCATTTTAGAGCCAAAAAGCAAAATGTCATTATTATACTCTATAAATGGAACAAGTACCAATACCCCTAAAAGGTCATTTTGGCCATAAAATTTGAAACTTTCAATGAATGTCCTTTTTCTTCCAGTATATGATTGGGTAGGTTGTTGCGACATCTCACGTCGAGTTTTATAAAAGTCAACTCATCGGTGCTCATTTTAGAGCCAAAAAGCAAAATTTCATTATTATACTCTGTAAAAATGGAACAAGTACCCCTGAAAGGTCATTTTTTGCCTTAAAATTTGACATTTTTAATGAAGGTCCTTTTTCTTCCAGTATATGATTGGGTAGGTTGTTGCGACATCTCACGTCAAGTTTCATAAAAGTCAACTAATCGGTGCTCATTTTAGAGCCAAAAAGCAAAATTTCATTATTATACTCTGTAAAAATGGAACAAGTACCCTGAAAGGTCATTTTTTGCCATATAATTTGAAATGTTCAATGAAGGTCCTTTTTCTTTCAGTATATGATTGGGTAGGTTGTTGCGACATCTCACGTCGAGTTTTATAAAAGTAAACTCATCGGTGCTCATTTTAGAGCCAAAAAGCAAAATGTCATTATTATACTCTATAAATGGAACAAGTACCGGTACCCCTAAATGGTCATTTTTTGCCATAACATTTGAAATTTTCAATGAAGGTCCTTTTTCTTCCAGTATATGATTGGGTAGGTTGTTGCGACATCTCACGTCGAGTTTTATAAAAGTCAACTTATCGGTGCTCATTTTAGAGCCAAAAAGCAAAATGTCATTATTATACTCTAAAAATGGAACAAGTACCGGTACCCTAAAAGGTAATTTTTTGCCTTTGAAATTTTGCATGAAGTTCCTTTTTCTTTCCATATGATTGGGTAGGTTGGGTAGGTTGTTGCGACATCTCACGTCAAGTTTCATAACAGTGGGCGCATTGGTGCTCATTTTAGAGCCAAAAACACAAATTTCATTATCGTATATTATTATTGGAACAAGAACCCTAAAAATGTCATGTTTGGCCATAAAATGTGAAATTTTTCATTAAGGTCCTTTTTCTTCCAGTATACGATTGGGTAGGTTGTTGTGACATCTCGCGTTAAGTTTCATAAGAGTGGACGCATCGCTGCTCATTTTAGAGCCAAAAACCTAAATTTCAGTTTTATACTTGGAACAATATATAAATGGAACGAGTACCCTAAAAGGTCATTTTTGGCCAAAACATTTGAAATTGTTCATGAAGTTCCCTTTTCTTCCCATATGTGATTGGGTAGGTTGTTGTGACATCTCACGTCAAGTTTCATAAAAGTCAACTCATCGGTGCTCATTTTAGAGCCAAAAAGCAAAATGTCATTATTATACTCTATAAATGGAACAAGTACCAATACCCCTAAAAGGTCATTTTGGCCATAAAATTTGAAACTTTCAATGAATGTCCTTTTTCTTCCAGTATATGATTGGGTAGGTTGTTGCGACATCTCACGTCGAGTTTTATAAAAGTCAACTCATCGGTGCTCATTTTAGAGCCAAAAAGCAAAATTTCATTATTATACTCTATAAATGGAACAAGTACCGGTACCCTAAAAGGTCATTTTTGGCCATAAAATTTGAAATTTTGAATGAAGGTCCTTTTTCTTCCAGTAGATGATTGGGTAGGTTGTTGCGACATCTCACGTCAAGTTTCATAGAAGTCAACTTATCGGTGCTCATTTTAGAGCCAAAAAGCAAAATTTCATTATTATACTCTGTAAAAATGGAACGAGTACCCTGAAAGGTCATTTTTTGCCTTAAAATTTGACATTTTTAATGAAGGTCCTTTTTCTTCCAGTATATGATTGGGTAGGTTGTTGCGACATCTCACGTCAAGTTTCATAAAAGTCAACTCATCGGTGCTCATTTTAGAGCCAAAAAGCAAAATGTCATCATTATACTCTATAAATGGAACAAGTACCGGTACCCCTAAATGGTCATTTTTTGCCATAAAATTTGAAATTTTCAATGAAGGTCCTTTTTCTTCCAGTATATGATTGGGTAGGTTGTTGCGACATCTCACGTCGAGTTTTATAAAAGTAAACTCATCGGTGCTCATTTTAGAGCCAAAAAGCAAAATTTCATCATTATGCTCTATAAATTGAACAATTAGTACCCTAAAAGGTCATTTTTGGCCATACAATTTGACATTTTTAATGAAGGTCCTTTTTCTTCCAGAATATGTGACCCGCTCCAGAAAAAGGTGATATAAGTCGCGCAATGCATTTACGTGTAATGGCCCTTTCAAGTTGAGAGGGTGACATTTTTGGTCAAAATTCATTTTTGTTTTTTGTCTTGAATGACATCTTAAACATCTAAAGTTTCAGGTTTGGTGCACAACAGTGTTGATTTCAGTGAATAATGTGGACAAATATCCTTTTTAGAGTGCATTGTTCCATTGCATTGTATTAGAACTAGCTATTTCAAAGCCTGTTTTCTCTGTTGTGCAATTTGAACTACATAGAACTAATTAATATGCAAAAATGTGATATCTCCAGAACGGACAGGGCTTTGGAGCTCTATCATGTACCAAATGAAAGCTTATATTGTGGGCTTTCTAAACATACATAAAACTCATCTTTCATATTTTGCGACATAATATACCTTTTTCCAGAGCGGGTCACATATGATTGGGTAGGGTGTTGCGACATCTCACGTCGAGTTTTATAAAAGTCAACTCATCAATGCTCATTTTAGAGCCAAAAAGCAAAATTTCATTATTATACTCTATAAATGGAACAAGTACCGGTACCCTAAAAGGTCATTTTTTGCCTTTGAAATTTTGCATGAAGTTCCTTTTTCTTCCCATATGATTGGGTAGGTTGGTTAGGTTGTTGCGACATCTCACGTCAAGTTTCATAACAGTGGGCGCATTGGTGCTCATTTTAGAGCCAAAAAGCAAAATGTCATTATTATACTCTATAAATGGAACAAGTACCTGTACCCTAAAAGGTCATTTTTGGCCATAAAATTTGAAATTTTCAATGAAGGTCCTTTTTCTTTCAGTATATGATTGGGTAGGTTGTTGCGACATCTCACGTCAAGTTTCATAAAAGTCAACTCATCGGTGCTCATTTTAGAGCCAAAAAGCAAAATGTCATTATTATACTCTATTAATGGAACAAGTACCTGTACCCTAAAAGGTCATTTTTGGCCATAAAATTTGAAATTTTCAATGAAGGTCCTTTTTCTTTCAGCATATGATTGGGTAGGTTGTTGCGACATCTCACGTCAAGTTTCATAAAAGTCAACTCATCGGTGCTCATTTTAGAGCCAAAAAGCAAAATGTCATTATTATACTCTATAAATGGAACAAGTACCGGTACCCCTAAATGGTCATTTTTTGCCATAAAATTTGAAATTTTCAATGAAGGTCCTTTTTCATCCAGTATATGATTGGGTAGGTTGTTGCGACATCTCACGTCGAGTTTTATAAAAGTCAACTCATCGGTGCTCATTTTAGAGCCAAAAAGCAAAATTTCATCATTATGCTCTATAAATTGAACAAGTACCCTGAAAGGTCATTTTTTGCCATAAAATTTGACCCTTTTAATGAAGGTCCTTTTTCTTTCAGTATATGATTGGGTAGGTTGTTGCGACATCTCACGTCAAGTTTCATAAAAGTCTACTAATCGGTGCTCATTTTAGAGCCAAAAAGCAAAATGTCATTATTATACTCTAAAAATGGAACAAGTACCGGTACCCTAAAAGGTCATTTTTTGCCTTTGAAATTTTGCATGAAGTTCCTTTTTCTTTCCATATGATTGGGTAGGTTGGGTAGGTTGTTGCGACATCTCACGTCAAGTTTCTTAAAAGTGGGCGCATTGGTGCTCATTTTAGAGCCAAAAACAAAAATTTCATTATCGTATATTATTATTGGAACAAGAACCCTAAAAATGTCATGTTTGGCCATAAAATGTGAAATTTTTCATTGAGGTCCTTTTTCTTCCAGTATACGATTGGGTAGGTTGTTGTGACATCTCGCGTTAAGTTTCATAAGAGTGGACGCATCGCTGCTCATTTTAGAGCCAAAAACCTAAATTTCAGTTTTATACTTGGAACAATATATAAATGGAACGAGTACCCTAAAAGGTCATTTTTGGCCAAAACATTTGAAATTGTTCATGAAGTTCCTTTTTCTTCCCATATGTGATTGGGTAGGTTGTTGTGACATCTCACGTCAAGTTTCATAAAAGTCAACTCATCGGTGCTCATTTTAGAGCCAAAAAGCAAAATGTCATTATTATACTCTATAAATGGAACAAGTACCCTAAAAGGTCATATTTGGCCATACAATTTGACATTTTTAATGAAGGTCCTTTTTCTTCCAGTAGATGATTGGGTAGGTTGTTGCGACATCTCACGTCAAGTTTCATAGAAGTCAACTTATCGGTGCTCATTTTAGAGCCAACCCAGGAGAAAATTCCCATTAGGTCCCATTAAATGGGACCCAATGGGATCCCATTGCAATGGGACCCAACGTGGAATTTGGGACATCGGCAATGGGATCCCGTTGCAATGGGATCCCATTGGTCCACTGAATGGGATCCCGTTGGATCCCATTGAATGGGATCCCATTGAATGGGATCCCATTGAATGGGATCCCATTGAATGGGATCCCATTGAATGGGATCCCATTGAATGGGATCCCATTGAATGTGATCCCATTGAATGGGATCCCATTGAATGGGATCCCATTGAATGGGATCCCATTGAATGGGATCCCATTGAATGGGATCCCATTGAATGGGATCCCATTGAATGGAATCCCATTGAATGGAATCCCATTGGAGTATAGGATCCCACTGCTCACATTCAATGGGATCCCATTGCTCACATTTAATGGGATTGCATTCCTCACATTCAGTGGGATCCCATTGTATCCCATTGAATAGGATCCCATTTGATCCAAAATGATCCCATTGGATCCAATTGCTTACATGCAATGAATGGGATCCCATTGGATCCCAGTGGCTCCTACTGAAGGGGATCCCATTGGATTCACGACGTGATGCCATTAAGTCCATTTATTTGAACTAGATCTGTGGGTTGCATCAAGGATAAGTTTGATGATATCCAATCACAACTTATGCAAACAACAAACTCAGTGATTCATTACAGGACATGTAAAATGAGACAGAGACAAACAAGATTAAAATACTCTCGACAACTACTAAATGTTGTATCCAGAACTGTGATTGTGAAGAAATTAAACACATTTTAAAATGGCCTGCTCCACACCAGTTTCAAATTTGATCTCAACTTTGCGAGACATGTGCCCTATCATTTAAAAGAAGATGCACTGTACATGCATTCCTATGGTATTGTTTCTGTTGAACTTTTATGTGAAAATTATCTGGTGTAACTTTTCTGTGGAAATTGTTACCATATACATTCTACATGTAAATCACAAAGCACGTGCAGCCAACTGTGAAAATAAGTTAAATCGCGATAATTTCTTAATTTTCCATTGTCGTAGGCCATGCACTATTATAGATTTTTAATTCATATTTTTAACAAACAATGAAATTCAACTGCTTCTTGAAAGATTATGAAGTACTCTTGTTGATCTGCCCATCAGTGAAGCTTGGTAGGTTGTCAGTTCCAAGCACGGCATCCCCTTGTAGATAATCAGCTTTAGTTCTTTCGATCGTGCTCCTCTTCAACTGAAATACACCACTGTGCAAGGAAAGAGCACAAAATAAAAACAATGAGACAAATTTGAAATAAATTGGTTAACACAAGTTTCTGGAGAGGGACAGCAATGTGCAAACTAATTCCAATAACCCGAACACTTGTACAGTTCAGATATTTAAACAATCTCAAGCTATTACTTCAAGTACATTTCGCAGTTTCAAAATTAATAATTTTTGTTTTCAAGTGAGTTTAAAATAGCCTTGATCATAAAATCTTGTTCTATTTTGTACATGTATGCAAGTGAACCCTTTTTAAATTTGCCAGAAAAATTGGGCAACATAAACGTGGTTAGCGTCATGTTGTTTTCAACAAAGGAAGGATCGAGGCCCGTTATTATTACGTCTACTTTTTACATCACGGTAGGCAATATTTTCTGGAATGGATGCTCCCATACATGTATTTTTCAAGATGTCTTTCACTGACAGTAACGATTCAAAACATGCTATAGCCTAGTTTAATAGGACTAAATAGGCTTGGTGTAGGCCTACAGTATTTCCTCTCTAATTCTCTTCTTTATAATTATGGCATTTATTAATCAGCCAAAAAATGCTGTTTCTTTGAGAAGCAAAAAGGGAGGCAGCCTCGAAAGATAGAGTACAGCAGGCAGAAATTCCTCCATGGTTTGATCTAGTCCGAGTAACTTGGACCCTTTATCGCCCTTTTTAACATTTGGACATGATCTGGCGATAGTAGGGTCCAAGGAAAGTGTGCGATAGAGAATGGCTTTTAATTCAATACGTCTAAAATCCAAACAAATTCAAAATTCAACCTTACAACGGCCACCAAAATACTAGATACGCCACCATCTGAACAAGTGGAGTTCCATGATCAGATGAAAGTACCAAGGTTTACTTAACATCCAAATAAAAAGTGAAATGTTACCGTTTAATTCCCAGAGACCCCCGCAGAACATGTCTTTTCGCTTTCTTGGAGTTCAAATTTTAGACGTATTGAATTAAAAGCCATTCTCTATCGCACACTTGCCTTGGACCCTACTATCGCCGGATCATGTCCAAATGTTAAAAAAGGCGATAAAGGGTCCAAGTTACTCGGACTAGGTTTGATCATGGAGGAAGTTTGATCGGCCGACTTTGTACCCAATTTTTGTTCAAATATTCAACTAAATTAGGCTTAACCTAAAGCTCATCGAGGGATATTCCTTCCTCCATGGTTTAGCCAACACTCCAACAAAAGTTGGGGGGGGGGGGGGGGGGAGTCGGAGGGTGCATGCCGTGCCACCGTACACCTGGCCGGGTCCCCACGCACGTACATTGACAGGTATGCTATTGCTATACCCATGGAGGTATCCTTATGCCGGCTATTATTAATATATATGCACATACAACGGACATAAACAATAAACGATGGGGCACTGTGCGTACATGCCAAATATATCGTTCAAATGTCACGAAAATGACCTCAATAAACTCACCATTACATGCAGTAAATGCTCCCATGTCACCCAAGATCTAATGTTCCATCAGATGTTGAGATTTCAGCGCAGATACGACAAACAATTGCAGCGAAAAACGGCTGTATCTTGGCTTGAATTGTCCCGTATATCGAACACGTTCAAATCCTGTCCGCGATCGAGACCGCTTAACATATTGATATTCCTACGCATGGCCGGGGGGGGGGGGGGGGGGGGGGGGTTGCACATAAAAATGCACAGCTATCTCCCCATTATCCTGTGATTTTGGTCAAGCCTTGATCATCAAAGTATTATTTTTAATTCAATACAATACATCAATATAGAATTTGTAGCACTTGTACAAAAATATTCTGCTCCAATGTGACGCACTACATGTATGTATGCCGTTGCGCTCATGTATACATGTACATGTGTAGTGCAATATGCACGTACGTACGTACGTACGTGTATGCAGCTGGCTTGGACTACATGTGTACATCAATGCAATCACTTTCATGATGACTTAGACTTGTTTCAAGTCGGGAATTGTCTTGTAAAAACTAACGGGTAATCAGCAGTTTCATTGTTGTTTTCATTGTGTGCGGGCAATTTCACTTCTTGCACATTAACACTGGTAGAATTTATATACAATACATTTGTTGTAACTTTGGAGAAAAAAAATTTAATCAATTTTTAAACATTTTTTATCGACTTTTATATATTGTTTTGATAACTTAGACTTGTTTCAAGTCTGGAATTGTAGTGTGAAGACTGATCGAACGGTTAATTAGGAAAACAGTGCGACAAGTGAAATAGAAAATTAATGAATTCGTATCGGATCCCATATGCTGCTGCTCAACAATTGAGCCATCGAATCACATAAAATCCAATTACTATACATCCCTTAAGGTTAACATTAATTAAAATTAATAAACCCATTGACTCATCCAATTAAGTTCAGTTAATACATTTCTTGAAAATGTTACATTTAAACAATTCAAACTTTAAAGTCCTGCATAAAGTTGAATTCTCATGGAATCCCACATGCTGTTGAACAAAAATCCAATGAATCACATCGATTTCCCATTGAAATTAATGGAACCCATCAGCACCAGTTGGGTCCCATTAAAGTTTTCAATGGGACACAATGGGATTCAACTGGAATTTTCTCCTGGGAAAAAGCAAAATTTCATTATAATACTCTGTAAAAATGGAACAAGTACCCTGAAAGGTCATTTTTTGCCATAAAATTTGAAATTTTCAATGAAGGTCCTTTTTCTTCCAGTATATGATTGGGTAGGTTGTTGCGACATCTCACGTCGAGTTTTATAAAAGTCAACTCATCAATGCTCATTTTAGAGCCAAAAAGCAAAATTTCATTATTATGCTCTATAAATTGAACAAGTACCCTAAAAGGTCATTTTTGGCCATACAATTTGAAATTGTGCGTGAAGTTCCTTTTTCTTCCCATATGTGATTGGGTAGGTTGTTGCGACATCTCACGTCAAGTTTCATAAAAGTCAACTCATCGGTGCTCATTTTAGAGCCAAAAAGCAAAATGTCATTATTATACTCTATAAATGGAACAAGTACCGGTACCCCTAAAAGGTCATTTTGGCCATAAAATTTGAAATTTTCAATGAAGGTCCTTTTTCTTCCAGTATATGATTGGGTAGGTTGTTGCGACATCTCACGTCGAGTTTTATAAAAGTAAACTCATCGGTGCTCATTTTAGAGCCAAAAAGCAAAATGTCATTATTATACTCTATAAATAGAACAAGTACCGGTACCCCTAAATGGTCATTTTTGGCCATAAAATTTGAAATTTTCAATGAAGGTCCTTTTTCTTCCAGTATATGATTGGGTAGGTTGTTGCGACATCTCACGTCGAGTTTTATAAAAGTAAACTCATCGGTGCTCATTTTAGAGCCAAAAAGCAAAATGTCATTATTATACTCTATAAATAGAACAAGTACCGGTACCCCTAAATGGTCATTTTTGGCCATAAAATTTGAAATTTTCAATGAAGGTCCTTTTTCTTCCAGTATATGATTGGGTAGGTTGTTGCGACATCTCACGTCGAGTTTCATAAAAGTCAACTCATCGGTGCTCATTTTAGAGCCAAAAAGCAAAATGTCATTATTATACTCTATAAATGGAACAAGTACCCTAAAAGGTCATTTTTGGCCATACAATTTGAAATTTTTAATGAAGGTCCTTTTTCTTCCAGTAGATGATTGGGTAGGTTGTTGCGACATCTCACGTCAAGTTTCATAGAAGTCAACTTATCGGTGCTCATTTTAGAGCCAAAAAGCAAAATGTCATTATTATACTCTATAAATGGAACAAGTACCTGTACCCTAAAAGGTCATTTTTGGCCATGAAATTTGAAATTTTCAATGAAGGTCCTTTTTCTTTCAGCATATGATTGGGTAGGTTGTTGCGACATCTCACGTCAAGTTTCATAAAAGTCAACTCATCGGTGCTCATTTTAGAGCCAAAAAGCAAAATGTCATTATTATACTCTATAAATGGAACAAGTACCGGTACCCCTAAATGGTCATTTTTTGCCATAAAATTTGAAATTTTCAATGAAGGTCCTTTTTCTTCCAGTAGATGATTGGGTAGGTTGTTGCGACATCTCACGTCGAGTTTTATAAAAGTCAACTCATCAATGCTCATTTTAGAGCCAAAAAGCAAAATTTCATTATTATGCTCTATAAATTGAACAAGTACCCTAAAAGGTCATTTTTGGCCATACAATTTGAAATTGTGCGTGAAGTTCCTTTTTCTTCCCATATGTGATTGGGTAGGTTGTTGTGACATCTCACGTCAAGTTTCATAAAAGTCAACTCATCGGTGCTCATTTTAGAGCCAAAAAGCAAAATGTCATTATTATACTCTATAAATGGAACAAGTACCGGTACCCCTAAAAGGTCATTTTGGCCATAAAATTTGAAATTTTCAATGAAGGTCCTTTTTCTTCCAGTATATGATTGGGTAGGTTGTTGCGACATCTCACGTCGAGTTTTATAAAAGTAAACTCATCGGTGCTCATTTTAGAGCCAAAAAGCAAAATGTCATTATTATACTCTATAAATAGAACAAGTACCGGTACCCCTAAATGGTCATTTTTGGCCATAAAATTTGAAATTTTCAATGAAGGTCCTTTTTCTTCCAGTATATGATTGGGTAGGTTGTTGCGACATCTCACGTCGAGTTTTATAAAAGTAAACTCATCGGTGCTCATTTTAGAGCCAAAAAGCAAAATGTCATTATTATACTCTATAAATAGAACAAGTACCGGTACCCCTAAATGGTCATTTTTGGCCATAAAATTTGAAATTTTCAATGAAGGTCCTTTTTCTTCCAGTATATGATTGGGTAGGTTGTTGCGACATCTCACGTCGAGTTTTATAAAAGTCAATTCATCGGTGCTCATTTTAGAGCCAAAAAGCAACATTTCATTATTATACTCTGTAAAAATGGAACAAGTACCCTGAAAGGTCATTTTTTGCCTTAAAATTTGACATTTTTAATGAAGGTCCTTTTTCTTCCAGTATATGATTGGGTAGGTTGTTGCGACATCTCACGTCAAGTTTCATAAAAGTCAACTCATCGGTGCTCATTTTAGAGCCAAAAAGCAAAATGTCATTATTATACTCTATAAATGGAACAAGTACCCTAAAAGGTCATTTTTGGCCATACAATTTGACATTTTTAATGAAGGTCCTTTTTCTTCCAGTAGATGATTGGGTAGGTTGTTGCGACATCTCACGTCAAGTTTCATAGAAGTCAACTTATCGGTGCTCATTTTAGAGCCAAAAAGCAAAATGTCATTATTATACTCTATAAATGGAACAAGTACCGGTACCCCTAAAAGGTCATTTTGGCCATAAAATTTGAAATTTTCAATGAAGGTCCTTTTTCTTCCCATATGTGATTGGGTAGGTTGTTGCGACATCTCACGTCGAGTTTTATAAAAGTAAACTCATCGGTGCTCATTTTAGAGCCAAAAAGCAAAATGTCATTATTATACTCTATAAATAGAACAAGTACCGGTACCCCTAAATGGTCATTTTTGGCCATAAAATTTGAAATTTTCAATGAAGGTCCTTTTTCTTCCAGTATATGATTGGGTAGGTTGTTGCGACATCTCACGTCGAGTTTTATAAAAGTCAATTCATCGGTGCTCATTTTAGAGCCAAAAAGCAAAATGTCATTATTATACTCTATAAATAGAACAAGTACCGGTACCCCTAAATGGTCATTTTTGGCCATAAAATTTGAAATTTTTAATGAAGGTCCTTTTTCTTCCAGTAGATGATTGGGTAGGTTGTTGCGACATCTCACGTCAAGTTTCATAGAAGTCAACTTATCGGTGCTCATTTTAGAGCCAAAAAGCAACATTTCATTATTATACTCTGTAAAAATGGAACAAGTACCCTGAAAGGTCATTTTTTGCCTTAAAATTTGACATTTTTAATGAAGGTCCTTTTTCTTCCAGTATATGATTGGGTAGGTTGTTGCGACATCTCACGTCAAGTTTCATAAAAGTCAACTCATCGGTGCTCATTTTAGAGCCAAAAAGCAAAATGTCATTATTATACTCTATAAATGGAACAAGTACCCTAAAAGGTCATTTTTGGCCATACAATTTGACATTTTTAATGAAGGTCCTTTTTCTTCCAGTAGATGATTGGGTAGGTTGTTGCGACATCTCACGTCAAGTTTCATAGAAGTCAACTTATCGGTGCTCATTTTAGAGCCAAAAAGCAAAATGTCATTATTATACTCTATAAATGGAACAAGTACCTGTACCCTAAAAGGTCATTTTTGGCCATGAAATTTGAAATTTTCAATGAAGGTCCTTTTTCTTTCAGCATATGATTGGGTAGGTTGTTGCGACATCTCACGTCAAGTTTCATAAAAGTCAACTCATCGGTGCTCATTTTAGAGCCAAAAAGCAAAATGTCATTATTATACTCTATAAATGGAACAAGTACCGGTACCCCTAAATGGTCATTTTTTGCCATAAAATTTGAAATTTTCAATGAAGGTCCTTTTTCTTCCAGTATATGATTGGGTAGGTTGTTGCGACATCTCACGTCGAGTTTTATAAAAGTCAACTCATCAATGCTCATTTTAGAGCCAAAAAGCAAAATTTCATTATTATGCTCTATAAATTGAACAAGTACCCTAAAAGGTCATTTTTGGCCATACAATTTGAAATTGTGCGTGAAGTTCCTTTTTCTTCCCATATGTGATTGGGTAGGTTGTTGTGACATCTCACGTCAAGTTTCATAAAAGTCAACTCATCGGTGCTCATTTTAGAGCCAAAAAGCAAAATGTCATTATTATACTCTATAAATGGAACAAGTACCGGTACCCCTAAAAGGTCATTTTGGCCATAAAATTTGAAATTTTCAATGAAGGTCCTTTTTCTTCCAGTATATGATTGGGTAGGTTGTTGCGACATCTCACGTCGAGTTTTATAAAAGTAAACTCATCGGTGCTCATTTTAGAGCCAAAAAGCAAAATGTCATTATTATACTCTATAAATAGAACAAGTACCGGTACCCCTAAATGGTCATTTTTGGCCATAAAATTAGAAATTTTCAATGAAGGTCCTTTTTCTTCCAGTATATGATTGGGTAGGTTGTTGCGACATCTCACGTCGAGTTTTATAAAAGTAAACTCATCGGTGCTCATTTTAGAGCCAAAAAGCAAAATGTCATTATTATACTCTATAAATAGAACAAGTACCGGTACCCCTAAATGGTCATTTTTGGCCATAAAATTTGAAATTTTCAATGAAGGTCCTTTTTCTTCCAGTATATGATTGGGTAGGTTGTTGCGACATCTCACGTCGAGTTTTATAAAAGTAAACTCATCGGTGCTCATTTTAGAGCCAAAAAGCAAAATGTCATTATTATACTCTATAAATAGAACAAGTACCGGTACCCCTAAATGGTCATTTTTGGCCATAAAATTTGAAATTTTCAATGAAGGTCCTTTTTCTTCCAGTATATGATTGGGTAGGTTGTTGCGACATCTCACGTCGAGTTTTATAAAAGTCAATTCATCGGTGCTCATTTTAGAGCCAAAAAGCAACATTTCATTATTATACTCTGTAAAAATGGAACAAGTACCCTGAAAGGTCATTTTTTGCCTTAAAATTTGACATTTTTAATGAAGGTCCTTTTTCTTCCAGTATATGATTGGGTAGGTTGTTGCGACATCTCACGTCAAGTTTCATAAAAGTCAACTCATCGGTGCTCATTTTAGAGCCAAAAAGCAAAATGTCATTATTATACTCTATAAATGGAACAAGTACCCTAAAAGGTCATTTTTGGCCATACAATTTGACATTTTTAATGAAGGTCCTTTTTCTTCCAGTAGATGATTGGGTAGGTTGTTGCGACATCTCACGTCAAGTTTCATAGAAGTCAACTTATCGGTGCTCATTTTAGAGCCAAAAAGCAAAATGTCATTATTATACTCTATAAATGGAACAAGTACCGGTACCCCTAAAAGGTCATTTTGGCCATAAAATTTGAAATTTTCAATGAAGGTCCTTTTTCTTCCAGTATATGATTGGGTAGGTTGTTGCGACATCTCACGTCGAGTTTTATAAAAGTAAACTCATCGGTGCTCATTTTAGAGCCAAAAAGCAAAATGTCATTATTATACTCTATAAATAGAACAAGTACCGGTACCCCTAAATGGTCATTTTTGGCCATAAAATTTGAAATTTTCAATGAAGGTCCTTTTTCTTCCAGTATATGATTGGGTAGGTTGTTGCGACATCTCACGTCGAGTTTTATAAAAGTCAATTCATCGGTGCTCATTTTAGAGCCAAAAAGCAAAATGTCATTATTATACTCTATAAATAGAACAAGTACCGGTACCCCTAAATGGTCATTTTTGGCCATAAAATTTGAAATTTTTAATGAAGGTCCTTTTTCTTCCAGTAGATGATTGGGTAGGTTGTTGCGACATCTCACGTCAAGTTTCATAGAAGTCAACTTATCGGTGCTCATTTTAGAGCCAAAAAGCAACATTTCATTATTATACTCTGTAAAAATGGAACAAGTACCCTGAAAGGTCATTTTTTGCCTTAAAATTTGACATTTTTAATGAAGGTCCTTTTTCTTCCAGTATATGATTGGGTAGGTTGTTGCGACATCTCACGTCAAGTTTCATAAAAGTCAACTCATCGGTGCTCATTTTAGAGCCAAAAAGCAAAATGTCATTATTATACTCTATAAATGGAACAAGTACCCTAAAAGGTCATTTTTGGCCATACAATTTGACATTTTTAATGAAGGTCCTTTTTCTTCCAGTAGATGATTGGGTAGGTTGTTGCGACATCTCACGTCAAGTTTCATAGAAGTCAACTTATCGGTGCTCATTTTAGAGCCAAAAAGCAAAATGTCATTATTATACTCTATAAATGGAACAAGTACCTGTACCCTAAAAGGTCATTTTTGGCCATGAAATTTGAAATTTTCAATGAAGGTCCTTTTTCTTTCAGCATATGATTGGGTAGGTTGTTGCGACATCTCACGTCAAGTTTCATAAAAGTCAACTCATCGGTGCTCATTTTAGAGCCAAAAAGCAAAATGTCATTATTATACTCTATAAATGGAACAAGTACCGGTACCCCTAAATGGTCATTTTTTGCCATAAAATTTGAAATTTTCAATGAAGGTCCTTTTTCTTCCAGTATATGATTGGGTAGGTTGTTGCGACATCTCACGTCGAGTTTTATAAAAGTCAACTCATCAATGCTCATTTTAGAGCCAAAAAGCAAAATTTCATTATTATGCTCTATAAATTGAACAAGTACCCTAAAAGGTCATTTTTGGCCATACAATTTGAAATTGTGCGTGAAGTTCCTTTTTCTTCCCATATGTGATTGGGTAGGTTGTTGTGACATCTCACGTCAAGTTTCATAAAAGTCAACTCATCGGTGCTCATTTTAGAGCCAAAAAGCAAAATGTCATTATTATACTCTATAAATGGAACAAGTACCGGTACCCCTAAAAGGTCATTTTGGCCATAAAATTTGAAATTTTCAATGAAGGTCCTTTTTCTTCCAGTATATGATTGGGTAGGTTGTTGCGACATCTCACGTCGAGTTTTATAAAAGTAAACTCATCGGTGCTCATTTTAGAGCCAAAAAGCAAAATGTCATTATTATACTCTATAAATAGAACAAGTACCGGTACCCCTAAATGGTCATTTTTGGCCATAAAATTAGAAATTTTCAATGAAGGTCCTTTTTCTTCCAGTATATGATTGGGTAGGTTGTTGCGACATCTCACGTCGAGTTTTATAAAAGTAAACTCATCGGTGCTCATTTTAGAGCCAAAAAGCAAAATGTCATTATTATACTCTATAAATAGAACAAGTACCGGTACCCCTAAATGGTCATTTTTGGCCATAAAATTTGAAATTTTCAATGAAGGTCCTTTTTCTTCCAGTATATGATTGGGTAGGTTGTTGCGACATCTCACGTCGAGTTTTATAAAAGTAAACTCATCGGTGCTCATTTTAGAGCCAAAAAGCAAAATGTCATTATTATACTCTATAAATAGAACAAGTACCGGTACCCCTAAATGGTCATTTTTGGCCATAAAATTTGAAATTTTCAATGAAGGTCCTTTTTCTTCCAGTATATGATTGGGTAGGTTGTTGCGACATCTCACGTCGAGTTTTATAAAAGTCAATTCATCGGTGCTCATTTTAGAGCCAAAAAGCAACATTTCATTATTATACTCTGTAAAAATGGAACAAGTACCCTGAAAGGTCATTTTTTGCCTTAAAATTTGACATTTTTAATGAAGGTCCTTTTTCTTCCAGTATATGATTGGGTAGGTTGTTGCGACATCTCACGTCAAGTTTCATAAAAGTCAACTCATCGGTGCTCATTTTAGAGCCAAAAAGCAAAATGTCATTATTATACTCTATAAATGGAACAAGTACCCTAAAAGGTCATTTTTGGCCATACAATTTGACATTTTTAATGAAGGTCCTTTTTCTTCCAGTAGATGATTGGGTAGGTTGTTGCGACATCTCACGTCAAGTTTCATAGAAGTCAACTTATCGGTGCTCATTTTAGAGCCAAAAAGCAAAATGTCATTATTATACTCTATAAATGGAACAAGTACCGGTACCCCTAAAAGGTCATTTTGGCCATAAAATTTGAAATTTTCAATGAAGGTCCTTTTTCTTCCAGTATATGATTGGGTAGGTTGTTGCGACATCTCACGTCGAGTTTTATAAAAGTAAACTCATCGGTGCTCATTTTAGAGCCAAAAAGCAAAATGTCATTATTATACTCTATAAATAGAACAAGTACCGGTACCCCTAAATGGTCATTTTTGGCCATAAAATTTGAAATTTTCAATGAAGGTCCTTTTTCTTCCAGTATATGATTGGGTAGGTTGTTGCGACATCTCACGTCGAGTTTTATAAAAGTCAATTCATCGGTGCTCATTTTAGAGCCAAAAAGCAAAATGTCATTATTATACTCTATAAATAGAACAAGTACCGGTACCCCTAAATGGTCATTTTTGGCCATAAAATTTGAAATTTTTAATGAAGGTCCTTTTTCTTCCAGTAGATGATTGGGTAGGTTGTTGCGACATCTCACGTCAAGTTTCATAGAAGTCAACTTATCGGTGCTCATTTTAGAGCCAAAAAGCAACATTTCATTATTATACTCTGTAAAAATGGAACAAGTACCCTGAAAGGTCATTTTTTGCCTTAAAATTTGACATTTTTAATGAAGGTCCTTTTTCTTCCAGTATATGATTGGGTAGGTTGTTGCGACATCTCACGTCAAGTTTCATAAAAGTCAACTCATCGGTGCTCATTTTAGAGCCAAAAAGCAAAATGTCATTATTATACTCTATAAATGGAACAAGTACCCTAAAAGGTCATTTTTGGCCATACAATTTGACATTTTTAATGAAGGTCCTTTTTCTTCCAGTAGATGATTGGGTAGGTTGTTGCGACATCTCACGTCAAGTTTCATAGAAGTCAACTTATCGGTGCTCATTTTAGAGCCAAAAAGCAAAATGTCATTATTATACTCTATAAATGGAACAAGTACCTGTACCCTAAAAGGTCATTTTTGGCCATGAAATTTGAAATTTTCAATGAAGGTCCTTTTTCTTTCAGCATATGATTGGGTAGGTTGTTGCGACATCTCACGTCAAGTTTCATAAAAGTCAACTCATCGGTGCTCATTTTAGAGCCAAAAAGCAAAATGTCATTATTATACTCTATAAATGGAACAAGTACCGGTACCCCTAAATGGTCATTTTTTGCCATAAAATTTGAAATTTTCAATGAAGGTCCTTTTTCTTCCAGTATATGATTGGGTAGGTTGTTGCGACATCTCACGTCGAGTTTTATAAAAGTCAACTCATCAATGCTCATTTTAGAGCCAAAAAGCAAAATTTCATTATTATGCTCTATAAATTGAACAAGTACCCTAAAAGGTCATTTTTGGCCATACAATTTGAAATTGTGCGTGAAGTTCCTTTTTCTTCCCATATGTGATTGGGTAGGTTGTTGTGACATCTCACGTCAAGTTTCATAAAAGTCAACTCATCGGTGCTCATTTTAGAGCCAAAAAGCAAAATGTCATTATTATACTCTATAAATGGAACAAGTACCGGTACCCCTAAAAGGTCATTTTGGCCATAAAATTTGAAATTTTCAATGAAGGTCCTTTTTCTTCCAGTATATGATTGGGTAGGTTGTTGCGACATCTCACGTCGAGTTTTATAAAAGTAAACTCATCGGTGCTCATTTTAGAGCCAAAAAGCAAAATGTCATTATTATACTCTATAAATAGAACAAGTACCGGTACCCCTAAATGGTCATTTTTGGCCATAAAATTAGAAATTTTCAATGAAGGTCCTTTTTCTTCCAGTATATGATTGGGTAGGTTGTTGCGACATCTCACGTCGAGTTTTATAAAAGTCAATTCATCGGTGCTCATTTTAGAGCCAAAAAGCAAAATTTCATTATTATACTCTATAAATGGAACAAGTACCGGTACCCTAAAAGGTCATTTTTGGCCATAAAATTTGAAATTTTTAATGAAGGTCCTTTTTCTTCCAGTAGATGATTGGGTAGGTTGTTGCGACATCTCACGTCAAGTTTCATAGAAGTCAACTTATCGGTGCTCATTTTAGAGCCAAAAAGCAACATTTCATTATTATACTCTGTAAAAATGGAACAAGTACCCTGAAAGGTCATTTTTTGCCTTAAAATTTGACATTTTTAATGAAGGTCCTTTTTCTTCCAGTATATGATTGGGTAGGTTGTTGCGACATCTCACGTCAAGTTTCATAAAAGTCAACTCATCGGTGCTCATTTTAGAGCCAAAAAGCAAAATGTCATTATTATACTCTATAAATGGAACAAGTACCCTAAAAGGTCATTTTTGGCCATACAATTTGACATTTTTAATGAAGGTCCTTTTTCTTCCAGTAGATGATTGGGTAGGTTGTTGCGACATCTCACGTCAAGTTTCATAGAAGTCAACTTATCGGTGCTCATTTTAGAGCCAAAAAGCAAAATTTCATTATTATACTCTATAAATGGAACAAGTACCGGTACCCTAAAAGGTCATTTTTGGCCATAAAATTTGAAATTTTTAATGAAGGTCCTTTTTCTTCCAGTAGATGATTGGGTAGGTTGTTGCGACATCTCACGTCAAGTTTCATAGAAGTCAACTTATCGGTGCTCATTTTAGAGCCAAAAAGCAACATTTCATTATTATACTCTGTAAAAATGGAACAAGTACCCTGAAAGGTCATTTTTTGCCTGAAAATTTGACATTTTTAATGAAGGTCCTTTTTCTTCCAGTATATGATTGGGTAGGTTGTTGCGACATCTCACGTCAAGTTTCATAAAAGTCAACTCATCGGTGCTCATTTTAGAGCCAAAAAGCAAAATGTCATTATTATACTCTATAAATGGAACAAGTACCCTAAAAGGTCATTTTTGGCCATACAATTTGACATTTTTAATGAAGGTCCTTTTTCTTCCAGTAGATGATTGGGTAGGTTGTTGCGACATCTCACGTCAAGTTTCATAGAAGTCAACTTATCGGTGCTCATTTTAGAGCCAAAAAGCAAAATGTCATTATTATACTCTATAAATGGAACAAGTACCTGTACCCTAAAAGGTCATTTTTGGCCATGAAATTTGAAATTTTCAATGAAGGTCCTTTTTCTTTCAGCATATGATTGGGTAGGTTGTTGCGACATCTCACGTCAAGTTTCATAAAAGTCAACTCATCGGTGCTCATTTTAGAGCCAAAAAGCAAAATTTCATTATTATGCTCTATAAATTGAACAAGTACCCTAAAAGGTCATTTTTGGCCATACAATTTGAAATTGTGCGTGAAGTTCCTTTTTCTTCCCATATGTGATTGGGTAGGTTGTTGCGACATCTCACGTCAAGTTTCATAAAAGTCAACTCATCGGTGCTCATTTTAGAGCCAAAAAGCAAAATGTCATTATTATACTCTATAAATGGAACAAGTACCGGTACCCCTAAAAGGTCATTTTGGCCATAAAATTTGAAATTTTCAATGAAGGTCCTTTTTCTTCCAGTATATGATTGGGTAGGTTGTTGCGACATCTCACGTCGAGTTTTATAAAAGTAAACTCATCGGTGCTCATTTTAGAGCCAAAAAGCAAAATGTCATTATTATACTCTATAAATAGAACAAGTACCGGTACCCCTAAATGGTCATTTTTGGCCATAAAATTTGAAATTTTCAATGAAGGTCCTTTTTCTTACAGTATATGATTGGGTAGGTTGTTGCGACATCTCACGTCGAGTTTTATAAAAGTAAACTCATCGGTGCTCATTTTAGAGCCAAAAAGCAAAATGTCATTATTATACTCTATAAATAGAACAAGTACCGGTACCCCTAAATGGTCATTTTTGGCCATAAAATTTGAAATTTTCAATGAAGGTCCTTTTTCTTCCAGTATATGATTGGGTAGGTTGTTGCGACATCTCACGTCGAGTTTTATAAAAGTCAATTCATCGGTGCTCATTTTAGAGCCAAAAAGCAAAATTTCATTATTATACTCTATAAATGGAACAAGTACCGGTACCCTAAAAGGTCATTTTTGGCCATAAAATTTGAAATTTTTAATGAAGGTCCTTTTTCTTCCAGTAGATGATTGGGTAGGTTGTTGCGACATCTCACGTCAAGTTTCATAGAAGTCAACTTATCGGTGCTCATTTTAGAGCCAAAAAGCAACATTTCATTATTATACTCTGTAAAAATGGAACAAGTACCCTGAAAGGTCATTTTTTGCCTTAAAATTTGACATTTTTAATGAAGGTCCTTTTTCTTCCAGTATATGATTGGGTAGGTTGTTGCGACATCTCACGTCAAGTTTCATAAAAGTCAACTCATCGGTGCTCATTTTAGAGCCAAAAAGCAAAATGTCATTATTATACTCTATAAATGGAACAAGTACCCTAAAAGGTCATTTTTGGCCATACAATTTGAAATTTTTAATGAAGGTCCTTTTTCTTCCAGTAGATGATTGGGTAGGTTGTTGCGACATCTCACGTCAAGTTTCATAGAAGTCAACTTATCGGTGCTCATTTTAGAGCCAAAAAGCAAAATGTCATTATTATACTCTATAAATGGAACAAGTACCTGTACCCTAAAAGGTCATTTTTGGCCATGAAATTTGAAATTTTCAATGAAGGTCCTTTTTCTTTCAGCATATGATTGGGTAGGTTGTTGCGACATCTCACGTCAAGTTTCATAAAAGTCAACTCATCGGTGCTCATTTTAGAGCCAAAAAGCAAAATGTCATTATTATACTCTATAAATGGAACAAGTACCGGTACCCCTAAATGGTCATTTTTTGCCATAAAATTTGAAATTTTCAATGAAGGTCCTTTTTCTTCCAGTAGATGATTGGGTAGGTTGTTGCGACATCTCACGTCGAGTTTTATAAAAGTCAACTCATCAATGCTCATTTTAGAGCCAAAAAGCAAAATTTCATTATTATGCTCTATAAATTGAACAAGTACCCTAAAAGGTCATTTTTGGCCATACAATTTGAAATTGTGCGTGAAGTTCCTTTTTCTTCCCATATGTGATTGGGTAGGTTGTTGTGACATCTCACGTCAAGTTTCATAAAAGTCAACTCATCGGTGCTCATTTTAGAGCCAAAAAGCAAAATGTCATTATTATACTCTATAAATGGAACAAGTACCGGTACCCCTAAAAGGTCATTTTGGCCATAAAATTTGAAATTTTCAATGAAGGTCCTTTTTCTTCCAGTATATGATTGGGTAGGTTGTTGCGACATCTCACGTCGAGTTTTATAAAAGTAAACTCATCGGTGCTCATTTTAGAGCCAAAAAGCAAAATGTCATTATTATACTCTATAAATAGAACAAGTACCGGTACCCCTAAATGGTCATTTTTGGCCATAAAATTTGAAATTTTCAATGAAGGTCCTTTTTCTTCCAGTATATGATTGGGTAGGTTGTTGCGACATCTCACGTCGAGTTTTATAAAAGTAAACTCATCGGTGCTCATTTTAGAGCCAAAAAGCAAAATGTCATTATTATACTCTATAAATAGAACAAGTACCGGTACCCCTAAATGGTCATTTTTGGCCATAAAATTTGAAATTTTCAATGAAGGTCCTTTTTCTTCCAGTATATGATTGGGTAGGTTGTTGCGACATCTCACGTCGAGTTTTATAAAAGTCAATTCATCGGTGCTCATTTTAGAGCCAAAAAGCAACATTTCATTATTATACTCTGTAAAAATGGAACAAGTACCCTGAAAGGTCATTTTTTGCCTTAAAATTTGACATTTTTAATGAAGGTCCTTTTTCTTCCAGTATATGATTGGGTAGGTTGTTGCGACATCTCACGTCAAGTTTCATAAAAGTCAACTCATCGGTGCTCATTTTAGAGCCAAAAAGCAAAATGTCATTATTATACTCTATAAATGGAACAAGTACCCTAAAAGGTCATTTTTGGCCATACAATTTGACATTTTTAATGAAGGTCCTTTTTCTTCCAGTAGATGATTGGGTAGGTTGTTGCGACATCTCACGTCAAGTTTCATAGAAGTCAACTTATCGGTGCTCATTTTAGAGCCAAAAAGCAAAATGTCATTATTATACTCTATAAATGGAACAAGTACCGGTACCCCTAAAAGGTCATTTTGGCCATAAAATTTGAAATTTTCAATGAAGGTCCTTTTTCTTCCAGTATATGATTGGGTAGGTTGTTGCGACATCTCACGTCGAGTTTTATAAAAGTAAACTCATCGGTGCTCATTTTAGAGCCAAAAAGCAAAATGTCATTATTATACTCTATAAATAGAACAAGTACCGGTACCCCTAAATGGTCATTTTTGGCCATAAAATTTGAAATTTTCAATGAAGGTCCTTTTTCTTCCAGTATATGATTGGGTAGGTTGTTGCGACATCTCACGTCGAGTTTTATAAAAGTCAATTCATCGGTGCTCATTTTAGAGCCAAAAAGCAAAATGTCATTATTATACTCTATAAATAGAACAAGTACCGGTACCCCTAAATGGTCATTTTTGGCCATAAAATTTGAAATTTTTAATGAAGGTCCTTTTTCTTCCAGTAGATGATTGGGTAGGTTGTTGCGACATCTCACGTCAAGTTTCATAGAAGTCAACTTATCGGTGCTCATTTTAGAGCCAAAAAGCAACATTTCATTATTATACTCTGTAAAAATGGAACAAGTACCCTGAAAGGTCATTTTTTGCCTTAAAATTTGACATTTTTAATGAAGGTCCTTTTTCTTCCAGTATATGATTGGGTAGGTTGTTGCGACATCTCACGTCAAGTTTCATAAAAGTCAACTCATCGGTGCTCATTTTAGAGCCAAAAAGCAAAATGTCATTATTATACTCTATAAATGGAACAAGTACCCTAAAAGGTCATTTTTGGCCATACAATTTGACATTTTTAATGAAGGTCCTTTTTCTTCCAGTAGATGATTGGGTAGGTTGTTGCGACATCTCACGTCAAGTTTCATAGAAGTCAACTTATCGGTGCTCATTTTAGAGCCAAAAAGCAAAATGTCATTATTATACTCTATAAATGGAACAAGTACCTGTACCCTAAAAGGTCATTTTTGGCCATGAAATTTGAAATTTTCAATGAAGGTCCTTTTTCTTTCAGCATATGATTGGGTAGGTTGTTGCGACATCTCACGTCGAGTTTTATAAAAGTAAACTCATCGGTGCTCATTTTAGAGCCAAAAAGCAAAATGTCATTATTATACTCTATAAATAGAACAAGTACCGGTACCCCTAAATGGTCATTTTTGGCCATAAAATTAGAAATTTTCAATGAAGGTCCTTTTTCTTCCAGTATATGATTGGGTAGGTTGTTGCGACATCTCACGTCGAGTTTTATAAAAGTAAACTCATCGGTGCTCATTTTAGAGCCAAAAAGCAAAATGTCATTATTATACTCTATAAATAGAACAAGTACCGGTACCCCTAAATGGTCATTTTTGGCCATAAAATTTGAAATTTTCAATGAAGGTCCTTTTTCTTCCAGTATATGATTGGGTAGGTTGTTGCGACATCTCACGTCGAGTTTTATAAAAGTAAACTCATCGGTGCTCATTTTAGAGCCAAAAAGCAAAATGTCATTATTATACTCTATAAATAGAACAAGTACCGGTACCCCTAAATGGTCATTTTTGGCCATAAAATTTGAAATTTTCAATGAAGGTCCTTTTTCTTCCAGTATATGATTGGGTAGGTTGTTGCGACATCTCACGTCGAGTTTTATAAAAGTCAATTCATCGGTGCTCATTTTAGAGCCAAAAAGCAACATTTCATTATTATACTCTGTAAAAATGGAACAAGTACCCTGAAAGGTCATTTTTTGCCTTAAAATTTGACATTTTTAATGAAGGTCCTTTTTCTTCCAGTATATGATTGGGTAGGTTGTTGCGACATCTCACGTCAAGTTTCATAAAAGTCAACTCATCGGTGCTCATTTTAGAGCCAAAAAGCAAAATGTCATTATTATACTCTATAAATGGAACAAGTACCCTAAAAGGTCATTTTTGGCCATACAATTTGACATTTTTAATGAAGGTCCTTTTTCTTCCAGTAGATGATTGGGTAGGTTGTTGCGACATCTCACGTCAAGTTTCATAGAAGTCAACTTATCGGTGCTCATTTTAGAGCCAAAAAGCAAAATGTCATTATTATACTCTATAAATGGAACAAGTACCGGTACCCCTAAAAGGTCATTTTGGCCATAAAATTTGAAATTTTCAATGAAGGTCCTTTTTCTTCCAGTATATGATTGGGTAGGTTGTTGCGACATCTCACGTCGAGTTTTATAAAAGTAAACTCATCGGTGCTCATTTTAGAGCCAAAAAGCAAAATGTCATTATTATACTCTATAAATAGAACAAGTACCGGTACCCCTAAATGGTCATTTTTGGCCATAAAATTTGAAATTTTCAATGAAGGTCCTTTTTCTTCCAGTATATGATTGGGTAGGTTGTTGCGACATCTCACGTCGAGTTTTATAAAAGTCAATTCATCGGTGCTCATTTTAGAGCCAAAAAGCAAAATGTCATTATTATACTCTATAAATAGAACAAGTACCGGTACCCCTAAATGGTCATTTTTGGCCATAAAATTTGAAATTTTTAATGAAGGTCCTTTTTCTTCCAGTAGATGATTGGGTAGGTTGTTGCGACATCTCACGTCAAGTTTCATAGAAGTCAACTTATCGGTGCTCATTTTAGAGCCAAAAAGCAACATTTCATTATTATACTCTGTAAAAATGGAACAAGTACCCTGAAAGGTCATTTTTTGCCTTAAAATTTGACATTTTTAATGAAGGTCCTTTTTCTTCCAGTATATGATTGGGTAGGTTGTTGCGACATCTCACGTCAAGTTTCATAAAAGTCAACTCATCGGTGCTCATTTTAGAGCCAAAAAGCAAAATGTCATTATTATACTCTATAAATGGAACAAGTACCCTAAAAGGTCATTTTTGGCCATACAATTTGACATTTTTAATGAAGGTCCTTTTTCTTCCAGTAGATGATTGGGTAGGTTGTTGCGACATCTCACGTCAAGTTTCATAGAAGTCAACTTATCGGTGCTCATTTTAGAGCCAAAAAGCAAAATGTCATTATTATACTCTATAAATGGAACAAGTACCTGTACCCTAAAAGGTCATTTTTGGCCATGAAATTTGAAATTTTCAATGAAGGTCCTTTTTCTTTCAGCATATGATTGGGTAGGTTGTTGCGACATCTCACGTCAAGTTTCATAAAAGTCAACTCATCGGTGCTCATTTTAGAGCCAAAAAGCAAAATGTCATTATTATACTCTATAAATGGAACAAGTACCGGTACCCCTAAATGGTCATTTTTTGCCATAAAATTTGAAATTTTCAATGAAGGTCCTTTTTCTTCCAGTATATGATTGGGTAGGTTGTTGCGACATCTCACGTCGAGTTTTATAAAAGTCAACTCATCAATGCTCATTTTAGAGCCAAAAAGCAAAATTTCATTATTATGCTCTATAAATTGAACAAGTACCCTAAAAGGTCATTTTTGGCCATACAATTTGAAATTGTGCGTGAAGTTCCTTTTTCTTCCCATATGTGATTGGGTAGGTTGTTGTGACATCTCACGTCAAGTTTCATAAAAGTCAACTCATCGGTGCTCATTTTAGAGCCAAAAAGCAAAATGTCATTATTATACTCTATAAATGGAACAAGTACCGGTACCCCTAAAAGGTCATTTTGGCCATAAAATTTGAAATTTTCAAAGAAGGTCCTTTTTCTTCCAGTATATGATTGGGTAGGTTGTTGCGACATCTCACGTCGAGTTTTATAAAAGTAAACTCATCGGTGCTCATTTTAGAGCCAAAAAGCAAAATGTCATTATTATACTCTATAAATAGAACAAGTACCGGTACCCCTAAATGGTCATTTTTGGCCATAAAATTAGAAATTTTCAATGAAGGTCCTTTTTCTTCCAGTATATGATTGGGTAGGTTGTTGCGACATCTCACGTCGAGTTTTATAAAAGTCAATTCATCGGTGCTCATTTTAGAGCCAAAAAGCAAAATTTCATTATTATACTCTATAAATGGAACAAGTACCGGTACCCTAAAAGGTCATTTTTGGCCATAAAATTTGAAATTTTTAATGAAGGTCCTTTTTCTTCCAGTAGATGATTGGGTAGGTTGTTGCGACATCTCACGTCAAGTTTCATAGAAGTCAACTTATCGGTGCTCATTTTAGAGCCAAAAAGCAACATTTCATTATTATACTCTGTAAAAATGGAACAAGTACCCTGAAAGGTCATTTTTTGCCTTAAAATTTGACATTTTTAATGAAGGTCCTTTTTCTTCCAGTATATGATTGGGTAGGTTGTTGCGACATCTCACGTCAAGTTTCATAAAAGTCAACTCATCGGTGCTCATTTTAGAGCCAAAAAGCAAAATGTCATTATTATACTCTATAAATGGAACAAGTACCCTAAAAGGTCATTTTTGGCCATACAATTTGACATTTTTAATGAAGGTCCTTTTTCTTCCAGTAGATGATTGGGTAGGTTGTTGCGACATCTCACGTCAAGTTTCATAGAAGTCAACTTATCGGTGCTCATTTTAGAGCCAAAAAGCAAAATGTCATTATTATACTCTATAAATGGAACAAGTACCGGTACCCCTAAAAGGTCATTTTGGCCATAAAATTTGAAATTTTCAATGAAGGTCCTTTTTCTTCCAGTATATGATTGGGTAGGTTGTTGCGACATCTCACGTCGAGTTTTATAAAAGTAAACTCATCGGTGCTCATTTTAGAGCCAAAAAGCAAAATGTCATTATTATACTCTATAAATAGAACAAGTACCGGTACCCCTAAATGGTCATTTTTGGCCATAAAATTTGAAATTTTCAATGAAGGTCCTTTTTCTTCCAGTATATGATTGGGTAGGTTGTTGCGACATCTCACGTCGAGTTTTATAAAAGTCAATTCATCGGTGCTCATTTTAGAGCCAAAAAGCAAAATTTCATTATTATGCTCTATAAATGGAACAAGTACCGGTACCCCTAAAAGGTCATTTTGGCCATAAAATTTGAAATTTTCAATGAAGGTCCTTTTTCTTCCAGTATATGATTGGGTAGGTTGTTGCGACATCTCACGTCGAGTTTTATAAAAGTAAACTCATCGGTGCTCATTTTAGAGCCAAAAAGCAAAATGTCATTATTATACTCTATAAATAGAACAAGTACCGGTACCCCTAAATGGTCATTTTTGGCCATAAAATTTGAAATTTTCAATGAAGGTCCTTTTTCTTCCAGTATATGATTGGGTAGGTTGTTGCGACATCTCACGTCGAGTTTTATAAAAGTCAATTCATCGGTGCTCATTTTAGAGCCAAAAAGCAAAATGTCATTATTATACTCTATAAATAGAACAAGTACCGGTACCCCTAAATGGTCATTTTTGGCCATAAAATTTGAAATTTTTAATGAAGGTCCTTTTTCTTCCAGTAGATGATTGGGTAGGTTGTTGCGACATCTCACGTCAAGTTTCATAGAAGTCAACTTATCGGTGCTCATTTTAGAGCCAAAAAGCAACATTTCATTATTATACTCTGTAAAAATGGAACAAGTACCCTGAAAGGTCATTTTTTGCCTTAAAATTTGACATTTTTAATGAAGGTCCTTTTTCTTCCAGTATATGATTGGGTAGGTTGTTGCGACATCTCACGTCAAGTTTCATAAAAGTCAACTCATCGGTGCTCATTTTAGAGCCAAAAAGCAAAATGTCATTATTATACTCTATAAATGGAACAAGTACCCTAAAAGGTCATTTTTGGCCATACAATTTGACATTTTTAATGAAGGTCCTTTTTCTTCCAGTAGATGATTGGGTAGGTTGTTGCGACATCTCACGTCAAGTTTCATAGAAGTCAACTTATCGGTGCTCATTTTAGAGCCAAAAAGCAAAATGTCATTATTATACTCTATAAATGGAACAAGTACCTGTACCCTAAAAGGTCATTTTTGGCCATGAAATTTGAAATTTTCAATGAAGGTCCTTTTTCTTTCAGCATATGATTGGGTAGGTTGTTGCGACATCTCACGTCAAGTTTCATAAAAGTCAACTCATCGGTGCTCATTTTAGAGCCAAAAAGCAAAATGTCATTATTATACTCTATAAATGGAACAAGTACCGGTACCCCTAAATGGTCATTTTTTGCCATAAAATTTGAAATTTTCAATGAAGGTCCTTTTTCTTCCAGTATATGATTGGGTAGGTTGTTGCGACATCTCACGTCGAGTTTTATAAAAGTCAACTCATCAATGCTCATTTTAGAGCCAAAAAGCAAAATTTCATTATTATGCTCTATAAATTGAACAAGTACCCTAAAAGGTCATTTTTGGCCATACAATTTGAAATTGTGCGTGAAGTTCCTTTTTCTTCCCATATGTGATTGGGTAGGTTGTTGTGACATCTCACGTCAAGTTTCATAAAAGTCAACTCATCGGTGCTCATTTTAGAGCCAAAAAGCAAAATGTCATTATTATACTCTATAAATGGAACAAGTACCGGTACCCCTAAAAGGTCATTTTGGCCATGAAATTTGAAATTTTCAATGAAGGTCCTTTTTCTTCCAGTATATGATTGGGTAGGTTGTTGCGACATCTCACGTCGAGTTTTATAAAAGTAAACTCATCGGTGCTCATTTTAGAGCCAAAAAGCAAAATGTCATTATTATACTCTATAAATAGAACAAGTACCGGTACCCCTAAATGGTCATTTTTGGCCATAAAATTAGAAATTTTCAATGAAGGTCCTTTTTCTTCCAGTATATGATTGGGTAGGTTGTTGCGACATCTCACGTCGAGTTTTATAAAAGTCAATTCATCGGTGCTCATTTTAGAGCCAAAAAGCAAAATTTCATTATTATACTCTATAAATGGAACAAGTACCGGTACCCTAAAAGGTCATTTTTGGCCATAAAATTTGAAATTTTTAATGAAGGTCCTTTTTCTTCCAGTAGATGATTGGGTAGGTTGTTGCGACATCTCACGTCAAGTTTCATAGAAGTCAACTTATCGGTGCTCATTTTAGAGCCAAAAAGCAACATTTCATTATTATACTCTGTAAAAATGGAACAAGTACCCTGAAAGGTCATTTTTTGCCTTAAAATTTGACATTTTTAATGAAGGTCCTTTTTCTTCCAGTATATGATTGGGTAGGTTGTTGCGACATCTCACGTCAAGTTTCATAAAAGTCAACTCATCGGTGCTCATTTTAGAGCCAAAAAGCAAAATGTCATTATTATACTCTATAAATGGAACAAGTACCCTAAAAGGTCATTTTTGGCCATACAATTTGACATTTTTAATGAAGGTCCTTTTTCTTCCAGTAGATGATTGGGTAGGTTGTTGCGACATCTCACGTCAAGTTTCATAGAAGTCAACTTATCGGTGCTCATTTTAGAGCCAAAAAGCAAAATGTCATTATTATACTCTATAAATGGAACAAGTACCGGTACCCCTAAAAGGTCATTTTGGCCATAAAATTTGAAATTTTCAATGAAGGTCCTTTTTCTTCCAGTATATGATTGGGTAGGTTGTTGCGACATCTCACGTCGAGTTTTATAAAAGTAAACTCATCGGTGCTCATTTTAGAGCCAAAAAGCAAAATGTCATTATTATACTCTATAAATAGAACAAGTACCGGTACCCCTAAATGGTCATTTTTGGCCATAAAATTTGAAATTTTCAATGAAGGTCCTTTTTCTTCCAGTATATGATTGGGTAGGTTGTTGCGACATCTCACGTCGAGTTTTATAAAAGTCAATTCATCGGTGCTCATTTTAGAGCCAAAAAGCAAAATTTCATTATTATACTCTATAAATGGAACAAGTACCGGTACCCTAAAAGGTCATTTTTGGCCATAAAATTTGAAATTTTTAATGAAGGTCCTTTTTCTTCCAGTAGATGATTGGGTAGGTTGTTGCGACATCTCACGTCAAGTTTCATAGAAGTCAACTTATCGGTGCTCATTTTAGAGCCAAAAAGCAACATTTCATTATTATACTCTGTAAAAATGGAACAAGTACCCTGAAAGGTCATTTTTTGCCTTAAAATTTGACATTTTTAATGAAGGTCCTTTTTCTTCCAGTATATGATTGGGTAGGTTGTTGCGACATCTCACGTCAAGTTTCATAAAAGTCAACTCATCGGTGCTCATTTTAGAGCCAAAAAGCAAAATGTCATTATTATACTCTATAAATGGAACAAGTACCCTAAAAGGTCATTTTTGGCCATACAATTTGACATTTTTAATGAAGGTCCTTTTTCTTCCAGTAGATGATTGGGTAGGTTGTTGCGACATCTCACGTCAAGTTTCATAGAAGTCAACTTATCGGTGCTCATTTTAGAGCCAAAAAGCAAAATTTCATTATTATACTCTATAAATGGAACAAGTACCGGTACCCTAAAAGGTCATTTTTGGCCATAAAATTTGAAATTTTTAATGAAGGTCCTTTTTCTTCCAGTAGATGATTGGGTAGGTTGTTGCGACATCTCACGTCAAGTTTCATAGAAGTCAACTTATCGGTGCTCATTTTAGAGCCAAAAAGCAACATTTCATTATTATACTCTGTAAAAATGGAACAAGTACCCTGAAAGGTCATTTTTTGCCTGAAAATTTGACATTTTTAATGAAGGTCCTTTTTCTTCCAGTATATGATTGGGTAGGTTGTTGCGACATCTCACGTCAAGTTTCATAAAAGTCAACTCATCGGTGCTCATTTTAGAGCCAAAAAGCAAAATGTCATTATTATACTCTATAAATGGAACAAGTACCCTAAAAGGTCATTTTTGGCCATACAATTTGACATTTTTAATGAAGGTCCTTTTTCTTCCAGTAGATGATTGGGTAGGTTGTTGCGACATCTCACGTCAAGTTTCATAGAAGTCAACTTATCGGTGCTCATTTTAGAGCCAAAAAGCAAAATGTCATTATTATACTCTATAAATGGAACAAGTACCTGTACCCTAAAAGGTCATTTTTGGCCATGAAATTTGAAATTTTCAATGAAGGTCCTTTTTCTTTCAGCATATGATTGGGTAGGTTGTTGCGACATCTCACGTCAAGTTTCATAAAAGTCAACTCATCGGTGCTCATTTTAGAGCCAAAAAGCAAAATGTCATTATTATACTCTATAAATGGAACAAGAACCGGTACCCCTAAATGGTCATTTTTTGCCATAAAATTTGAAATTTTCAATGAAGGTCCTTTTTCTTCCAGTATATGATTGGGTAGGTTGTTGCGACATCTCACGTCGAGTTTTATAAAAGTCAACTCATCAATGCTCATTTTAGAGCCAAAAAGCAAAATTTCATTATTATGCTCTATAAATTGAACAAGTACCCTAAAAGGTCATTTTTGGCCATACAATTTGAAATTGTGCGTGAAGTTCCTTTTTCTTCCCATATGTGATTGGGTAGGTTGTTGTGACATCTCACGTCAAGTTTCATAAAAGTCAACTCATCGGTGCTCATTTTAGAGCCAAAAAGCAAAATGTCATTATTATACTCTATAAATGGAACAAGTACCGGTACCCCTAAAAGGTCATTTTGGCCATAAAATTTGAAATTTTCAATGAAGGTCCTTTTTCTTCCAGTATATGATTGGGTAGGTTGTTGCGACATCTCACGTCGAGTTTTATAAAAGTAAACTCATCGGTGCTCATTTTAGAGCCAAAAAGCAAAATGTCATTATTATACTCTATAAATAGAACAAGTACCGGTACCCCTAAATGGCCATTTTTGGCCATAAAATTTGAAATTTTCAATGAAGGTCCTTTTTCTTCCAGTATATGATTGGGTAGGTTGTTGCGACATCTCACGTCGAGTTTTATAAAAGTAAACTCATCGGTGCTCATTTTAGAGCCAAAAAGCAAAATGTCATTATTATACTCTATAAATAGAACAAGTACCGGTACCCCTAAATGGTCATTTTTGGCCATAAAATTTGAAATTTTCAATGAAGGTCCTTTTTCTTCCAGTATATGATTGGGTAGGTTGTTGCGACATCTCACGTCGAGTTTTATAAAAGTCAATTCATCGGTGCTCATTTTAGAGCCAAAAAGCAAAATTTCATTATTATACTCTATAAATGGAACAAGTACCGGTACCCTAAAAGGTCATTTTTGGCCATAAAATTTGAAATTTTTAATGAAGGTCCTTTTTCTTCCAGTAGATGATTGGGTAGGTTGTTGCGACATCTCACGTCAAGTTTCATAAAAGTCAACTCATCGGTGCTCATTTTAGAGCCAAAAAGCAAAATGTCATTATTATACTCTATAAATGGAACAAGTACCGGTACCCTAAAAGGTCATTTTTGGCCATAAAATTTGAAATTTTTAATGAAGGTCCTTTTTCTTCCAGTAGATGATTGGGTAGGTTGTTGCGACATCTCACGTCAAGTTTCATAGAAGTCAACTTATCGGTGCTCATTTTAGAGCCAAAAAGCAACATTTCATTATTATACTCTGTAAAAATGGAACAAGTACCCTGAAAGGTCATTTTTTGCCTGAAAATTTGACATTTTTAATGAAGGTCCTTTTTCTTCCAGTATATGATTGGGTAGGTTGTTGCGACATCTCACGTCAAGTTTCATAAAAGTCAACTCATCGGTGCTCATTTTAGAGCCAAAAAGCAAAATGTCATTATTATACTCTATAAATGGAACAAGTACCCTAAAAGGTCATTTTTGGCCATACAATTTGACATTTTTAATGAAGGTCCTTTTTCTTCCAGTAGATGATTGGGTAGGTTGTTGCGACATCTCACGTCAAGTTTCATAGAAGTCAACTTATCGGTGCTCATTTTAGAGCCAAAAAGCAAAATGTCATTATTATACTCTATAAATGGAACAAGTACCTGTACCCTAAAAGGTCATTTTTGGCCATGAAATTTGAAATTTTCAATGAAGGTCCTTTTTCTTTCAGCATATGATTGGGTAGGTTGTTGCGACATCTCACGTCAAGTTTCATAAAAGTCAACTCATCGGTGCTCATTTTAGAGCCAAAAAGCAAAATGTCATTATTATACTCTATAAATGGAACAAGAACCGGTACCCCTAAATGGTCATTTTTTGCCATAAAATTTGAAATTTTCAATGAAGGTCCTTTTTCTTCCAGTATATGATTGGGTAGGTTGTTGCGACATCTCACGTCGAGTTTTATAAAAGTCAACTCATCAATGCTCATTTTAGAGCCAAAAAGCAAAATTTCATTATTATGCTCTATAAATTGAACAAGTACCCTAAAAGGTCATTTTTGGCCATACAATTTGAAATTGTGCGTGAAGTTCCTTTTTCTTCCCATATGTGATTGGGTAGGTTGTTGTGACATCTCACGTCAAGTTTCATAAAAGTCAACTCATCGGTGCTCATTTTAGAGCCAAAAAGCAAAATGTCATTATTATACTCTATAAATGGAACAAGTACCGGTACCCCTAAAAGGTCATTTTGGCCATAAAATTTGAAATTTTCAATGAAGGTCCTTTTTCTTCCAGTATATGATTGGGTAGGTTGTTGCGACATCTCACGTCGAGTTTTATAAAAGTAAACTCATCGGTGCTCATTTTAGAGCCAAAAAGCAAAATGTCATTATTATACTCTATAAATAGAACAAGTACCGGTACCCCTAAATGGCCATTTTTGGCCATAAAATTTGAAATTTTCAATGAAGGTCCTTTTTCTTCCAGTATATGATTGGGTAGGTTGTTGCGACATCTCACGTCGAGTTTTATAAAAGTAAACTCATCGGTGCTCATTTTAGAGCCAAAAAGCAAAATGTCATTATTATACTCTATAAATAGAACAAGTACCGGTACCCCTAAATGGTCATTTTTGGCCATAAAATTTGAAATTTTCAATGAAGGTCCTTTTTCTTCCAGTATATGATTGGGTAGGTTGTTGCGACATCTCACGTCGAGTTTTATAAAAGTCAATTCATCGGTGCTCATTTTAGAGCCAAAAAGCAAAATTTCATTATTATACTCTATAAATGGAACAAGTACCGGTACCCTAAAAGGTCATTTTTGGCCATAAAATTTGAAATTTTTAATGAAGGTCCTTTTTCTTCCAGTAGATGATTGGGTAGGTTGTTGCGACATCTCACGTCAAGTTTCATAAAAGTCAACTCATCGGTGCTCATTTTAGAGCCAAAAAGCAAAATGTCATTATTATACTCTATAAATGGAACAAGTACCCTAAAAGGTCATTTTTGGCCATACAATTTGACATTTTTAATGAAGGTCCTTTTTCTTCCAGTAGATGATTGGGTAGGTTGTTGCGACATCTCACGTCAAGTTTCATAGAAGTCAACTTATCGGTGCTCATTTTAGAGCCAAAAAGCAAAATGTCATTATTATACTCTATAAATGGAACAAGTACCGGTACCCCTAAAAGGTCATTTTGGCCATAAAATTTGAAATTTTCAATGAAGGTCCTTTTTCTTCCAGTATATGATTGGGTAGGTTGTTGCGACATCTCACGTCGAGTTTTATAAAAGTCAACTCATCGGTGCTCATTTTAGAGCCAAAAAGCAAAATGTCATTATTATACTCTATAAATAGAACAAGTACCGGTACCCCTAAATGGTCATTTTTGGCCATAAAATTTGAAATTTTCAATGAAGGTCCTTTTTCTTCCAGTATATGATTGGGTAGGTTGTTGCGACATCTCACGTCGAGTTTTATAAAAGTCAATTCATCGGTGCTCATTTTAGAGCCAAAAAGCAAAATTTCATTATTATACTCTATAAATGGAACAAGTACCGGTACCCTAAAAGGTCATTTTTGGCCATAAAATTTGAAATTTTTAATGAAGGTCCTTTTTCTTCCAGTAGATGATTGGGTAGGTTGTTGCGACATCTCACGTCAAGTTTCATAGAAGTCAACTTATCGGTGCTCATTTTAGAGCCAAAAAGCAACATTTCATTATTATACTCTGTAAAAATGGAACAAGTACCCTGAAAGGTCATTTTTTGCCTTAAAATTTGACATTTTTAATGAAGGTCCTTTTTCTTCTAGTATATGATTGGGTAGGTTGTTGCGACATCTCACGTCAAGTTTCATAAAAGTCAACTCATCGGTGCTCATTTTAGAGCCAAAAAGCAAAATGTCATTATTATACTCTATAAATGGAACAAGTACCCTAAAAGGTCATTTTTGGCCATACAATTTGACATTTTTAATGAAGGTCCTTTTTCTTCCAGTAGATGATTGGGTAGGTTGTTGCGACATCTCACGTCAAGTTTCATAGAAGTCAACTTATCGGTGCTCATTTTAGAGCCAAAAAGCAAAATTTCATTATTATACTCTATAAATGGAACAAGTACCGGTACCCTAAAAGGTCATTTTTGGCCATAAAATTTGAAATTTTTAATGAAGGTCCTTTTTCTTCCAGTAGATGATTGGGTAGGTTGTTGCGACATCTCACGTCAAGTTTCATAGAAGTCAACTTATCGGTGCTCATTTTAGAGCCAAAAAGCAACATTTCATTATTATACTCTGTAAAAATGGAACAAGTACCCTGAAAGGTCATTTTTTGCCTTAAAATTTGACATTTTTAATGAAGGTCCTTTTTCTTCCAGTATATGATTGGGTAGGTTGTTGCGACATCTCACGTCAAGTTTCATAAAAGTCAACTCATCGGTGCTCATTTTAGAGCCAAAAAGCAAAATGTCATTATTATACTCTATAAATGGAACAAGTACCCTAAAAGGTCATTTTTGGCCATACAATTTGACATTTTTAATGAAGGTCCTTTTTCTTCCAGTAGATGATTGGGTAGGTTGTTGCGACATCTCACGTCAAGTTTCATAGAAGTCAACTTATCGGTGCTCATTTTAGAGCCAAAAAGCAAAATGTCATTATTATACTCTATAAATGGAACAAGTACCTGTACCCTAAAAGGTCATTTTTGGCCATGAAATTTGAAATTTTCAATGAAGGTCCTTTTTCTTTCAGCATATGATTGGGTAGGTTGTTGCGACATCTCACGTCAAGTTTCATAAAAGTCAACTCATCGGTGCTCATTTTAGAGCCAAAAAGCAAAATGTCATTATTATACTCTATAAATGGAACAAGTACCGGTACCCCTAAATGGTCATTTTTTGCCATAAAATTTGAAATTTTCAATGAAGGTCCTTTTTCTTCCAGTATATGATTGGGTAGGTTGTTGCGACATCTCACGTCGAGTTTTATAAAAGTCAACTCATCAATGCTCATTTTAGAGCCAAAAAGCAAAATTTCATTATTATGCTCTATAAATTGAACAAGTACCCTAAAAGGTCATTTTTGGCCATACAATTTGAAATTGTCCGTGAAGTTCCTTTTTCTTCCCATATGTGATTGGGTAGGTTGTTGTGACATCTCACGTCAAGTTTCATAAAAGTCAACTCATCGGTGCTCATTTTAGAGCCAAAAAGCAAAATGTCATTATTATACTCTATAAATGGAACAAGTACCGGTACCCCTAAAAGGTCATTTTGGCCATAAAATTTGAAATTTTCAATGAAGGTCCTTTTTCTTCCAGTATATGATTGGGTAGGTTGTTGCGACATCTCACGTCGAGTTTTATAAAAGTAAACTCATCGGTGCTCATTTTAGAGCCAAAAAGCAAAATGTCATTATTATACTCTATAAATAGAACAAGTACCGGTACCCCTAAATGGTCATTTTTGGCCATAAAATTTGAAATTTTAAATGAAGGTCCTTTTTCTTCCAGTATATGATTGGGTAGGTTGTTGCGACATCTCACGTCGAGTTTTATAAAAGTAAACTCATCGGTGCTCATTTTAGAGCCAAAAAGCAAAATGTCATTATTATACTCTATAAATAGAACAAGTACCGGTACCCCTAAATGGTCATTTTTGGCCATACAATTTGAAATTTTCAATGAAGGTCCTTTTTCTTCCAGTATATGATTGGGTAGGTTGTTGCGACATCTCACGTCGAGTTTTATAAAAGTCAATTCATCGGTGCTCATTTTAGAGCCAAAAAGCAAAATTTCATTATTATACTCTATAAATGGAACAAGTACCGGTACCCTAAAAGGTCATTTTTGGCCATAAAATTTGAAATTTTTAATGAAGGTCCTTTTTCTTCCAGTAGATGATTGGGTAGGTTGTTGCGACATCTCACGTCAAGTTTCATAGAAGTCAACTTATCGGTGCTCATTTTAGAGCCAAAAAGCAACATTTCATTATTATACTCTGTAAAAATGGAACAAGTACCCTGAAAGGTCATTTTTTGCCTTAAAATTTGACATTTTTAATGAAGGTCCTTTTTCTTTCAGTATATGATTGGGTAGGTTGTTGCGACATCTCACGTCAAGTTTCATAAAAGTCAACTCATCGGTGCTCATTTTAGAGCCAAAAAGCAAAATGTCATTATTATACTCTATAAATGGAACAAGTACCTGTACCCTAAAAGGTCATTTTTGGCCATGAAATTTGAAATTTTCAATGAAGGTCCTTTTTCTTTCAGCATATGATTGGGTAGGTTGTTGCGACATCTCACGTCAAGTTTCATAAAAGTCAACTTATCGGTGCTCATTTTAGAGCCAAAAAGCAAAATGTCATTATTATACTCTATAAATGGAACAAGTACCTGTACCCTAAAAGGTCATTTTTGGCCATGAAATTTGAAATTTTCAATGAAGGTCCTTTTTCTTTCAGCATATGATTGGGTAGGTTGTTGCGACATCTCACGTCAAGTTTCATAAAAGTCAACTCATCGGTGCTCATTTTAGAGCCAAAAAGCAAAATGTCATTATTATACACTATAAATGGAACAAGTACCGGTACCCTAAAAGGTCATTTTTGGCCATAAAATTTGAAATTTTTAATGAAGGTCCTTTTTCTTCCAGTAGATGATTGGGTAGGTTGTTGCGACATCTCACGTCAAGTTTCATAGAAGTCAACTTATCGGTGCTCATTTTAGAGCCAAAAAGCAACATTTCATTATTATACTCTGTAAAAATGGAACAAGTACCCTGAAAGGTCATTTTTTGCCTTAAAATTTGACATTTTTAATGAAGGTCCTTTTTCTTCCAGTATATGATTGGGTAGGTTGTTGCGACATCTCACGTCAAGTTTCATAAAAGTCAACTCATCGGTGCTCATTTTAGAGCCAAAAAGCAAAATGTCATTATTATACTCTATAAATGGAACAAGTACCTGTACCCTAAAAGGTCATTTTTGGCCATGAAATTTGAAATTTTCAATGAAGGTCCTTTTTCTTTCAGCATATGATTGGGTAGGTTGTTGCGACATCTCACGTCAAGTTTCATAAAAGTCAACTTATCGGTGCTCATTTTAGAGCCAAAAAGCAAAATGTCATTATTATACTCTATAAATGGAACAAGTACCTGTACCCTAAAAGGTCATTTTTGGCCATGAAATTTGAAATTTTTAATGAAGGTCCTTTTTCTTTCAGCATATGATTGGGTAGGTTGTTGCGACATCTCACGTCAAGTTTCATAAAAGTCAACTCATCGGTGCTCATTTTAGAGCCAAAAAGCAAAATGTCATTATTATACTCTATCAATGGAACAAGTACCGGTACCCCTAAATGGTCATTTTTTGCCATAAAATTTGAAATTTTAAATGAAGGTCCTTTTTCTTCCAGTATATGATTGGGTAGGTTGTTGCGACATCTCACGTCGAGTTTTATGAAAGTAAACTCATCGGTGCTTATTTTAGAGCCAAAAAGCAAAATGTCATTATTATACTCTATAAATAGAACAAGTACCGGTACCCCTAAATGGTCATTTTTGGCCATAAAATTTGAAATTTTAAATGAAGGTCCTTTTTCTTCCAGTATATGATTGGGTAGGTTGTTGCGACATCTCACGTCGAGTTTTATAAAAGTCAATTCATCGGTGCTCATTTTAGAGCCAAAAAGCAAAATTTCATTATTATACTCTATAAATGGAACAAGTACCGGTACCCTAAAAGGTCATTTTTGGCCATAAAATTTGAAATTTTTAATGAAGGTCCTTTTTCTTTCAGCATATGATTGGGTAGGTTGTTGCGACATCTCACGTCAAGTTTCATAAAAGTCAACTCATCGGTGCTCATTTTAGAGCCAAAAAGCAAAATGTCATTATTATACTCTATAAATGGAACAAGTACCTGTACCCTAAAAGGTCATTTTTGGCCATGAAATTTGAAATTTTCAATGAAGGTCCTTTTTCTTTCAGCATATGATTGGGTAGGTTGTTGCGACATCTCACGTCAAGTTTCATAAAAGTCAACTCATCGGTGCTCATTTTAGAGCCAAAAAGCAAAATGTCATTATTATACTCTATAAATGGAACAAGTACCGGTACCCCTAAATGGTCATTTTTTGCCATAAAATTTGAAATTTTAAATGAAGGTCCTTTTTCTTCCAGTATATGATTGGGTAGGTTGTTGCGACATCTCACGTCGAGTTTTATAAAAGTAAACTCATCGGTGCTCATTTTAGAGCCAAAAAGCAAAATGTCATTATTATACTCTATAAATAGAACAAGTACCGGTACCCCTAAATGGTCATTTTTGGCCATAAAATTTGAAATTTTAAATGAAGGTCCTTTTTCTTCCAGTATATGAATGGGTAGGTTGTTGCGACATCTCACGTCGAGTTTTATAAAAGTCAATTCATCGGTGCTCATTTTAGAGCCAAAAAGCAAAATTTCATTATTATACTCTATAAATGGAACAAGTACCGGTACCCTAAAAGGTCATTTTTGGCCATAAAATTTGAAATTTTTAATGAAGGTCCTTTTTCTTCCAGTAGATGATTGGGTAGGTTGTTGCGACATCTCACGTCAAGTTTCATAGAAGTCAACTTATCGGTGCTCATTTTAGAGCCAAAAAGCAACATTTCATTATTATACTCTGTAAAAATGGAACAAGTACCGGTACCCTAAAAGGTCATTTTTGGCCATGAAATTTGAAATTTTCGATGAAGGTCCTTTTTCTTTCAGCATATGATTGGGTAGGTTGTTGCGACATCTCACGTCAAGTTTCATAAAAGTCAACTCATCGGTGCTCATTTTAGAGCCAAAAAGCAAAATGTCATTATTATACTCTATAAATGGAACAAGTACCGGTACCCTAAAAGGTCATTTTTGGCCATAAAATTTGAAATTTTTAATGAAGGTCCTTTTTCTTCCAGTAGATGATTGGGTAGGTTGTTGCGACATCTCACGTCAAGTTTCATAGAAGTCAACTTATCGGTGCTCATTTTAGAGCCAAAAAGCAACATTTCATTATTATACTCTATAAATGGAACAAGTACCTGTACCCTAAAAGGTCATTTTTGGCCATGAAATTTGAAATTTTCAATGAAGGTCCTTTTTCTTTCAGCATATGATTGGGTAGGTTGTTGCGACATCTCACGTCAAGTTTCATAAAAGTCAACTTATCGGTGCTCATTTTAGAGCCAAAAAGCAAAATGTCATTATTATACTCTATAAATGGAACAAGTACCTGTACCCTAAAAGGTCATTTTTGGCCATGAAATTTGAAATTTTTAATGAAGGTCCTTTTTCTTTCAGCATATGATTGGGTAGGTTGTTGCGACATCTCACGTCAAGTTTCATAAAAGTCAACTTATCGGTGCTCATTTTAGAGCCAAAAAGCAAAATGTCATTATTATACTCTATAAATGGAACAAGTACCTGTACCCTAAAAGGTCATTTTTGGCCATGAAATTTGAAATTTTCAATGAAGGTCCTTTTTCTTTCAGCATATGATTGGGTAGGTTGTTGCGACATCTCACGTCAAGTTTCATAAAAGTCAACTCATCGGTGCTCATTTTAGAGCCAAAAAGCAAAATGTCATTATTATACTCTATAAATGGAACAAGTACCGGTACCCCTAAATGGTCATTTTTTGCCATACAATTTGAAATTTTAAATGAAGGTCCTTTTTCTTCCAGTATATGATTGGGTAGGTTGTTGCGACATCTCACGTCGAGTTTTATAAAAGTAAACTCATCGGTGCTCATTTTAGAGCCAAAAAGCAAAATGTCATTATTATACTCTATAAATAGAACAAGTACCGGTACCCCTAAATGGTCATTTTTGGCCATAAAATTTGAAATTTTAAATGAAGGTCCTTTTTCTTCCAGTATATGAATGGGTAGGTTGTTGCGACATCTCACGTCGAGTTTTATAAAAGTCAATTCATCGGTGCTCATTTTAGAGCCAAAAAGCAAAATTTCATTATTATACTCTATAAATGGAACAAGTACCGGTACCCTAAAAGGTCATTTTTGGCCATAAAATTTGAAATTTTTAATGAAGGTCCTTTTTCTTCCAGTAGATGATTGGGTAGGTTGTTGCGACATCTCACGTCAAGTTTCATAGAAGTCAACTTATCGGTGCTCATTTTAGAGCCAAAAAGCAACATTTCATTATTATACTCTGTAAAAATGGAACAAGTACCGGTACCCTAAAAGGTCATTTTTGGCCATGAAATTTGAAATTTTCGATGAAGGTCCTTTTTCTTTCAGCATATGATTGGGTAGGTTGTTGCGACATCTCACGTCAAGTTTCATAAAAGTCAACTCATCGGTGCTCATTTTAGAGCCAAAAAGCAAAATGTCATTATTATACTCTATAAATGGAACAAGTACCGGTACCCTAAAAGGTCATTTTTTGCCATAAAATTTGAAATTTTTAATGAAGGTCCTTTTTCTTCCAGTAGATGATTGGGTAGGTTGTTGCGACATCTCACGTCAAGTTTCATAGAAGTCAACTTATCGGTGCTCATTTTAGAGCCAAAAAGCAACATTTCATTATTATACTCTATAAATGGAACAAGTACCTGTACCCTAAAAGGTCATTTTTGGCCATGAAATTTGAAATTTTCAATGAAGGTCCTTTTTCTTTCAGCATATGATTGGGTAGGTTGTTGCGACATCTCACGTCAAGTTTCATAAAAGTCAACTTATCGGTGCTCATTTTAGAGCCAAAAAGCAAAATGTCATTATTATACTCTATAAATGGAACAAGTACCTGTACCCTAAAAGGTCATTTTTGGCCATGAAATTTGAAATTTTTAATGAAGGTCCTTTTTCTTTCAGCATATGATTGGGTAGGTTGTTGCGACATCTCACGTCAAGTTTCATAAAAGTCAACTTATCGGTGCTCATTTTAGAGCCAAAAAGCAAAATGTCATTATTATACTCTATAAATGGAACAAGTACCGGTACCCCTAAATGGTCATTTTTTGCCATAAAATTTGAAATTTTAAATGAAGGTCCTTTTTCTTCCAGTATATGATTGGGTAGGTTGTTGCGACATCTCACGTCGAGTTTTATGAAAGTAAACTCATCGGTGCTTATTTTAGAGCCAAAAAGCAAAATGTCATTATTATACTCTATAAATAGAACAAGTACCGGTACCCCTAAATGGTCATTTTTGGCCATAAAATTTGAAATTTTAAATGAAGGTCCTTTTTCTTCCAGTATATGATTGGGTAGGTTGTTGCGACATCTCACGTCGAGTTTTATAAAAGTCAATTCATCGGTGCTCATTTTAGAGCCAAAAAGCAAAATTTCATTATTATACTCTATAAATGGAACAAGTACCGGTACCCTAAAAGGTCATTTTTGGCCATAAAATTTGAAATTTTTAATGAAGGTCCTTTTTCTTTCAGCATATGATTGGGTAGGTTGTTGCGACATCTCACGTCAAGTTTCATAAAAGTCAACTCATCGGTGCTCATTTTAGAGCCAAAAAGCAAAATGTCATTATTATACTCTATAAATGGAACAAGTACCGGTACCCCTAAATGGTCATTTTTTGCCATAAAATTTGAAATTTTAAATGAAGGTCCTTTTTCTTCCAGTATATGATTGGGTAGGTTGTTGCGACATCTCACGTCGAGTTTTATAAAAGTAAACTCATCGGTGCTCATTTTAGAGCCAAAAAGCAAAATGTCATTATTATACTCTATAAATAGAACAAGTACCGGTACCCCTAAATGGTCATTTTTGGCCATAAAATTTGAAATTTTAAATGAAGGTCCTTTTTCTTCCAGTATATGAATGGGTAGGTTGTTGCGACATCTCACGTCGAGTTTTATAAAAGTCAATTCATCGGTGCTCATTTTAGAGCCAAAAAGCAAAATTTCATTATTATACTCTATAAATGGAACAAGTACCGGTACCCTAAAAGGTCATTTTTGGCCATAAAATTTGAAATTTTTAATGAAGGTCCTTTTTCTTCCAGTAGATGATTGGGTAGGTTGTTGCGACATCTCACGTCAAGTTTCATAGAAGTCAACTTATCGGTGCTCATTTTAGAGCCAAAAAGCAACATTTCATTATTATACTCTGTAAAAATGGAACAAGTACCGGTACCCTAAAAGGTCATTTTTGGCCATGTCAACTTATCGGTGCTCATTTTAGAGCCAAAAAGCAACATTTCATTATTATACTCTGTAAAAATGGAACAAGTACCGGTACCCTAAAGGGTCATTTTTGGCCATGAAATTTGAAATTTTCGATGAAGGTCCTTTTTCTTTCAGCATATGATTGGGTAGGTTGTTGCGACATCTCACGTCAAGTTTCATAAAAGTCAACTCATCGGTGCTCATTTTAGAGCCAAAAAGCAAAATGTCATTATTATACTCTATAAATGGAACAAGTACCTGTACCCTAAAAGGTCATTTTTGGCCATGAAATTTGAAATTTTCAATGAAGGTCCTTTTTCTTTCAGCATATGATTGGGTAGGTTGTTGCGACATCTCACGTCAAGTTTCATAAAAGTCAACTCATCGGTGCTCATTTTAGAGCCAAAAAGCAAAATGTCATTATTATACTCTATAAATGGAACAAGTACCGGTACCCCTAAATGGTCATTTTTTGCCATAAAATTTGAAATTTTCAATGAAGGTCCTTTTTCTTCCAGTATATGATTGGGTAGGTTGTTGCGACATCTCACGTCGAGTTTCATAAAAGTAAACTCATCGGTGCTCATTTTAGAGCCAAAAAGCAAAATGTCATTATTATACTCTATAAATAGAACAAGTACCGGTACCCCTAAATGGTCATTTTTGGCCATAAAATTTGAAATTTTAAATGAAGGTCCTTTTTCTTCCAGTATATGAATGGGTAGGTTGTTGCGACATCTCACGTCGAGTTTTATAAAAGTCAATTCATCGGTGCTCATTTTAGAGCCAAAAAGCAAAATTTCATTATTATACTCTATAAATGGAACAAGTACCGGTACCCTAAAAGGTCATTTTTGGCCATAAAATTTGAAATTTTTAATGAAGGTCCTTTTTCTTCCAGTAGATGATTGGGTAGGTTGTTGCGACATCTCACGTCAAGTTTCATAGAAGTCAACTTATCGGTGCTCATTTTAGAGCCAAAAAGCAACATTTCATTATTATACTCTGTAAAAATGGAACAAGTACCGGTACCCTAAAAGGTCATTTTTGGCCATGTCAACTTATCGGTGCTCATTTTAGAGCCAAAAAGCAACATTTCATTATTATACTCTGTAAAAATGGAACAAGTACCGGTACCCTAAAAGGTCATTTTTGGCCATGAAATTTGAAATTTTCGATGAAGGTCCTTTTTCTTTCAGCATATGATTGGGTAGGTTGTTGCGACATCTCACGTCAAGTTTCATAAAAGTCAACTCATCGGTGCTCATTTTAGAGCCAAAAAGCAAAATGTCATTATTATACTCTATGAATGGAACAAGTACCTGTACCCTAAAAGGTCATTTTTGGCCATGAAATTTGAAATTTTCAATGAAGGTCCTTTTTCTTTCAGCATATGATTGGGTAGGTTGTTGCGACATCTCACGTCAAGTTTCATAAAAGTCAACTCATCGGTGCTCATTTTAGAGCCAAAAAGCAAAATGTCATTATTATACTCTATAAATGGAACAAGTACCGGTACCCCTAAATGGTCATTTTTTGCCATAAAATTTGAAATTTTCAATGAAGGTCCTTTTTCTTCCAGTATATGATTGGGTAGGTTGTTGCGACATCTCACGTCGAGTTTCATAAAAGTAAACTCATCGGTGCTCATTTTAGAGCCAAAAAGCAAAATGTCATTATTATACTCTATAAATGGAACAAGTACCGGTCCCTAAAAGGTCATTTTTGGCCATGAAATTTGAAATTTTCGATGAAGGTCCTTTTTCTTTCAGCATATGATTGGGTAGGTTGTTGCGACATCTCACGTCGAGTTTTATAAAAGTCAACTGATCGGTGCTCATTTTAGAGCCAAAAAGCAAAATTTCATCATTATGCTCTATAAATTGAACAATTAGTACCCTAAAAGGTCATTTTTGGCCATACAATTTGACATTTTTAATGAAGGTCCTTTTTCTTCCAGTATATGATTGGGTAGGGTGTTGCGACATCTCACGTCGAGTTTTATAAAAGTCAACTCATCAATGCTCATTTTAGAGCCAAAAAGCAAAATTTCATTATTATGCTCTATAAATTGAACAAGTACCCTAAAAGGTCATTTTTGGCCATACAATTTGACATTTTTAATGAAGGTCCTTTTTCTTCCAGTAGATGATTGGGTAGGTTGTTGCGACATCTCACGTCAAGTTTCATAGAAGTCAACTTATCGGTGCTCATTTTAGAGCCAAAAAGCAACATTTCATTATTATACTCTGTAAAAATGGAACAAGTACCCTGAAAGGTCATTTTTTGACTTAAAATTTGACATTTTTAATGAAGGTCCTTTTTCTTCCAGTATATGATTGGGTAGGTTGTTGCGACATCTCACGTCAAGTTTCATAAAAGTCAACTCATCGGTGCTCATTTTAGAGCCAAAAAGCAAAATGTCATTATTATACTCTATAAATGGAACAAGTACCCTAAAAGGTCATTTTTGGCCATACAATTTGACATTTTTAATGAAGGTCCTTTTTCTTCCAGTATATGATTGGGTAGGTTGTTGCGACATCTCACGTCAAGTTTCATAAAAGTCAACTCATCGGTGCTCATTTTAGAGCCAAAAAGCAAAATGTCATTATTATACTCTATAAATGGAACAAGTACCGGTACCCCTAAATGGTCATTTTTTGCCATAAAATTTGAAATTTTAAATGAAGGTCCTTTTTCTTCCAGTATATGATTGGGTAGGTTGTTGCGACATCTCACGTCGAGTTTTATAAAAGTAAACTCATCGGTGCTCATTTTAGAGCCAAAAAGCAAAATGTCATTATTATACTCTATAAATAGAACAAGTACCGGTACCCCTAAATGGTCATTTTTGGCCATAACATTTGAAATTTTAAATGAAGGTCCTTTTTCTTCCAGTATATGAATGGGTAGGTTGTTGCGACATCTCACGTCGAGTTTTATAAAAGTCAATTCATCGGTGCTCATTTTAGAGCCAAAAAGCAAAATTTCATTATTATACTCTATAAATGGAACAAGTACCGGTACCCTAAAAGGTCATTTTTGGCCATAAAATTTGAAATTTTTAATGAAGGTCCTTTTTCTTCCAGTAGATGATTGGGTAGGTTGTTGCGACATCTCACGTCAAGTTTCATAGAAGTCAACTTATCGGTGCTCATTTTAGAGCCAAAAAGCAACATTTCATTATTATACTCTGTAAAAATGGAACAAGTACCGGTACCCTAAAAGGTCATTTTTGGCCATGAAATTTGAAATTTTCGATGAAGGTCCTTTTTCTTTCAGCATATGATTGGGTAGGTTGTTGCGACATCTCACGTCAAGTTTCATAAAAGTCAACTCATCGGTGCTCATTTTAGAGCCAAAAAGCAAAATGTCATTATTATACTCTATAAATGGAACAAGTACCTGTACCCTAAAAGGTCATTTTTGGCCATGAAATTTGAAATTTTCAATGAAGGTCCTTTTTCTTTCAGCATATGATTGGGTAGGTTGTTGCGACATCTCACGTCAAGTTTCATAAAAGTCAACTCATCGGTGCTCATTTTAGAGCCAAAAAGCAAAATGTCATTATTATACTCTATAAATGGAACAAGTACCGGTACCCCTAAATGGTCATTTTTTGCCATAAAATTTGAAATTTTAAATGAAGGTCCTTTTTCTTCCAGTATATGATTGGGTAGGTTGTTGCGACATCTCACGTCGAGTTTTATAAAAGTAAACTCATCGGTGCTCATTTTAGAGCCAAAAAGCAAAATGTCATTATTATACTCTATAAATAGAACAAGTACCGGTACCCCTAAATGGTCATTTTTGGCCATAACATTTGAAATTTTAAATGAAGGTCCTTTTTCTTCCAGTATATGAATGGGTAGGTTGTTGCGACATCTCACGTCGAGTTTTATAAAAGTCAATTCATCGGTGCTCATTTTAGAGCCAAAAAGCAAAATTTCATTATTATACTCTATAAATGGAACAAGTACCGGTACCCTAAAAGGTCATTTTTGGCCATAAAATTTGAAATTTTTAATGAAGGTCCTTTTTCTTCCAGTAGATGATTGGGTAGGTTGTTGCGACATCTCACGTCAAGTTTCATAGAAGTCAACTTATCGGTGCTCATTTTAGAGCCAAAAAGCAACATTTCATTATTATACTCTGTAAAAATGGAACAAGTACCGGTACCCTAAAAGGTCATTTTTGGCCATGAAATTTGAAATTTTCGATGAAGGTCCTTTTTCTTTCAGCATATGATTGGGTAGGTTGTTGCGACATCTCACGTCAAGTTTCATAAAAGTCAACTCATCGGTGCTCATTTTAGAGCCAAAAAGCAAAATGTCATTATTATACTCTAGAAATGGAACAAGTACCTGTACCCTAAAAGGTCATTTTTGGCCATGAAATTTGAAATTTTCAATGAAGGTCCTTTTTCTTTCAGCATATGATTGGGTAGGTTGTTGCGACATCTCACGTCAAGTTTCATAAAAGTCAACTCATCGGTGCTCATTTTAGAGCCAAAAAGCAAAATGTCATTATTATACTCTATAAATGGAACAAGTACCGGTACCCCTAAAAGGTCATTTTTGGCCATGAAATTTGAAATTTTCGATGAAGGTCCTTTTTCTTTCAGCATATGATTGGGTAGGTTGTTGCGACATCTCACGTCGAGTTTTATAAAAGTCAACTGATCGGTGCTCATTTTAGAGCCAAAAAGCAAAATTTCATCATTATGCTCTATAAATTGAACAAGTACCCTAAAAGGTCATTTTTGGCCATACAATTTGACATTTTTAATGAAGGTCCTTTTTCTTCCAGTAGATGATTGGGTAGGTTGTTGCGACATCTCACGTCAAGTTTCATAGAAGTCAACTTATCGGTGCTCATTTTAGAGCCAAAAAGCAACATTTCATTATTATACTCTGTAAAAATGGAACAAGTACCCTGAAAGGTCATTTTTTGCCTTAAAATTTGAAATTTTTAATGAAGGTCCTTTTTCTTCCAGTATATGATTGGGTAGGTTGTTGCGACATCTCACGTCAAGTTTCATAAAAGTCAACTCATCGGTGCTCATTTTAGAGCCAAAAAGCAAAATGTCATTATTATACTCTATAAATGGAACAAGTACCCTAAAAGGTCATTTTTGGCCATACAATTTGACATTTTTAATGAAGGTCCTTTTTCTTCCAGTAGATGATTGGGTAGGTTGTTGCGACATCTCACGTCAAGTTTCATAGAAGTCAACTTATCGGTGCTCATTTTAGAGCCAAAAAGCAAAATGTCATTATTATACTCTATAAATGGAACAAGTACCTGTACCCTAAAAGGTCATTTTTGGCCATGAAATTTGAAATTTTCGATGAAGGTCCTTTTTCTTTCAGCATATGATTGGGTAGGTTGTTGCGACATCTCACGTCAAGTTTCATAAAAGTCAACTCATCGGTGCTCATTTTAGAGCCAAAAAGCAAAATGTCATTATTATACTCTATAAATGGAACAAGTACCTGTACCCTAAAAGGTCATTTTTGGCCATGAAATTTGAAATTTTCAATGAAGGTCCTTTTTCTTTCAGCATATGATTGGGTAGGTTGTTGCGACATCTCACGTCAAGTTTCATAAAAGTCAACTCATCGGTGCTCATTTTAGAGCCAAAAAGCAAAATGTCATTATTATACTCTATAAATGGAACAAGTACCGGTACCCCTAAATGGTCATTTTTTGCCATAAAATTTGAAATTTTCAATGAAGGTCCTTTTTCTTCCAGTATATGATTGGGTAGGTTGTTGCGACATCTCACGTCGAGTTTCATAAAAGTAAACTCATCGGTGCTCATTTTAGAGCCAAAAAGCAAAATGTCATTATTATACTCTATAAATAGAACAACTACCGGTACCCCTAAATGGTCATTTTTGGCCATAAAATTTGAAATTTTAAATGAAGGTCCTTTTTCTTCCAGTATATGATTGGGTAGGTTGTTGCGACATCTCACGTCGAGTTTTATAAAAGTCAATTCATCGGTGCTCATTTTAGAGCCAAAAAGCAAAATTTCATTATTATACTCTATAAATGGAACAAGTACCGGTACCCTAAAAGGTCATTTTTGGCCATAAAATTTGAAATTTTTAATGAAGGTCCTTTTTCTTCCAGTAGATGATTGGGTAGGTTGTTGCGACATCTCACGTCAAGTTTCATAGAAGTCAACTTATCGGTGCTCATTTTAGAGCCAAAAAGCAACATTTCATTATTATACTCTATAAATGGAACAAGTACCGGTACCCTAAAAGGTCATTTTTGGCCATGAAATTTGAAATTTTCGATGAAGGTCCTTTTTCTTTCAGCATATGATTGGGTAGGTTGTTGCGACATCTCACGTCGAGTTTTATAAAAGTCAACTGATCGGTGCTCATTTTAGAGCCAAAAAGCAAAATTTCATCATTATGCTCTATAAATTGAACAATTAGTACCCTAAAAGGTCATTTTTGGCCATACAATTTGACATTTTTAATGAAGGTCCTTTTTCTTCCAGTATATGATTGGGTAGGGTGTTGCGACATCTCACGTCGAGTTTTATAAAAGTCAACTCATCAATGCTCATTTTAGAGCCAAAAAGCAAAATTTCATTATTATGCTCTATAAATTGAACAAGTACCCTAAAAGGTCATTTTTGGCCATACAATTTGACATTTTTAATGAAGGTCCTTTTTCTTCCAGTAGATGATTGGGTAGGTTGTTGCGACATCTCACGTCAAGTTTCATAGAAGTCAACTTATCGGTGCTCATTTTAGAGCCAAAAAGCAACATTTCATTATTATACTCTGTAAAAATGGAACAAGTACCCTGAAAGGTCATTTTTTGCCTTAAAATTTGACATTTTTAATGAAGGTCCTTTTTCTTCCAGTATATGATTGGGTAGGTTGTTGCGACATCTCACGTCAAGTTTCATAAAAGTCAACTCATCGGTGCTCATTTTAGAGCCAAAAAGCAAAATGTCATTATTATACTCTATAAATGGAACAAGTACCCTAAAAGGTCATTTTTGGCCATACAATTTGACATTTTTAATGAAGGTCCTTTTTCTTCCAGTATATGATTGGGTAGGTTGTTGCGACATCTCACGTCAAGTTTCATAAAAGTCAACTCATCGGTGCTCATTTTAGAGCCAAAAAGCAAAATGTCATTATTATACTCTATAAATAGAACAAGTACCGGTACCCCTAAATGGTCATTTTTGGCCATAAAATTTGAAATTTTAAATGAAGGTCCTTTTTCTTCCAGTATATGAATGGGTAGGTTGTTGCGACATCTCACGTCGAGTTTTATAAAAGTCAATTCATCGGTGCTCATTTTAGAGCCAAAAAGCAAAATTTCATTATTATACTCTATAAATGGAACAAGTACCGGTACCCTAAAAGGTCATTTTTGGCCATAAAATTTGAAATTTTTAATGAAGGTCCTTTTTCTTCCAGTAGATGATTGGGTAGGTTGTTGCGACATCTCACGTCAAGTTTCATAGAAGTCAACTTATCGGTGCTCATTTTAGAGCCAAAAAGCAACATTTCATTATTATACTCTGTAAAAATGGAACAAGTACCGGTACCCTAAAAGGTCATTTTTGGCCATGTCAACTTATCGGTGCTCATTTTAGAGCCAAAAAGCAAAATGTCATTATTATACTCTATAAATGGAACAAGTACCTGTACCCTAAAAGGTCATTTTTGGCCATGAAATTTGAAATTTTCAATGAAGGTCCTTTTTCTTTCAGCATATGATTGGGTAGGTTGTTGCGACATCTCACGTCAAGTTTCATAAAAGTCAACTCATCGGTGCTCATTTTAGAGCCAAAAAGCAAAATGTCATTATTATACTCTATAAATGGAACAAGTACCGGTACCCCTAAAAGGTCATTTTTGGCCATGAAATTTGAAATTTTCGATGAAGGTCCTTTTTCTTTCAGCATATGATTGGGTAGGTTGTTGCGACATCTCACGTCGAGTTTTATAAAAGTCAACTCATCGGTGCTCATTTTAGAGCCAAAAAGCAAAATGTCATTATTATACTCTATAAATGGAACAAGTACCGGTACCCCTAAATGGTCATTTTTTGCCATAAAATTTGAAATTTTCAATGAAGGTCCTTTTTCTTCCAGTATATGATTGGGTAGGTTGTTGCGACATCTCACGTCGAGTTTCATAAAAGTAAACTCATCGGTGCTCATTTTAGAGCCAAAAAGCAAAATGTCATTATTATACTCTATAAATAGAACAAGTACCGGTACCCCTAAATGGTCATTTTTGGCCATAAAATTTGAAATTTTAAATGAAGGTCCTTTTTCTTCCAGTATATGAATGGGTAGGTTGTTGCGACATCTCACGTCGAGTTTTATAAAAGTCAATTCATCGGTGCTCATTTTAGAGCCAAAAAGCAAAATTTCATTATTATACTCTATAAATGGAACAAGTACCGGTACCCTAAAAGGTCATTTTTGGCCATAAAATTTGAAATTTTTAATGAAGGTCCTTTTTCTTCCAGTAGATGATTGGGTAGGTTGTTGCGACATCTCACGTCAAGTTTCATAGAAGTCAACTTATCGGTGCTCATTTTAGAGCCAAAAAGCAACATTTCATTATTATACTCTGTAAAAATGGAACAAGTACCGGTACCCTAAAAGGTCATTTTTGGCCATGTCAACTTATCGGTGCTCATTTTAGAGCCAAAAAGCAACATTTCATTATTATACTCTGTAAAAATGGAACAAGTACCGGTACCCTAAAAGGTCATTTTTGGCCATGAAATTTGAAATTTTCGATGAAGGTCCTTTTTCTTTCAGCATATGATTGGGTAGGTTGTTGCGACATCTCACGTCAAGTTTCATAAAAGTCAACTCATCGGTGCTCATTTTAGAGCCAAAAAGCAAAATGTCATTATTATACTCTATGAATGGAACAAGTACCTGTACCCTAAAAGGTCATTTTTGGCCATGAAATTTGAAATTTTCAATGAAGGTCCTTTTTCTTTCAGCATATGATTGGGTAGGTTGTTGCGACATCTCACGTCAAGTTTCATAAAAGTCAACTCATCGGTGCTCATTTTAGAGCCAAAAAGCAAAATGTCATTATTATACTCTATAAATGGAACAAGTACCGGTACCCCTAAATGGTCATTTTTTGCCATAAAATTTGAAATTTTCAATGAAGGTCCTTTTTCTTCCAGTATATGATTGGGTAGGTTGTTGCGACATCTCACGTCGAGTTTCATAAAAGTAAACTCATCGGTGCTCATTTTAGAGCCAAAAAGCAAAATGTCATTATTATACTCTATAAATGGAACAAGTACCGGTCCCTAAAAGGTCATTTTTGGCCATGAAATTTGAAATTTTCGATGAAGGTCCTTTTTCTTTCAGCATATGATTGGGTAGGTTGTTGCGACATCTCACGTCGAGTTTTATAAAAGTCAACTGATCGGTGCTCATTTTAGAGCCAAAAAGCAAAATTTCATCATTATGCTCTATAAATTGAACAATTAGTACCCTAAAAGGTCATTTTTGGCCATACAATTTGACATTTTTAATGAAGGTCCTTTTTCTTCCAGTATATGATTGGGTAGGGTGTTGCGACATCTCACGTCGAGTTTTATAAAAGTCAACTCATCAATGCTCATTTTAGAGCCAAAAAGCAAAATTTCATTATTATGCTCTATAAATTGAACAAGTACCCTAAAAGGTCATTTTTGGCCATACAATTTGACATTTTTAATGAAGGTCCTTTTTCTTCCAGTAGATGATTGGGTAGGTTGTTGCGACATCTCACGTCAAGTTTCATAGAAGTCAACTTATCGGTGCTCATTTTAGAGCCAAAAAGCAACATTTCATTATTATACTCTGTAAAAATGGAACAAGTACCCTGAAAGGTCATTTTTTGACTTAAAATTTGACATTTTTAATGAAGGTCCTTTTTCTTCCAGTATATGATTGGGTAGGTTGTTGCGACATCTCACGTCAAGTTTCATAAAAGTCAACTCATCGGTGCTCATTTTAGAGCCAAAAAGCAAAATGTCATTATTATACTCTATAAATGGAACAAGTACCCTAAAAGGTCATTTTTGGCCATACAATTTGACATTTTTAATGAAGGTCCTTTTTCTTCCAGTATATGATTGGGTAGGTTGTTGCGACATCTCACGTCAAGTTTCATAAAAGTCAACTCATCGGTGCTCATTTTAGAGCCAAAAAGCAAAATGTCATTATTATACTCTATAAATGGAACAAGTACCGGTACCCCTAAATGGTCATTTTTTGCCATAAAATTTGAAATTTTAAATGAAGGTCCTTTTTCTTCCAGTATATGATTGGGTAGGTTGTTGCGACATCTCACGTCGAGTTTTATAAAAGTAAACTCATCGGTGCTCATTTTAGAGCCAAAAAGCAAAATGTCATTATTATACTCTATAAATAGAACAAGTACCGGTACCCCTAAATGGTCATTTTTGGCCATAAAATTTGAAATTTTAAATGAAGGTCCTTTTTCTTCCAGTATATGAATGGGTAGGTTGTTGCGACATCTCACGTCGAGTTTTATAAAAGTCAATTCATCGGTGCTCATTTTAGAGCCAAAAAGCAAAATTTCATTATTATACTCTATAAATGGAACAAGTACCGGTACCCTAAAAGGTCATTTTTGGCCATAAAATTTGAAATTTTTAATGAAGGTCCTTTTTCTTCCAGTAGATGATTGGGTAGGTTGTTGCGACATCTCACGTCAAGTTTCATAGAAGTCAACTTATCGGTGCTCATTTTAGAGCCAAAAAGCAACATTTCATTATTATACTCTGTAAAAATGGAACAAGTACCGGTACCCTAAAAGGTCATTTTTGGCCATGAAATTTGAAATTTTCGATGAAGGTCCTTTTTCTTTCAGCATATGATTGGGTAGGTTGTTGCGACATCTCACGTCAAGTTTCATAAAAGTCAACTCATCGGTGCTCATTTTAGAGCCAAAAAGCAAAATGTCATTATTATACTCTATAAATGGAACAAGTACCTGTACCCTAAAAGGTCATTTTTGGCCATGAAATTTGAAATTTTCAATGAAGGTCCTTTTTCTTTCAGCATATGATTGGGTAGGTTGTTGCGACATCTCACGTCAAGTTTCATAAAAGTCAACTCATCGGTGCTCATTTTAGAGCCAAAAAGCAAAATGTCATTATTATACTCTATAAATGGAACAAGTACCGGTACCCCTAAAAGGTCATTTTTGGCCATGAAATTTGAAATTTTCGATGAAGGTCCTTTTTCTTTCAGCATATGATTGGGTAGGTTGTTGCGACATCTCACGTCGAGTTTTATAAAAGTCAACTGATCGGTGCTCATTTTAGAGCCAAAAAGCAAAATTTCATCATTATGCTCTATAAATTGAACAAGTACCCTAAAAGGTCATTTTTGGCCATACAATTTGACATTTTTAATGAAGGTCCTTTTTCTTCCAGTAGATGATTGGGTAGGTTGTTGCGACATCTCACGTCAAGTTTCATAGAAGTCAACTTATCGGTGCTCATTTTAGAGCCAAAAAGCAACATTTCATTATTATACTCTGTAAAAATGGAACAAGTACCCTGAAAGGTCATTTTTTGCCTTAAAATTTGAAATTTTTAATGAAGGTCCTTTTTCTTCCAGTATATGATTGGGTAGGTTGTTGCGACATCTCACGTCAAGTTTCATAAAAGTCAACTCATCGGTGCTCATTTTAGAGCCAAAAAGCAAAATGTCATTATTATACTCTATAAATGGAACAAGTACCTGTACCCTAAAAGGTCATTTTTGGCCATGAAATTTGAAATTTTCAATGAAGGTCCTTTTTCTTTCAGCATATGATTGGGTAGGTTGTTGCGACATCTCACGTCAAGTTTCATAAAAGTCAACTCATCGGTGCTCATTTTAGAGCCAAAAAGCAAAATGTCATTATTATACTCTATAAATGGAACAAGTACCGGTACCCCTAAATGGTCATTTTTTGCCATAAAATTTGAAATTTTCAATGAAGGTCCTTTTTCTTCCAGTATATGATTGGGTAGGTTGTTGCGACATCTCACGTCGAGTTTCATAAAAGTAAACTCATCGGTGCTCATTTTAGAGCCAAAAAGCAAAATGTCATTATTATACTCTATAAATGGAACAAGTACCGGTCCCTAAAAGGTCATTTTTGGCCATGAAATTTGAAATTTTCGATGAAGGTCCTTTTTCTTTCAGCATATGATTGGGTAGGTTGTTGCGACATCTCACGTCGAGTTTTATAAAAGTCAACTGATCGGTGCTCATTTTAGAGCCAAAAAGCAAAATTTCATCATTATGCTCTATAAATTGAACAATTAGTACCCTAAAAGGTCATTTTTGGCCATACAATTTGACATTTTTAATGAAGGTCCTTTTTCTTCCAGTATATGATTGGGTAGGGTGTTGCGACATCTCACGTCGAGTTTTATAAAAGTCAACTCATCAATGCTCATTTTAGAGCCAAAAAGCAAAATTTCATTATTATGCTCTATAAATTGAACAAGTACCCTAAAAGGTCATTTTTGGCCATACAATTTGACATTTTTAATGAAGGTCCTTTTTCTTCCAGTAGATGATTGGGTAGGTTGTTGCGACATCTCACGTCAAGTTTCATAGAAGTCAACTTATCGGTGCTCATTTTAGAGCCAAAAAGCAACATTTCATTATTATACTCTGTAAAAATGGAACAAGTACCCTGAAAGGTCATTTTTTGACTTAAAATTTGACATTTTTAATGAAGGTCCTTTTTCTTCCAGTATATGATTGGGTAGGTTGTTGCGACATCTCACGTCAAGTTTCATAAAAGTCAACTCATCGGTGCTCATTTTAGAGCCAAAAAGCAAAATGTCATTATTATACTCTATAAATGGAACAAGTACCCTAAAAGGTCATTTTTGGCCATACAATTTGACATTTTTAATGAAGGTCCTTTTTCTTCCAGTATATGATTGGGTAGGTTGTTGCGACATCTCACGTCAAGTTTCATAAAAGTCAACTCATCGGTGCTCATTTTAGAGCCAAAAAGCAAAATGTCATTATTATACTCTATAAATGGAACAAGTACCGGTACCCCTAAATGGTCATTTTTTGCCATAAAATTTGAAATTTTAAATGAAGGTCCTTTTTCTTCCAGTATATGATTGGGTAGGTTGTTGCGACATCTCACGTCGAGTTTTATAAAAGTAAACTCATCGGTGCTCATTTTAGAGCCAAAAAGCAAAATGTCATTATTATACTCTATAAATAGAACAAGTACCGGTACCCCTAAATGGTCATTTTTGGCCATAACATTTGAAATTTTAAATGAAGGTCCTTTTTCTTCCAGTATATGAATGGGTAGGTTGTTGCGACATCTCACGTCGAGTTTTATAAAAGTCAATTCATCGGTGCTCATTTTAGAGCCAAAAAGCAAAATTTCATTATTATACTCTATAAATGGAACAAGTACCGGTACCCTAAAAGGTCATTTTTGGCCATAAAATTTGAAATTTTTAATGAAGGTCCTTTTTCTTCCAGTAGATGATTGGGTAGGTTGTTGCGACATCTCACGTCAAGTTTCATAGAAGTCAACTTATCGGTGCTCATTTTAGAGCCAAAAAGCAACATTTCATTATTATACTCTGTAAAAATGGAACAAGTACCGGTACCCTAAAAGGTCATTTTTGGCCATGAAATTTGAAATTTTCGATGAAGGTCCTTTTTCTTTCAGCATATGATTGGGTAGGTTGTTGCGACATCTCACGTCAAGTTTCATAAAAGTCAACTCATCGGTGCTCATTTTAGAGCCAAAAAGCAAAATGTCATTATTATACTCTATAAATGGAACAAGTACCTGTACCCTAAAAGGTCATTTTTGGCCATGAAATTTGAAATTTTCAATGAAGGTCCTTTTTCTTTCAGCATATGATTGGGTAGGTTGTTGCGACATCTCACGTCAAGTTTCATAAAAGTCAACTCATCGGTGCTCATTTTAGAGCCAAAAAGCAAAATGTCATTATTATACTCTATAAATGGAACAAGTACCGGTACCCCTAAATGGTCATTTTTTGCCATAAAATTTGAAATTTTAAATGAAGGTCCTTTTTCTTCCAGTATATGATTGGGTAGGTTGTTGCGACATCTCACGTCGAGTTTTATAAAAGTAAACTCATCGGTGCTCATTTTAGAGCCAAAAAGCAAAATGTCATTATTATACTCTATAAATAGAACAAGTACCGGTACCCCTAAATGGTCATTTTTGGCCATAACATTTGAAATTTTAAATGAAGGTCCTTTTTCTTCCAGTATATGAATGGGTAGGTTGTTGCGACATCTCACGTCGAGTTTTATAAAAGTCAATTCATCGGTGCTCATTTTAGAGCCAAAAAGCAAAATTTCATTATTATACTCTATAAATGGAACAAGTACCGGTACCCTAAAAGGTCATTTTTGGCCATAAAATTTGAAATTTTTAATGAAGGTCCTTTTTCTTCCAGTAGATGATTGGGTAGGTTGTTGCGACATCTCACGTCAAGTTTCATAGAAGTCAACTTATCGGTGCTCATTTTAGAGCCAAAAAGCAACATTTCATTATTATACTCTGTAAAAATGGAACAAGTACCGGTACCCTAAAAGGTCATTTTTGGCCATGAAATTTGAAATTTTCGATGAAGGTCCTTTTTCTTTCAGCATATGATTGGGTAGGTTGTTGCGACATCTCACGTCAAGTTTCATAAAAGTCAACTCATCGGTGCTCATTTTAGAGCCAAAAAGCAAAATGTCATTATTATACTCTATAAATGGAACAAGTACCTGTACCCTAAAAGGTCATTTTTGGCCATGAAATTTGAAATTTTCAATGAAGGTCCTTTTTCTTTCAGCATATGATTGGGTAGGTTGTTGCGACATCTCACGTCAAGTTTCATAAAAGTCAACTCATCGGTGCTCATTTTAGAGCCAAAAAGCAAAATGTCATTATTATACTCTATAAATGGAACAAGTACCGGTACCCCTAAAAGGTCATTTTTGGCCATGAAATTTGAAATTTTCGATGAAGGTCCTTTTTCTTTCAGCATATGATTGGGTAGGTTGTTGCGACATCTCACGTCGAGTTTTATAAAAGTCAACTGATCGGTGCTCATTTTAGAGCCAAAAAGCAAAATTTCATCATTATGCTCTATAAATTGAACAAGTACCCTAAAAGGTCATTTTTGGCCATACAATTTGACATTTTTAATGAAGGTCCTTTTTCTTCCAGTAGATGATTGGGTAGGTTGTTGCGACATCTCACGTCAAGTTTCATAGAAGTCAACTTATCGGTGCTCATTTTAGAGCCAAAAAGCAACATTTCATTATTATACTCTGTAAAAATGGAACAAGTACCCTGAAAGGTCATTTTTTGCCTTAAAATTTGAAATTTTTAATGAAGGTCCTTTTTCTTCCAGTATATGATTGGGTAGGTTGTTGCGACATCTCACGTCAAGTTTCATAAAAGTCAACTCATCGGTGCTCATTTTAGAGCCAAAAAGCAAAATGTCATTATTATACTCTATAAATGGAACAAGTACCCTAAAAGGTCATTTTTGGCCATACAATTTGACATTTTTAATGAAGGTCCTTTTTCTTCCAGTAGATGATTGGGTAGGTTGTTGCGACATCTCACGTCAAGTTTCATAGAAGTCAACTTATCGGTGCTCATTTTAGAGCCAAAAAGCAAAATGTCATTATTATACTCTATAAATGGAACAAGTACCTGTACCCTAAAAGGTCATTTTTGGCCATGAAATTTGAAATTTTCGATGAAGGTCCTTTTTCTTTCAGCATATGATTGGGTAGGTTGTTGCGACATCTCACGTCAAGTTTCATAAAAGTCAACTCATCGGTGCTCATTTTAGAGCCAAAAAGCAAAATGTCATTATTATACTCTATAAATGGAACAAGTACCTGTACCCTAAAAGGTCATTTTTGGCCATGAAATTTGAAATTTTCAATGAAGGTCCTTTTTCTTTCAGCATATGATTGGGTAGGTTGTTGCGACATCTCACGTCAAGTTTCATAAAAGTCAACTCATCGGTGCTCATTTTAGAGCCAAAAAGCAAAATGTCATTATTATACTCTATAAATGGAACAAGTACCGGTACCCCTAAATGGTCATTTTTTGCCATAAAATTTGAAATTTTCAATGAAGGTCCTTTTTCTTCCAGTATATGATTGGGTAGGTTGTTGCGACATCTCACGTCGAGTTTCATAAAAGTAAACTCATCGGTGCTCATTTTAGAGCCAAAAAGCAAAATGTCATTATTATACTCTATAAATAGAACAACTACCGGTACCCCTAAATGGTCATTTTTGGCCATAAAATTTGAAATTTTAAATGAAGGTCCTTTTTCTTCCAGTATATGATTGGGTAGGTTGTTGCGACATCTCACGTCGAGTTTTATAAAAGTCAATTCATCGGTGCTCATTTTAGAGCCAAAAAGCAAAATTTCATTATTATACTCTATAAATGGAACAAGTACCGGTACCCTAAAAGGTCATTTTTGGCCATAAAATTTGAAATTTTTAATGAAGGTCCTTTTTCTTCCAGTAGATGATTGGGTAGGTTGTTGCGACATCTCACGTCAAGTTTCATAGAAGTCAACTTATCGGTGCTCATTTTAGAGCCAAAAAGCAACATTTCATTATTATACTCTATAAATGGAACAAGTACCGGTACCCTAAAAGGTCATTTTTGGCCATGAAATTTGAAATTTTCGATGAAGGTCCTTTTTCTTTCAGCATATGATTGGGTAGGTTGTTGCGACATCTCACGTCGAGTTTTATAAAAGTCAACTGATCGGTGCTCATTTTAGAGCCAAAAAGCAAAATTTCATCATTATGCTCTATAAATTGAACAATTAGTACCCTAAAAGGTCATTTTTGGCCATACAATTTGACATTTTTAATGAAGGTCCTTTTTCTTCCAGTATATGATTGGGTAGGGTGTTGCGACATCTCACGTCGAGTTTTATAAAAGTCAACTCATCAATGCTCATTTTAGAGCCAAAAAGCAAAATTTCATTATTATGCTCTATAAATTGAACAAGTACCCTAAAAGGTCATTTTTGGCCATACAATTTGACATTTTTAATGAAGGTCCTTTTTCTTCCAGTAGATGATTGGGTAGGTTGTTGCGACATCTCACGTCAAGTTTCATAGAAGTCAACTTATCGGTGCTCATTTTAGAGCCAAAAAGCAACATTTCATTATTATACTCTGTAAAAATGGAACAAGTACCCTGAAAGGTCATTTTTTGCCTTAAAATTTGACATTTTTAATGAAGGTCCTTTTTCTTCCAGTATATGATTGGGTAGGTTGTTGCGACATCTCACGTCAAGTTTCATAAAAGTCAACTTATCGGTGCTCATTTTAGAGCCAAAAAGCAAAATGTCATTATTATACTCTATAAATGGAACAAGTACCCTAAAAGGTCATTTTTGGCCATACAATTTGACATTTTTAATGAAGGTCCTTTTTCTTCCAGTATATGATTGGGTAGGTTGTTGCGACATCTCACGTCAAGTTTCATAAAAGTCAACTCATCGGTGCTCATTTTAGAGCCAAAAAGCAAAATGTCATTATTATACTCTATAAATAGAACAAGTACCGGTACCCCTAAATGGTCATTTTTGGCCATAAAATTTGAAATTTTAAATGAAGGTCCTTTTTCTTCCAGTATATGAATGGGTAGGTTGTTGCGACATCTCACGTCGAGTTTTATAAAAGTCAATTCATCGGTGCTCATTTTAGAGCCAAAAAGCAAAATTTCATTATTATACTCTATAAATGGAACAAGTACCGGTACCCTAAAAGGTCATTTTTGGCCATAAAATTTGAAATTTTTAATGAAGGTCCTTTTTCTTCCAGTAGATGATTGGGTAGGTTGTTGCGACATCTCACGTCAAGTTTCATAGAAGTCAACTTATCGGTGCTCATTTTAGAGCCAAAAAGCAACATTTCATTATTATACTCTGTAAAAATGGAACAAGTACCGGTACCCTAAAAGGTCATTTTTGGCCATGTCAACTTATCGGTGCTCATTTTAGAGCCAAAAAGCAAAATGTCATTATTATACTCTATAAATGGAACAAGTACCTGTACCCTAAAAGGTCATTTTTGGCCATGAAATTTGAAATTTTCAATGAAGGTCCTTTTTCTTTCAGCATATGATTGGGTAGGTTGTTGCGACATCTCACGTCAAGTTTCATAAAAGTCAACTCATCGGTGCTCATTTTAGAGCCAAAAAGCAAAATGTCATTATTATACTCTATAAATGGAACAAGTACCGGTACCCCTAAAAGGTCATTTTTGGCCATGAAATTTGAAATTTTCGATGAAGGTCCTTTTTCTTTCAGCATATGATTGGGTAGGTTGTTGCGACATCTCACGTCGAGTTTTATAAAAGTCAACTCATCGGTGCTCATTTTAGAGCCAAAAAGCAAAATGTCATTATTATACTCTATAAATGGAACAAGTACCGGTACCCCTAAATGGTCATTTTTTGCCATAAAATTTGAAATTTTCAATGAAGGTCCTTTTTCTTCCAGTATATGATTGGGTAGGTTGTTGCGACATCTCACGTCGAGTTTCATAAAAGTAAACTCATCGGTGCTCATTTTAGAGCCAAAAAGCAAAATGTCATTATTATACTCTATAAATAGAACAAGTACCGGTACCCCTAAATGGTCATTTTTGGCCATAAAATTTGAAATTTTAAATGAAGGTCCTTTTTCTTCCAGTATATGAATGGGTAGGTTGTTGCGACATCTCACGTCGAGTTTTATAAAAGTCAATTCATCGGTGCTCATTTTAGAGCCAAAAAGCAAAATTTCATTATTATACTCTATAAATGGAACAAGTACCGGTACCCTAAAAGGTCATTTTTGGCCATAAAATTTGAAATTTTTAATGAAGGTCCTTTTTCTTCCAGTAGATGATTGGGTAGGTTGTTGCGACATCTCACGTCAAGTTTCATAGAAGTCAACTTATCGGTGCTCATTTTAGAGCCAAAAAGCAACATTTCATTATTATACTCTGTAAAAATGGAACAAGTACCGGTACCCTAAAAGGTCATTTTTGGCCATGTCAACTTATCGGTGCTCATTTTAGAGCCAAAAAGCAACATTTCATTATTATACTCTGTAAAAATGGAACAAGTACCGGTACCCTAAAAGGTCATTTTTGGCCATGAAATTTGAAATTTTCGATGAAGGTCCTTTTTCTTTCAGCATATGATTGGGTAGGTTGTTGCGACATCTCACGTCAAGTTTCATAAAAGTCAACTCATCGGTGCTCATTTTAGAGCCAAAAAGCAAAATGTCATTATTATACTCTATGAATGGAACAAGTACCTGTACCCTAAAAGGTCATTTTTGGCCATGAAATTTGAAATTTTCAATGAAGGTCCTTTTTCTTTCAGCATATGATTGGGTAGGTTGTTGCGACATCTCACGTCAAGTTTCATAAAAGTCAACTCATCGGTGCTCATTTTAGAGCCAAAAAGCAAAATGTCATTATTATACTCTATAAATGGAACAAGTACCGGTACCCCTAAATGGTCATTTTTTGCCATAAAATTTGAAATTTTCAATGAAGGTCCTTTTTCTTCCAGTATATGATTGGGTAGGTTGTTGCGACATCTCACGTCGAGTTTCATAAAAGTAAACTCATCGGTGCTCATTTTAGAGCCAAAAAGCAAAATGTCATTATTATACTCTATAAATGGAACAAGTACCGGTCCCTAAAAGGTCATTTTTGGCCATGAAATTTGAAATTTTCGATGAAGGTCCTTTTTCTTTCAGCATATGATTGGGTAGGTTGTTGCGACATCTCACGTCGAGTTTTATAAAAGTCAACTGATCGGTGCTCATTTTAGAGCCAAAAAGCAAAATTTCATCATTATGCTCTATAAATTGAACAATTAGTACCCTAAAAGGTCATTTTTGGCCATACAATTTGACATTTTTAATGAAGGTCCTTTTTCTTCCAGTATATGATTGGGTAGGGTGTTGCGACATCTCACGTCGAGTTTTATAAAAGTCAACTCATCAATGCTCATTTTAGAGCCAAAAAGCAAAATTTCATTATTATGCTCTATAAATTGAACAAGTACCCTAAAAGGTCATTTTTGGCCATACAATTTGACATTTTTAATGAAGGTCCTTTTTCTTCCAGTAGATGATTGGGTAGGTTGTTGCGACATCTCACGTCAAGTTTCATAGAAGTCAACTTATCGGTGCTCATTTTAGAGCCAAAAAGCAACATTTCATTATTATACTCTGTAAAAATGGAACAAGTACCCTGAAAGGTCATTTTTTGACTTAAAATTTGACATTTTTAATGAAGGTCCTTTTTCTTCCAGTATATGATTGGGTAGGTTGTTGCGACATCTCACGTCAAGTTTCATAAAAGTCAACTCATCGGTGCTCATTTTAGAGCCAAAAAGCAAAATGTCATTATTATACTCTATAAATGGAACAAGTACCCTAAAAGGTCATTTTTGGCCATACAATTTGACATTTTTAATGAAGGTCCTTTTTCTTCCAGTATATGATTGGGTAGGTTGTTGCGACATCTCACGTCAAGTTTCATAAAAGTCAACTCATCGGTGCTCATTTTAGAGCCAAAAAGCAAAATGTCATTATTATACTCTATAAATGGAACAAGTACCGGTACCCCTAAATGGTCATTTTTTGCCATAAAATTTGAAATTTTAAATGAAGGTCCTTTTTCTTCCAGTATATGATTGGGTAGGTTGTTGCGACATCTCACGTCGAGTTTTATAAAAGTAAACTCATCGGTGCTCATTTTAGAGCCAAAAAGCAAAATGTCATTATTATACTCTATAAATAGAACAAGTACCGGTACCCCTAAATGGTCATTTTTGGCCATAAAATTTGAAATTTTAAATGAAGGTCCTTTTTCTTCCAGTATATGAATGGGTAGGTTGTTGCGACATCTCACGTCGAGTTTTATAAAAGTCAATTCATCGGTGCTCATTTTAGAGCCAAAAAGCAAAATTTCATTATTATACTCTATAAATGGAACAAGTACCGGTACCCTAAAAGGTCATTTTTGGCCATAAAATTTGAAATTTTTAATGAAGGTCCTTTTTCTTCCAGTAGATGATTGGGTAGGTTGTTGCGACATCTCACGTCAAGTTTCATAGAAGTCAACTTATCGGTGCTCATTTTAGAGCCAAAAAGCAACATTTCATTATTATACTCTGTAAAAATGGAACAAGTACCGGTACCCTAAAAGGTCATTTTTGGCCATGAAATTTGAAATTTTCGATGAAGGTCCTTTTTCTTTCAGCATATGATTGGGTAGGTTGTTGCGACATCTCACGTCAAGTTTCATAAAAGTCAACTCATCGGTGCTCATTTTAGAGCCAAAAAGCAAAATGTCATTATTATACTCTATAAATGGAACAAGTACCTGTACCCTAAAAGGTCATTTTTGGCCATGAAATTTGAAATTTTCAATGAAGGTCCTTTTTCTTTCAGCATATGATTGGGTAGGTTGTTGCGACATCTCACGTCAAGTTTCATAAAAGTCAACTCATCGGTGCTCATTTTAGAGCCAAAAAGCAAAATGTCATTATTATACTCTATAAATGGAACAAGTACCGGTACCCCTAAAAGGTCATTTTTGGCCATGAAATTTGAAATTTTCGATGAAGGTCCTTTTTCTTTCAGCATATGATTGGGTAGGTTGTTGCGACATCTCACGTCGAGTTTTATAAAAGTCAACTGATCGGTGCTCATTTTAGAGCCAAAAAGCAAAATTTCATCATTATGCTCTATAAATTGAACAAGTACCCTAAAAGGTCATTTTTGGCCATACAATTTGACATTTTTAATGAAGGTCCTTTTTCTTCCAGTAGATGATTGGGTAGGTTGTTGCGACATCTCACGTCAAGTTTCATAGAAGTCAACTTATCGGTGCTCATTTTAGAGCCAAAAAGCAACATTTCATTATTATACTCTGTAAAAATGGAACAAGTACCCTGAAAGGTCATTTTTTGCCTTAAAATTTGAAATTTTTAATGAAGGTCCTTTTTCTTCCAGTATATGATTGGGTAGGTTGTTGCGACATCTCACGTCAAGTTTCATAAAAGTCAACTCATCGGTGCTCATTTTAGAGCCAAAAAGCAAAATGTCATTATTATACTCTATAAATGGAACAAGTACCCTAAAAGGTCATTTTTGGCCATACAATTTGACATTTTTAATGAAGGTCCTTTTTCTTCCAGTAGATGATTGGGTAGGTTGTTGCGACATCTCACGTCAAGTTTCATAGAAGTCAACTTATCGGTGCTCATTTTAGAGCCAAAAAGCAAAATGTCATTATTATACTCTATAAATGGAACAAGTACCTGTACCCTAAAAGGTCATTTTTGGCCATGAAATTTGAAATTTTCGATGAAGGTCCTTTTTCTTTCAGCATATGATTGGGTAGGTTGTTGCGACATCTCACGTCAAGTTTCATAAAAGTCAACTCATCGGTGCTCATTTTAGAGCCAAAAAGCAAAATGTCATTATTATACTCTATAAATGGAACAAGTACCTGTACCCTAAAAGGTCATTTTTGGCCATGAAATTTGAAATTTTCAATGAAGGTCCTTTTTCTTTCAGCATATGATTGGGTAGGTTGTTGCGACATCTCACGTCAAGTTTCATAAAAGTCAACTCATCGGTGCTCATTTTAGAGCCAAAAAGCAAAATGTCATTATTATACTCTATAAATGGAACAAGTACCGGTACCCCTAAATGGTCATTTTTTGCCATAAAATTTGAAATTTTCAATGAAGGTCCTTTTTCTTCCAGTATATGATTGGGTAGGTTGTTGCGACATCTCACGTCGAGTTTCATAAAAGTAAACTCATCGGTGCTCATTTTAGAGCCAAAAAGCAAAATGTCATTATTATACTCTATAAATAGAACAAGTACCGGTACCCCTAAATGGTCATTTTTGGCCATAAAATTTGAAATTTTAAATGAAGGTCCTTTTTCTTCCAGTATATGATTGGGTAGGTTGTTGCGACATCTCACGTCGAGTTTTATAAAAGTCAATTCATCGGTGCTCATTTTAGAGCCAAAAAGCAAAATTTCATTATTATACTCTATAAATGGAACAAGTACCGGTACCCTAAAAGGTCATTTTTGGCCATAAAATTTGAAATTTTTAATGAAGGTCCTTTTTCTTCCAGTAGATGATTGGGTAGGTTGTTGCGACATCTCACGTCAAGTTTCATAGAAGTCAACTTATCGGTGCTCATTTTAGAGCCAAAAAGCAACATTTCATTATTATACTCTATAAATGGAACAAGTACCGGTACCCTAAAAGGTCATTTTTGGCCATGAAATTTGAAATTTTCGATGAAGGTCCTTTTTCTTTCAGCATATGATTGGGTAGGTTGTTGCGACATCTCACGTCGAGTTTTATAAAAGTCAACTGATCGGTGCTCATTTTAGAGCCAAAAAGCAAAATTTCATCATTATGCTCTATAAATTGAACAATTAGTACCCTAAAAGGTCATTTTTGGCCATACAATTTGACATTTTTAATGAAGGTCCTTTTTCTTCCAGTATATGATTGGGTAGGGTGTTGCGACATCTCACGTCGAGTTTTATAAAAGTCAACTCATCAATGCTCATTTTAGAGCCAAAAAGCAAAATTTCATTATTATGCTCTATAAATTGAACAAGTACCCTAAAAGGTCATTTTTGGCCATACAATTTGACATTTTTAATGAAGGTCCTTTTTCTTCCAGTAGATGATTGGGTAGGTTGTTGCGACATCTCACGTCAAGTTTCATAGAAGTCAACTTATCGGTGCTCATTTTAGAGCCAAAAAGCAACATTTCATTATTATACTCTGTAAAAATGGAACAAGTACCCTGAAAGGTCATTTTTTGCCTTAAAATTTGACATTTTTAATGAAGGTCCTTTTTCTTCCAGTATATGATTGGGTAGGTTGTTGCGACACCTCACGTCAAGTTTCATAAAAGTCAACTCATCGGTGCTCATTTTAGAGCCAAAAAGCAAAATGTCATTATTATACTCTATAAATGGAACAAGTACCCTAAAAGGTCATTTTTGGCCATACAATTTGACATTTTTAATGAAGGTCCTTTTTCTTCCAGTATATGATTGGGTAGGTTGTTGCGACATCTCACGTCAAGTTTCATAAAAGTCAACTCATCGGTGCTCATTTTAGAGCCAAAAAGCAAAATGTCATTATTATACTCTATAAATGGAACAAGTACCGGTACCCCTAAATGGTCATTTTTTGCCATAAAATTTGAAATTTTAAATGAAGGTCCTTTTTCTTCCAGTATATGATTGGGTAGGTTGTTGCGACATCTCACGTCGAGTTTTATAAAAGTAAACTCATCGGTGCTCATTTTAGAGCCAAAAAGCAAAATGTCATTATTATACTCTATAAATAGAACAAGTACCGGTACCCCTAAATGGTCATTTTTGGCCATAAAATTTGAAATTTTAAATGAAGGTCCTTTTTCTTCCAGTATATGAATGGGTAGGTTGTTGCGACATCTCACGTCGAGTTTTATAAAAGTCAATTCATCGGTGCTCATTTTAGAGCCAAAAAGCAAAATTTCATTATTATACTCTATAAATGGAACAAGTACCGGTACCCTAAAAGGTCATTTTTGGCCATAAAATTTGAAATTTTTAATGAAGGTCCTTTTTCTTCCAGTAGATGATTGGGTAGGTTGTTGCGACATCTCACGTCAAGTTTCATAGAAGTCAACTTATCGGTGCTCATTTTAGAGCCAAAAAGCAACATTTCATTATTATACTCTGTAAAAATGGAACAAGTACCGGTACCCTAAAAGGTCATTTTTGGCCATGTCAACTTATCGGTGCTCATTTTAGAGCCAAAAAGCAAAATGTCATTATTATACTCTATAAATGGAACAAGTACCTGTACCCTAAAAGGTCATTTTTGGCCATGAAATTTGAAATTTTCAATGAAGGTCCTTTTTCTTTCAGCATATGATTGGGTAGGTTGTTGCGACATCTCACGTCAAGTTTCATAAAAGTCAACTCATCGGTGCTCATTTTAGAGCCAAAAAGCAAAATGTCATTATTATACTCTATAAATGGAACAAGTACCGGTACCCCTAAAAGGTCATTTTTGGCCATGAAATTTGAAATTTTCGATGAAGGTCCTTTTTCTTTCAGCATATGATTGGGTAGGTTGTTGCGACATCTCACGTCGAGTTTTATAAAAGTCAACTGATCGGTGCTCATTTTAGAGCCAAAAAGCAAAATTTCATCATTATGCTCTATAAATTGAACAAGTACCCTAAAAGGTCATTTTTGGCCATACAATTTGACATTTTTAATGAAGGTCCTTTTTCTTCCAGTAGATGATTGGGTAGGTTGTTGCGACATCTCACGTCAAGTTTCATAGAAGTCAACTTATCGGTGCTCATTTTAGAGCCAAAAAGCAACATTTCATTATTATACTCTGTAAAAATGGAACAAGTACCCTGAAAGGTCATTTTTTGCCTTAAAATTTGACATTTTTAATGAAGGTCCTTTTTCTTCCAGTATATGATTGGGTAGGTTGTTGCGACATCTCACGTCAAGTTTCATAAAAGTCAACTCATCGGTGCTCATTTTAGAGCCAAAAAGCAAAATGTCATTATTATACTCTATAAATGGAACAAGTACCCTAAAAGGTCATTTTTGGCCATACAATTTGACATTTTTAATGAAGGTCCTTTTTCTTCCAGTAGATGATTGGGTAGGTTGTTGCGACATCTCACGTCAAGTTTCATAGAAGTCAACTTATCGGTGCTCATTTTAGAGCCAAAAAGCAAAATGTCATTATTATACTCTATAAATGGAACAAGTACCTGTACCCTAAAAGGTCATTTTTGGCCATGAAATTTGAAATTTTCGATGAAGGTCCTTTTTCTTTCAGCATATGATTGGGTAGGTTGTTGCGACATCTCACGTCAAGTTTCATAAAAGTCAACTCATCGGTGCTCATTTTAGAGCCAAAAAGCAAAATGTCATTATTATACTCTATAAATGGAACAAGTACCTGTACCCTAAAAGGTCATTTTTGGCCATGAAATTTGAAATTTTCAATGAAGGTCCTTTTTCTTTCAGCATATGATTGGGTAGGTTGTTGCGACATCTCACGTCAAGTTTCATAAAAGTCAACTCATCGGTGCTCATTTTAGAGCCAAAAAGCAAAATGTCATTATTATACTCTATAAATGGAACAAGTACCGGTACCCCTAAATGGTAATTTTTTGCCATAAAATTTGAAATTTTCAATGAAGGTCCTTTTTCTTCCAGTATATGATTGGGTAGGTTGTTGCGACATCTCACGTCGAGTTTCATAAAAGTAAACTCATCGGTGCTCATTTTAGAGCCAAAAAGCAAAATGTCATTATTATACTCTATAAATAGAACAAGTACCGGTACCCCTAAATGGTCATTTTTGGCCATAAAATTTGAAATTTTAAATGAAGGTCCTTTTTCTTCCAGTATATGATTGGGTAGGTTGTTGCGACATCTCACGTCGAGTTTTATAAAAGTCAATTCATCGGTGCTCATTTTAGAGCCAAAAAGCAAAATTTCATTATTATACTCTATAAATGGAACAAGTACCGGTACCCTAAAAGGTCATTTTTGGCCATAAAATTTGAAATTTTTAATGAAGGTCCTTTTTCTTCCAGTAGATGATTGGGTAGGTTGTTGCGACATCTCACGTCAAGTTTCATAGAAGTCAACTTATCGGTGCTCATTTTAGAGCCAAAAAGCAACATTTCATTATTATACTCTATAAATGGAACAAGTACCGGTACCCTAAAAGGTCATTTTTGGCCATGAAATTTGAAATTTTCGATGAAGGTCCTTTTTCTTTCAGCATATGATTGGGTAGGTTGTTGCGACATCTCACGTCGAGTTTTATAAAAGTCAACTGATCGGTGCTCATTTTAGAGCCAAAAAGCAAAATTTCATCATTATGCTCTATAAATTGAACAATTAGTACCCTAAAAGGTCATTTTTGGCCATACAATTTGACATTTTTAATGAAGGTCCTTTTTCTTCCAGTATATGATTGGGTAGGGTGTTGCGACATCTCACGTCGAGTTTTATAAAAGTCAACTCATCAATGCTCATTTTAGAGCCAAAAAGCAAAATTTCATTATTATGCTCTATAAATTGAACAAGTACCCTAAAAGGTCATTTTTGGCCATACAATTTGACATTTTTAATGAAGGTCCTTTTTCTTCCAGTAGATGATTGGGTAGGTTGTTGCGACATCTCACGTCAAGTTTCATAGAAGTCAACTTATCGGTGCTCATTTTAGAGCCAAAAAGCAACATTTCATTATTATACTCTGTAAAAATGGAACAAGTACCCTGAAAGGTCATTTTTTGCCTTAAAATTTGACATTTTTAATGAAGGTCCTTTTTCTTCCAGTATATGATTGGGTAGGTTGTTGCGACATCTCACGTCGAGTTTCATAAAAGTCAACTCATCGGTGCTCATTTTAGAGCCAAAAAGCAAAATGTCATTATTATACTCTATAAATAGAACAAGTACCGGTACCCCTAAATGGTCATTTTTGGCCATAAAATTTGAAATTTTAAATGAAGGTCCTTTTTCTTCCAGTATATGATTGGGTAGGTTGTTGCGACATCTCACGTCGAGTTTTATAAAAGTCAATTCATCGGTGCTCATTTTAGAGCCAAAAAGCAAAATTTCATTATTATACTCTATAAATGGAACAAGTACCGGTACCCTAAAAGGTCATTTTTGGCCATAAAATTTGAAATTTTTAATGAAGGTCCTTTTTCTTCCAGTAGATGATTGGGTAGGTTGTTGCGACATCTCACGTCAAGTTTCATAGAAGTCAACTTATCGGTGCTCATTTTAGAGCCAAAAAGCAACATTTCATTATTATACTCTATAAATGGAACAAGTACCGGTACCCTAAAAGGTCATTTTTGGCCATGAAATTTGAAATTTTCGATGAAGGTCCTTTTTCTTTCAGCATATGATTGGGTAGGTTGTTGCGACATCTCACGTCGAGTTTTATAAAAGTCAACTGATCGGTGCTCATTTTAGAGCCAAAAAGCAAAATTTCATCATTATGCTCTATAAATTGAACAATTAGTACCCTAAAAGGTCATTTTTGGCCATACAATTTGACATTTTTAATGAAGGTCCTTTTTCTTCCAGTATATGATTGGGTAGGGTGTTGCGACATCTCACGTCGAGTTTTATAAAAGTCAACTCATCAATGCTCATTTTAGAGCCAAAAAGCAAAATTTCATTATTATGCTCTATAAATTGAACAAGTACCCTAAAAGGTCATTTTTGGCCATACAATTTGACATTTTTAATGAAGGTCCTTTTTCTTCCAGTAGATGATTGGGTAGGTTGTTGCGACATCTCACGTCAAGTTTCATAGAAGTCAACTTATCGGTGCTCATTTTAGAGCCAAAAAGCAACATTTCATTATTATACTCTGTAAAAATGGAACAAGTACCCTGAAAGGTCATTTTTTGCCTTAAAATTTGACATTTTTAATGAAGGTCCTTTTTCTTCCAGTATATGATTGGGTAGGTTGTTGCGACATCTCACGTCAAGTTTCATAAAAGTCAACTCATTCGGTGCTCATTTTAGAGCCAAAAAGCAAAATGTCATTATTATACTCTATAAATGGAACAAGTACCCTAAAAGGTCATTTTTGGCCATACAATTTGACATTTTTAATGAAGGTCCTTTTTCTTCCAGTATATGATTGGGTAGGTTGTTGCGACATCTCACGTCAAGTTTCATAAAAGTCAACTCATCGGTGCTCATTTTAGAGCCAAAAAGCAAAATGTCATTATTATACTCTATAAATGGAACAAGTACCGGTACCCCTAAATGGTCATTTTTTGCCATAAAATTTGAAATTTTAAATGAAGGTCCTTTTTCTTCCAGTATATGATTGGGTAGGTTGTTGCGACATCTCACGTCGAGTTTTATAAAAGTAAACTCATCGGTGCTCATTTTAGAGCCAAAAAGCAAAATGTCATTATTATACTCTATAAATAGAACAAGCACCGGTACCCCTAAATGGTCATTTTTGGCCATAAAATTTGAAATTTTAAATGAAGGTCCTTTTTCTTCCAGTATATGAATGGGTAGGTTGTTGCGACATCTCACGTCGAGTTTTATAAAAGTCAATTCATCGGTGCTCATTTTAGAGCCAAAAAGCAAAATTTCATTATTATACTCTATAAATGGAACAAGTACCGGTACCCTAAAAGGTCATTTTTGGCCATAAAATTTGAAATTTTTAATGAAGGTCCTTTTTCTTCCAGTAGATGATTGGGTAGGTTGTTGCGACATCTCACGTCAAGTTTCATAGAAGTCAACTTATCGGTGCTCATTTTAGAGCCAAAAAGCAACATTTCATTATTATACTCTGTAAAAATGGAACAAGTACCGGTACCCTAAAAGGTCATTTTTGGCAATGTCAACTTATCGGTGCTCATTTTAGAGCCAAAAAGCAAAATGTCATTATTATACTCTATAAATGGAACAAGTACCTGTACCCTAAAAGGTCATTTTTGGCCATGAAATTTGAAATTTTCAATGAAGGTCCTTTTTCTTTCAGCATATGATTGGGTAGGTTGTTGCGACATCTCACGTCAAGTTTCATAAAAGTCAACTCATCGGTGCTCATTTTAGAGCCAAAAAGCAAAATGTCATTATTATACTCTATAAATGGAACAAGTACCGGTACCCCTAAAAGGTCATTTTTGGCCATGAAATTTGAAATTTTCGATGAAGGTCCTTTTTCTTTCAGCATATGATTGGGTAGGTTGTTGCGACATCTCACGTCGAGTTTTATAAAAGTCAACTGATCGGTGCTCATTTTAGAGCCAAAAAGCAAAATTTCATCATTATGCTCTATAAATTGAACAAGTACCCTAAAAGGTCATTTTTGGCCATACAATTTGACATTTTTAATGAAGGTCCTTTTTCTTCCAGTAGATGATTGGGTAGGTTGTTGCGACATCTCACGTCAAGTTTCATAGAAGTCAACTTATCGGTGCTCATTTTAGAGCCAAAAAGCAACATTTCATTATTATACTCTGTAAAAATGGAACAAGTACCCTGAAAGGTCATTTTTTGCCTTAAAATTTGACATTTTTAATGAAGGTCCTTTTTCTTCCAGTATATGATTGGGTAGGTTGTTGCGACATCTCACGTCAAGTTTCATAAAAGTCAACTCATCGGTGCTCATTTTAGAGCCAAAAAGCAAAATGTCATTATTATACTCTATAAATGGAACAAGTACCCTAAAAGGTCATTTTTGGCGATACAATTTGACATTTTTAATGAAGGTCCTTTTTCTTCCAGTAGATGATTGGGTAGGTTGTTGCGACATCTCACGTCAAGTTTCATAGAAGTCAACTCATCGGTGCTCATTTTAGAGCCAAAAAGCAAAATGTCATTATTATACTCTATAAATGGAACAAGTACCTGTACCCTAAAAGGTCATTTTTGGCCATGAAATTTGAAATTTTCGATGAAGGTCCTTTTTCTTTCAGCATATGATTGGGTAGGTTGTTGCGACATCTCACGTCAAGTTTCATAAAAGTCAACTCATCGGTGCTCATTTTAGAGCCAAAAAGCAAAATGTCATTATTATACTCTATAAATGGAACAAGTACCTGTACCCTAAAAGGTCATTTTTGGCCATGAAATTTGAAATTTTCAATGAAGGTCCTTTTTCTTTCAGCATATGATTGGGTAGGTTGTTGCGACATCTCACGTCAAGTTTCATAAAAGTCAACTCATCGGTGCTCATTTTAGAGCCAAAAAGCAAAATGTCATTATTATACTCTATAAATGGAACAAGTACCGGTACCCCTAAATGGTCATTTTTTGCCATAAAATTTGAAATTTTCAATGAAGGTCCTTTTTCTTCCAGTATATGATTGGGTAGGTTGTTGCGACATCTCACGTCGAGTTTCATAAAAGTAAACTCATCGGTGCTCATTTTAGAGCCAAAAAGCAAAATGTCATTATTATACTCTATAAATAGAACAAGTACCGGTACCCCTAAATGGTCATTTTTGGCCATAAAATTTGAAATTTTAAATGAAGGTCCTTTTTCTTCCAGTATATGATTGGGTAGGTTGTTGCGACATCTCACGTCGAGTTTTATAAAAGTCAATTCATCGGTGCTCATTTTAGAGCCAAAAAGCAAAATTTCATTATTATACTCTATAAATGGAACAAGTACCGGTACCCTAAAAGGTCATTTTTGGCCATAAAATTTGAAATTTTTAATGAAGGTCCTTTTTCTTCCAGTAGATGATTGGGTAGGTTGTTGCGACATCTCACGTCAAGTTTCATAGAAGTCAACTTATCGGTGCTCATTTTAGAGCCAAAAAGCAACATTTCATTATTATACTCTATAAATGGAACAAGTACCGGTACCCTAAAAGGTCATTTTTGGCCATGAAATTTGAAATTTTCGATGAAGGTCCTTTTTCTTTCAGCATATGATTGGGTAGGTTGTTGCGACATCTCACGTCGAGTTTTATAAAAGTCAACTGATCGGTGCCCATTTTAGAGCCAAAAAGCAAAATTTCATTATTATGCTCTATAAATGGAACAAGTACCGGTACCCTAAAAGGTCATTTTTGGCCATGAAATTTGAAATTTTCGATGAAGGTCCTTTTTCTTTCAGCATATGATTGGGTAGGTTGTTGCGACATCTCACGTCGAGTTTTATAAAAGTCAACTGATCGGTGCTCATTTTAGAGCCAAAAAGCAAAATTTCATCATTATGCTCTATAAATTGAACAATTAGTACCCTAAAAGGTCATTTTTGGCCATACAATTTGACATTTTTAATGAAGGTCCTTTTTCTTCCAGTATATGATTGGGTAGGGTGTTGCGACATCTCACGTCGAGTTTTATAAAAGTCAACTCATCAATGCTCATTTTAGAGCCAAAAAGCAAAATTTCATTATTATGCTCTATAAATTGAACAAGTACCCTAAAAGGTCATTTTTGGCCATACAATTTGACATTTTTAATGAAGGTCCTTTTTCTTCCAGTAGATGATTGGGTAGGTTGTTGCGACATCTCACGTCAAGTTTCATAGAAGTCAACTTATCGGTGCTCATTTTAGAGCCAAAAAGCAACATTTCATTATTATACTCTGTAAAAATGGAACAAGTACCCTGAAAGGTCATTTTTTGCCTTAAAATTTGACATTTTTAATGAAGGTCCTTTTTCTTCCAGTATATGATTGGGTAGGTTGTTGCGACATCTCACGTCAAGTTTCATAAAAGTCAACTCATCGGTGCTCATTTTAGAGCCAAAAAGCAAAATGTCATTATTATACTCTATAAATGGAACAAGTACCCTAAAAGGTCATTTTTGGCCATACAATTTGACATTTTTAATGAAGGTCCTTTTTCTTCCAGTAGATGATTGGGTAGGTTGTTGCGACATCTCACGTCAAGTTTCATAGAAGTCAACTCATCGGTGCTCATTTTAGAGCCAAAAAGCAAAATGTCATTATTATACTCTATAAATGGAACAAGTACCTGTACCCTAAAAGGTCATTTTTGGCCATGAAATTTGAAATTTTCGATGAAGGTCCTTTTTCTTTCAGCATATGATTGGGTAGGTTGTTGCGACATCTCACGTCAAGTTTCATAAAAGTCAACTCATCGGTGCTCATTTTAGAGCCAAAAAGCAAAATGTCATTATTATACTCTATAAATGGAACAAGTACCTGTACCCTAAAAGGTCATTTTTGGCCATGAAATTTGAAATTTTCAATGAAGGTCCTTTTTCTTTCAGCATATGATTGGGTAGGTTGTTGCGACATCTCACGTCAAGTTTCATAAAAGTCAACTCATCGGTGCTCATTTTAGAGCCAAAAAGCAAAATGTCATTATTATACTCTATAAATGGAACAAGTACCGGTACCCCTAAATGGTCATTTTTTGCCATAAAATTTGAAATTTTCAATGAAGGTCCTTTTTCTTCCAGTATATGATTGGGTAGGTTGTTGCGACATCTCACGTCGAGTTTCATAAAAGTAAACTCATCGGTGCTCATTTTAGAGCCAAAAAGCAAAATGTCATTATTATACTCTATAAATAGAACAAGTACCGGTACCCCTAAATGGTCATTTTTGGCCATAAAATTTGAAATTTTAAATGAAGGTCCTTTTTCTTCCAGTATATGATTGGGTAGGTTGTTGCGACATCTCACGTCGAGTTTTATAAAAGTCAATTCATCGGTGCTCATTTTAGAGCCAAAAAGCAAAATTTCATTATTATACTCTATAAATGGAACAAGTACCGGTACCCTAAAAGGTCATTTTTGGCCATAAAATTTGAAATTTTTAATGAAGGTCCTTTTTCTTCCAGTAGATGATTGGGTAGGTTGTTGCGACATCTCACGTCAAGTTTCATAGAAGTCAACTTATCGGTGCTCATTTTAGAGCCAAAAAGCAACATTTCATTATTATACTCTATAAATGGAACAAGTACCGGTACCCTAAAAGGTCATTTTTGGCCATGAAATTTGAAATTTTCGATGAAGGTCCTTTTTCTTTCAGCATATGATTGGGTAGGTTGTTGCGACATCTCACGTCGAGTTTTATAAAAGTCAACTGATCGGTGCCCATTTTAGAGCCAAAAAGCAAAATTTCATTATTATGCTCTATAAATGGAACAAGTACCGGTACCCTAAAAGGTCATTTTTGGCCATGAAATTTGAAATTTTCGATGAAGGTCCTTTTTCTTTCAGCATATGATTGGGTAGGTTGTTGCGACATCTCACGTCGAGTTTTATAAAAGTCAACTGATCGGTGCTCATTTTAGAGCCAAAAAGCAAAATTTCATCATTATGCTCTATAAATTGAACAATTAGTACCCTAAAAGGTCATTTTTGGCCATACAATTTGACATTTTTAATGAAGGTCCTTTTTCTTCCAGTATATGATTGGGTAGGGTGTTGCGACATCTCACGTCGAGTTTTATAAAAGTCAACTCATCAATGCTCATTTTAGAGCCAAAAAGCAAAATTTCATTATTATGCTCTATAAATTGAACAAGTACCCTAAAAGGTCATTTTTGGCCATACAATTTGACATTTTTAATGAAGGTCCTTTTTCTTCCAGTAGATGATTGGGTAGGTTGTTGCGACATCTCACGTCAAGTTTCATAGAAGTCAACTTATCGGTGCTCATTTTAGAGCCAAAAAGCAACATTTCATTATTATACTCTGTAAAAATGGAACAAGTACCCTGAAAGGTCATTTTTTGCCTTAAAATTTGACATTTTTAATGAAGGTCCTTTTTCTTCCAGTATATGATTGGGTAGGTTGTTGCGACATCTCACGTCAAGTTTCATAAAAGTCAACTCATCGGTGCTCATTTTAGAGCCAAAAAGCAAAATGTCATTATTATACTCTATAAATGGAACAAGTACCCTAAAAGGTCATTTTTGGCCATACAATTTGACATTTTTAATGAAGGTCCTTTTTCTTCCAGTAGATGATTGGGTAGGTTGTTGCGACATCTCACGTCAAGTTTCATAGAAGTCAACTTATCGGTGCTCATTTTAGAGCCAAAAAGCAAAATGTCATTATTATACTCTATAAATGGAACAAGTACCTGTACCCTAAAAGGTCATTTTTGGCCATGAAATTTGAAATTTTCGATGAAGGTCCTTTTTCTTTCAGCATATGATTGGGTAGGTTGTTGCGACATCTCACATCAAGTTTCATAAAAGTCAACTCATCGGTGCTCATTTTAGAGCCAAAAAGCAAAATGTCATTATTATACTCTATAAATGGAACAAGTACCTGTACCCTAAAAGGTCATTTTTGGCCATGAAATTTGAAATTTTCAATGAAGGTCCTTTTTCTTTCAGCATATGATTGGGTAGGTTGTTGCGACATCTCACGTCAAGTTTCATAAAAGTCAACTCATCGGTGCTCATTTTAGAGCCAAAAAGCAAAATGTCATTATTATACTCTATAAATGGAACAAGTACCGGTACCCCTAAATGGTCATTTTTTGCCATAAAATTTGAAATTTTCAATGAAGGTCCTTTTTCTTCCAGTATATGATTGGGTAGGTTGTTGCGACATCTCACGTCGAGTTTCATAAAAGAAAACTCATCGGTGCTCATTTTAGAGCCAAAAAGCAAAATGTCATTATTATACTCTATAAATAGAACAAGTACCGGTACCCCTAAATGGTCATTTTTGGCCATAAAATTTGAAATTTTAAATGAAGGTCCTTTTTCTTCCAGTATATGATTGGGTAGGTTGTTGCGACATCTCACGTCGAGTTTTATAAAAGTCAATTCATCGGTGCTCATTTTAGAGCCAAAAAGCAAAATTTCATTATTATACTCTATAAATGGAACAAGTACCGGTACCCTAAAAGGTCATTTTTGGCCATAAAATTTGAAATTTTTAATGAAGGTCCTTTTTCTTCCAGTAGATGATTGGGTAGGTTGTTGCGACATCTCACGTCAAGTTTCATAGAAGTCAACTTATCGGTGCTCATTTTAGAGCCAAAAAGCAACATTTCATTATTATACTCTATAAATGGAACAAGTACCGGTACCCTAAAAGGTCATTTTTGGCCATGAAATTTGAAATTTTCGATGAAGGTCCTTTTTCTTTCAGCATATGACTGGGTAGGTTGTTGCGACATCTCACGTCGAGTTTTATAAAAGTCAACTGATCGGTGCTCATTTTAGAGCCAAAAAGCAAAATTTCATCATTATGCTCTATAAATTGAACAATTAGTACCCTAAAAGGTCATTTTTGGCCATACAATTTGACATTTTTAATGAAGGTCCTTTTTCTTCCAGTATATGATTGGGTAGGGTGTTGCGACATCTCACGTCGAGTTTTATAAAAGTCAACTCATCAATGCTCATTTTAGAGCCAAAAAGCAAAATTTCATTATTATGCTCTATAAATTGAACAAGTACCCTAAAAGGTCATTTTTGGCCATACAATTTGACATTTTTAATGAAGGTCCTTTTTCTTCCAGTAGATGATTGGGTAGGTTGTTGCGACATCTCACGTCAAGTTTCATAGAAGTCAACTTATCGGTGCTCATTTTAGAGCCAAAAAGCAACATTTCATTATTATACTCTGTAAAAATGGAACAAGTACCCTGAAAGGTCATTTTTTGCCTTAAAATTTGACATTTTTAATGAAGGTCCTTTTTCTTCCAGTATATGATTGGGTAGGTTGTTGCGACATCTCACGTCAAGTTTCATAAAAGTCAACTCATCGGTGCTCATTTTAGAGCCAAAAAGCAAAATGTCATTATTATACTCTATAAATGGAACAAGTACCCGAAAAGGTCATTTTTGGCCATACAATTTGACATTTTTAATGAAGGTCCTTTTTCTTCCAGTAGATGATTGGGTAGGTTGTTGCGACATCTCACGTCAAGTTTCATAGAAGTCAACTTATCGGTGCTCATTTTAGAGCCAAAAAGCAAAATGTCATTATTATACTCTATAAATGGAACAAGTACCTGTACCCTAAAAGGTCATTTTTGGCCATGAAATTTGAAATTTTCAATGAAGGTCCTTTTTCTTTCAGCATATGATTGGGTAGGTTGTTGCGACATCTCACGTCAAGTTTCATAAAAGTCAACTCATCGGTGCTCATTTTAGAGCCAAAAAGCAAAATGTCATTATTATACTCTATAAATGGAACAAGTACCGGTACCACTAAATGGTCATTTTTTGCCATAAAATTTGAAATTTTAAATGAAGGTCCTTTTTCTTCCAGTATATGATTGGGTAGGTTGTTGCGACATCTCACGTCGAGTTTTATAAAAGTAAACTCATCGGTGCTCATTTTAGAGCCAAAAAGCAAAATGTCATTATTATACTCTATAAATAGAACAAGTACCGGTACCCCTAAATGGTCATTTTTGGCCATAAAATTTGAAATTTTAAATGAAGGTCCTTTTTCTTCCAGTATATGATTGGGTAGGTTGTTGCGACATCTCACGTCGAGTTTTATAAAAGTCAATTCATCGGTGCTCATTTTAGAGCCAAAAAGCAAAATTTCATTATTATACTCTATAAATGGAACAAGTACCGGTACCCTAAAAGGTCATTTTTGGCCATAAAATTTGAAATTTTTAATGAAGGTCCTTTTTCTTCCAGTAGATGATTGGGTAGGTTGTTGCGACATCTCACGTCAAGTTTCATAGAAGTCAACTTATCGGTGCTCATTTTAGAGCCAAAAAGCAACATTTCATTATTATACTCTATAAATGGAACAAGTACCGGTACCCTAAAAGGTCATTTTTGGCCATGAAATTTGAAATTTTCGATGAAGGTCCTTTTTCTTTCAGCATATGATTGGGTAGGTTGTTGCGACATCTCACGTCGAGTTTTATAAAAGTCAACTCATCGGTGCTCATTTTAGAGCCAAAAAGCAAAATTTCATCATTATGCTCTATAAATTGAACAAGTACCCTAAAAGGTCATTTTTGGCCATACAATTTGACATTTTTAATGAAGGTCCTTTTTCTTCCAGTAGATGATTGGGTAGGTTGTTGCGACATCTCACGTCAAGTTTCATAGAAGTCAACTTATCGGTGCTCATTTTAGAGCCAAAAAGCAACATTTCATTATTATACTCTGTAAAAATGGAACAAGTACCCTGAAAGGTCTTTTTTTGCCTTAAAATTTGACATTTTTAATGAAGGTCCTTTTTCTTCCAGTATATGATTGGGTAGGTTGTTGCGACATCTCACGTCAAGTTTCATAAAAGTCAACTCATCGGTGCTCATTTTAGAGCCAAAAAGCAAAATGTCATTATTATACTCTATAAATGGAACAAGTACCCTAAAAGGTCATTTTTGGCCATACAATTTGACATTTTTAATGAAGGTCCTTTTTCTTCCAGTAGATGATTGGGTAGGTTGTTGCGACATCTCACGTCAAGTTTCATAGAAGTCAACTTATCGGTGCTCATTTTAGAGCCAAAAAGCAAAATGTCATTATTATACTCTATAAATGGAACAAGTACCTGTACCCTAAAAGGTCATTTTTGGCCATGAAATTTGAAATTTTCGATGAAGGTCCTTTTTCTTTCAGCATATGATTGGGTAGGTTGTTGCGACATCTCACGTCAAGTTTCATAAAAGTCAACTCATCGGTGCTCATTTTAGAGCCAAAAAGCAAAATGTCATTATTATACTCTATAAATGGAACAAGTACCTGTACCCTAAAAGGTCATTTTTGGCCATGAAATTTGAAATTTTCAATGAAGGTCCTTTTTCTTTCAGCATATGATTGGGTAGGTTGTTGCGACATCTCACGTCAAGTTTCATAAAAGTCAACTCATCGGTGCTCATTTTAGAGCCAAAAAGCAAAATGTCATTATTACCCAGATAGCAAAACAATTGGGACCCAGTTGGGTTTCAATTGGGAAAAACTGGGCAATACAAATGGGGCCCGAATGGGCAACTTGACTGGGCCCCAATTGGGCAAACTGGGATTTGAATGGGGCCCAATTTTGCCCGACTGGTCCCCATTTGGGAAATGCACCCGGGTATTCGATTGGGACCCAAGTGGGCAAAATAGGCAAAATGGGGATTTACACGGGCAACACAGCCATTCAATTATGCATTTTCATAACTGACTTGACTTTATTGTCTAAATTACAAATTTTACACCTACATTCGCTCGATTCTTAGTGACCAGAGGAACTACAGTACCCGTTTTCATACTTAATGTTCAACAAACTGATTGAGGCATGATCAACTCATATACTTACTAATTTGAACTATAGTAAGTACATGTAATTACTAATTAAACTATGGGAAAATGTTGAATAAAGCATACAAACGTGTGCAGCATTTTCAGTGCGGCTACATTGTATGCTATGTACACGGATAACACCAAAAAATATGGTGCATTTGTTAGAGTTCCTGCACCTTTTGAACAATAAATTGCATGACTTTTCTATGATATGAAATTTGATGACATAGCTCATTAGAATGCAGATCAAATCTGTACAACTGATGATCTGTGAAAAGCACTTAATTAGCTGTAACAGGAAAACAACAAGCAGTCCTTTCACATGAATTGCAATTTGTAATGCATACAAATCGTATATTTTTAGTGGCAAACTATGAATTTAAAAAGTTTACAATGAAGTAATGAACAAAAAAAATGGTCCTTACAAACTAATTAACTAAAAAGATTTTAATACCCGATAATGAAAAGGGCAAAACCCATCTGAGTTAAGTGTTCAAAGACCTCCAACAAATAAACCTAAACTTGCATAATATATTTTGTATTCAGATATTACATTGAATGAAATGAACATCCAACGAAAAATAAAAATAGACAATATTTGTTTGATTTTCTCGAAAAATTTTCATAAGAGTTATGCTCATTTTTATCTAAATCATGCATGTTTTTTTTAATTCAACAAAGCGCAAAATTTACTGCGCCACCAAAACTGTAGGTTTTGATACATTTTTCAGGGATGAGATTGTCATTTTTTTTTTTTTTTTAAACGGTTTGAAAATGTATGAAACGACTAAAAACTAACAGGAAGAGGAACTGTCAAAAAGGGAAGGAATGCAACTGGGAATTTAGAAGAAAAAAAATGAGAAAATTAGCGGATCCAAGGAAAAGTTGCATGAAGGAATTAATCCATTTCCTCATTTCCTCCCTCGGGGTTTACAGGGTTGATCACCCTGTTAGTCAGTGCAGCCTGGTTTCTCCTGGTCTTTCCTCCTTGTCGGTCCCTCGACCCATTGAACCATTCACTAACAGCAGTGTCAATAGACTTGTCAAGGACATTCCCGTGATCCTTGGTCTTCCGAATGCTTTCTAGATAAAAACCAGATGAAAAAGGAATAGCATCAGCTGTAAGTTTAAGTATGGCGACAAGAAACAATGGTGTTGGACAGGGGATGGGATAAGAACAGGGCTTGTTTAAGGAAAAAAAATAATTAAATTGTCATACCAAAACAAACTCCTGCCTTCAATATAAAAAAAACCCAACAAGAAAGATTGAGATTGCGGGTAACACCATGTGAAATAAATCTCTTCTGGGAAATGTGTGGTTCTAAAAAGAACCGGGATGAGTGTTTCAGGACCACACATCTTCCCAGAAGAGATTTATTTCACATGGTGTTACCTGCAATCTCAGTCTTTTTTGTATCGTAGCCTAGCCACCACGCAAAGCTTAAGATCGTATTTATAAAAACCTACAAACATACAAAGCAGGAAATCAAACAGAAAGTTCTTAGCTTCAATTTTTAACAGTCACTTTCTTACACAATTTGCAGTGTGGATGCAAAATTCTGAATTCGTACTCACTTTTTATGGTCTGCACAATCATTTGAAAATCCTCCAAAGATTGTTTGTCCCGGCTGCCAGTTCTGCTGAACTGTAAACTGAGCTCATGGGTGAAGATGGCACTCATGATCCGCTTCACTAGGTTTTTGAAGTTACTGCCTCCAAACAGAGATAACCTTGTGACCTGGAACAAAGTAATTTAATAAAGTCAATGATAGTTTTCCAGTTTTAAGTGCATGAGGTTGAAACTTTCTGTGAACTATAACCATTTAGAATTTTCCCATTTTGAAAGAGATTGGCGCTGTGGTCCAGTGGGTTTGAAGGTCAACTCATGTGTCATCATGAGTGAGTTTGAACACCGACACAAATGGTGCTTGTGTCGTTAGGCATGACATGTGTACATTATACAAGAGCACATGTGAAGGTGGGGACCATTCTTGCGCTGATTTTGAGCTGCTGCAGAAAACTACATAAACAGGGGTAATAATTGTTTAGCGGTTTGAGACCATTGGTCTATAAGCACACATTATTATACAAACGGTCTGGAGCAGCTGTGGTGCATCTTACTTCAGTATAAACAGCCCCCGAGGTAAAAGCCAACACCTACCGATGGCCTGAAAAGTAGCTTTTTGGGGGCTTTACAGCAACAAACACCAAAGAGAAATTGAACAGCAGACAACACATAATAGCTAAGAGAAATAATCCCAAAACTCACAGGAAAAAGCCATCACTTACCATCTTCTTTCTGGCAGCAGCACTGTCAACAAGCAGCTGGTTCAGCCGCTGGAGATCTTCTTCAGTGCTGCACTTGAGCTGCATCTCCACGTCATCCTCTTCAGCTTGGGGGTGCGCACCTCCGGCTAGTTGGCGCTCTTCTATCCGCCGGAGCTGCTGCCCTTGCTCCGTTAGCTGCTGGCTAATCTTTTCTATTTTATCAAATATCTTGCCTGAAAAACAAAATTGAGCATAATCAAAGGTTAGATCATGTGTACTCTTAATTAAGTAATTGGCCCAGCGTCCCTGTGTGCCGTCCCTGGCAATTACATGGGTATAACATAACAAGCTGTGTAGTTTCTTCTTCATGACAATTTTAACCCTAACCCTGCTAAATCCAACAAGATCAACTATTTTACATTTCTGTTGGGCCCTGTTGGATTTAGCAGCCAAATCATTTGACATATTCCGGAAAGTATTCAGAATCGCATTCTGTTGGGTTAGTAGGTAAATAACGATAAGTTTGACTCTGTTAGATCCAGCAGCAAACATAAAAATGAGACACAGTTGGATCCTGTTGGATTTAGCAGGCAAGTCATTTATATGTTCAGTTACCCATCAACTTGCTGCGTTGGACTGTGTTGGATTGAGCAGTAAATGATCCATATGAGTCACAAAAAATAAAAGTGAAATTTTTGGCGAGTCAAGATGACCAAATAAATGGTCGTTTCCCAGCCTACATCGGTTACAAGGAACATTAAGCTGTCGTGTCTTAATAATATGCATGGTGACACTGACAGACTCCATTTTCTACATGGATGATTGAATCGACCTGCATAAATGGTGCCAACTATGAACTGCAGGAAGGAATGCTGAAAAAACTAAAATATTGTATAAAAAATGCCCATCATTTTGGATAAATAAATAAAAAAAGGGGGTCATTCCAGCATTTATGTATGTCTGTCACAGAGCTTTTAAGAGCTCAGTAAATAAATCTGAAAACGTATTTTTCAAATCTTCTAAATGGTCAAAGCAACAGACAAGGCAATCTGGATTATTTATCTAAATCATTAATTAGATATCACGGTTAATTGGCACTGTTACGGACATTACACTTCTTTTATAAGGCTGGAATTGCCCATATTAGTTTATAACTCACTTAGGGCAACTTCATGGTTGCATGTAGATCTCCGATGTGCAAGCACAGGTGTACTCCTGTCAACAGGGGTCCTTACTGGTGACAGCTGGAGAGAGTGCTCATTTCCTGAAATGAAGATCAGTACCATGGCATTAGCGATACAAACAAATAAGAAAAAGGAAAAGTAAACTGTCTGATTATGAAGGCATGATTAACCATTTAATAATGGAATCGAATGTAAACCTAACGTAGTGCTATTTTTCTTAATTGTTTTTGCAATGGAGGTGTTGTACACCATTCACAAGACCAGTTATAGCTGACCAGCCAAAAAGTAACACGGCTAGAACAATAACAAAAGAAGGCCTTTTGTTGCAGTTCATTTTAATAGGTTGTGGCTTGAATTGAGACTGGAGGTCATGTGATGGTCTTACGTTGGTTCTTTTGGGGTTTGGACCAAAAAACTTATATCAAATACAGAGTTACCAACTCTCCCTGATTTTGCGGACTTGTATTAATATTCAGGCAATAGCAAGTAAAAAATACTAGTACATTTTTTAAAAAGTATAAAAAATTGACAATCCGGGAGATTTTTAAGTTGTGTCAGGAGTCGGGAGATTGACCAATTTTCCCAGGAGTCTTCCATTAAATCAGGGAAAGTTGGCAGCTCTGGAAATAGTTGGTGGGTAGTTAATAATAATAATAATAATAATAATTTATAGAGCGCAAATTCCATAATTATGTTCAAATGCGCTTACCAATTAAATAAATAAAACTTATGTTATACAATTAAAATACAATTAAATTAATTACATGTAGAACAGTTATACATTACACAATTACAATACAATAACACAAGCCATTGAATTCAGCCCAAAATACTACTACTTTCCAAAGGCAGCTCTGAATAAATGTGTTTTTACTTGAATCTTAAAAGATGCCAGTGACGAAATTTGACGGATCGTCACTGGCAACGAATTCCACAAAGAAGGAGCTGCTATACAAAAAGCCCGTCGTCCGAAAGTATTCATTACCCTCCCTTTGGGATAGTCTAATAATATGGTGTTATTTGATCTCAATGAATAATTCGAATTAGCTTTGATACATAATAAGTCACTAAGATACTGCGGTGCCATACCATGAAGAGCTTTAAATGTCAAAAGCAGTATTTTAAATTGAATCCTGAAAGAAACAGGTAACCAATGTAACTGGTATAATATGGGTGTAATGTGATTCCATCTAGGAATACCGTGTACATGTCGGGCAGCTGCATTCTGAACTCTTTGTAATTTAATAAGTTGTGAATTCGGTAAACCGTAAAACAAGCTATTGCAATAATCCAAACGACTAGTTATGAAAGCATGAATTAAAACAGTTAGATTATTACTGGTTAAGTATTTACGTATTCGTCTGATATTATGAATATGGAAAAATCCCGCTGAACAAACAGTGCTGATATGTTTAGCCATAGATAACTTTGAGTCAAACATGGTACCTAAATTACGTACATGTAAAGATGGAGATATGGTTGCGTTTCCGACCTTTAAATTTGATAAAGGTATTTTAGACAGTTGCTGCTGGGTTCCAATAACAATAAACTCGGTTTTTGAATCATTGATCATTAATCTGTCCTGAATCATCCATTGACGTATATCATGTATACATTCTTCCATGGTGTGTATAGCTTGTTGCCGATTGGCGACACGACAAGGATTGAATGACAAGTACAACTGAGTATCATCTGCATAGCAGTGAATATTTGGAAGATGACGTTCAGCTATTTCAAACAATTTGGAAGAATATATAATAAAAAGCAACGGTCCCAAACAAGATCCCTGTGGGACACCACAATTAACATAACATTTGTTAGACATGGCCCCATGAAATACAACACGTTGACCCCTCCCACTTAAATATGAACGGAACCAATCCAAAACGACACCAGATATTCCAATCCTAGACTGAAGTCGATTTAATAAAATGGCATGATCAACGGTATCAAAGGCAGCACTGCAGGTCTAAAAGTACTAACAAAGTGACCTGTTGGGAATTCATTTTCATTAAAATATCATTTTTCACTTTCAGCAAGGCTGTCTCGGTGCTGTGATTCTTCCTGTATGCAGACTGCATGGTTGGATACAATGCATGAGCAGTCATATGTTTGTGAACCTGATTAAACACAACCCTCTCAGTTAATTTGGAAATGTACTGAAGATTACTAATAGGCCGGTAATTTTGAAATTCAGCGGGGTTTAAATTATCTTTTTTGATCAAAGGAGTAACAACAGCTTCCTTCCAGTCTGATGAAAATGTGCCAGATTCTAGGGAAGAATTTATAATCTTTGTGAGAACAGGTAACAAAACATCTAGACAGCCTATCACAAGCTGAGTTGGCATTGGATCCAATATGCAAGATTTTTTAGAACCTTCATTTATAATTTGTTTAACATCATGCTCAGTAACCACTGAAAATTGTTCGAGCTGAACAATGGACATCTTCTGTCCAGCTCCAACAACAGCAATGTTTTCTACAGCAACAAGGTTGTCCAGTTTAGAATGGATATTTGTAACCTTTTCAATGAAAAAATTACCAATGTCATTGGCGAAGTCTAGGTGATTCGGAGCCAAAATGTCTGTGGTTTTATTTCGAGGCTTCAATAATTTATTTATGCATGTGAAAAGCTTTTTAGAATTCAAACTGTTCTCATTAATAAGTTTAGTATAAAACTCCCGACGTGCCCTATTCATAAGACAATTAGTGTGGTTTCTCTGTCTACGAAAACTTATTAAGTCTGTCATATCGCCCGTCATCCTCCATTTCCTCTCTGCTTTACGACGCAATTTTTTGGAATATTTTATTTCATCACTGAACCAGGGGACAAGTGACCTAACATTAACAGCTTTAGACATGAGAGGAGCATGATGATCTAGTGCTTTGTTAAGGGTTGTATTATAACACCGAACCAGGTCATCCAAGGAGTCAGGTGGATCCAGGCACAAGGATGTATTAGCTAGGTCATCCATGAGTACATTAATTTGAACTGATTTTATTTTCCTAAATTTAAAATGTTCTACAGGGAGAGCAGGCTTGCCATATTTAAGTTTACATAGGATAGAAAAATGATCAGAAAACAAATAGTCATTAATTGGCGAATCCTGTAATATTTCCTCACACTCACGTGTGATAATTAAATCCAAAATATGACCCTTTTCATGCGTAGGTCTATTAACATGTTGTTGAAGGCCCATTGATTCCAAAATATCCATAAAACTTCGAACATCATGATTATTAACATCATCCAAATGAATGTTAAAATCTCCAGTAATAAGAAGTGGTTCTGATGACAATATAATTGACTCCAAATAACAACCAAATTCTGTTAAAAACTCATTAATTGTAACCGGATGAACTGGGGAGTATGGCGGTCTATAAACAATGACAAGTCTGACGACAAATGTTCCTCTCGACACAATCCATTCGGAATGTTCAAAGGATCTGAATGTGTTATCAGACACCTTTGCAATATTCATGGTGTCCCTCAGGAGTACAGCTAGTTAAGTAGAGTTATAGTTTTCATGTTCATTGATTTACATTAGTTGAGCAGAAAAGTGTGCTAAAAAACATGCCAAGAAATACGCTCTGCTGAGCATAAAGATCTTTTCCGTAAAAAAAATTACATTCAGTGGCATTCTTTTATAATCAAACAATGCAATTCCGCCTTTAACCCCTTGCCACCTGGTGGCGCCGGGGCACTAGGCCGGGTTATGCAGCAAAGCGAAACGGAAACAAGAGGCTTGTGCAGCCAAGCATAAAGTACACAATACCCCAATAATGGATTGAAAATGCAAAAATTGGCTTGTATTTGTGTCAACCGGTGGCAAAGGCGTTAATAGGTAATTAGCAATACTCACTCCTGCTTGATTCCCCAAATCTGGGGGAGTTTCTCTCGGGGGTTGACCACTGGCCTACACTGCGTAAATCGCTACTAGCTGAAATTGATAAATAAAAGGCAATATATTTGTTTACTTTGCAGATGTTACATTGTAGATTGCAGATGTTGGATGTTAGAAAAAAATTGTTAATGACATGCATGCAAACAGAATGCATGATACCCGTCATCCAAGTGCAACCATACAAAAATTGCACTTTACACTTTAATTTCTCTCAATATCAACAAGCTGCATTACCCACAGTCCAATATCTTGATCTATAGGCTGCCTCATCTTAACAGATGCATGAGACCAAACCTGCTGTGGAAGATTTTTACCCATTTTTGATGATCCATAACTCTTCTGTAACGAAATTTTCTCCCACATTTCATATGCCTTATAATGGCTATGTACACATAGGTTAGGTTAAATTCCTTGAAATGTCACTGGAAAAAGTGAAATTTTACGAACATTTCCAGTGACATTTCAAGGAATTTAACCTAACCTATGTGTACATAGACATTATTAATTATGAAATGTGGCAGACAATTTCTTGTGAAAACCTTCCAGTTCGGAAGTATCGACAAGTGTAAAACATCTACAGGTTCAGCATATAGTAGGACCTTCACAAAAAAACTTATTGGGCAGACTGCTTTCCCCCGACCTACTACACTAGTGAGTGTTGCACGTGCAGAGTATGTCACTTGTGCACACTGTGTTGAATAAAAATGACTTATGTCACCAGAACTCACCAGCACCAACGGATCGTCCATGTTGGATGTCAATCATCGGAGGTTGAGGAGGCCTGGGGAGTTTCTGTTGCCTGTGCATGGTAGCTCCAGAGAACTTGTTTTTTTTGGTTGCGACTGGTCTAAACCAGTCCTCATCAATATCACTGTCCTCAAAGGGCGTGAAGCGATCTGGAGACCTAGAATCAGATAAAATAGAAAATACCTTGCTCAGCAAAAGAAAAGGGAAAAAAATCATTCATGAAAACTTTGACACGAAGCTGTTCTTGCAGAATGAACCAGAAATACACTATACATCTTTCCTGTCAAAGCCACTCCCGCATGTGCAGCTATTCTTGCACGTTACAACTAAACAATTTAGTAGAGTTGCAGACTTAGTACCATCGATAGTAAACTAATTAAGTAATTGCTCCTTATCAAGCTAATTAACCCCTTCTATTCTGTCCTAATTTCCATTCTCACTTGGTGTTTCGGCGCCCGAAATATTAAAACATCCTTACTGTCTTCGTCGCTTTGATGGCATGGGCGTCTCTTCCCCATCATACTTTTCAAGGTCCGAGGTCATCTCAGCCTGGTCGCACTTCTGGTTGGCCACCTCCCAAGATGCTAAAAACAAATCAAAATACATGTAATTGCATGTTAGCATGTTCATGAAGAAAAAAATCAGTATCAGATTGCAGAGCTTTCAGAGACAAGATCTTTCTTCAGAGCAAACAGAGTAAATTTTCTCTGAAGGAGCTTGATTAGTGCTAAATTTATTGTGCACGTGCACATGGGTCATTCCATGAAGTTGAGACACAATGTGTGACATATTGGTAAAAATGTAAAATTTCTGTAAAATAAATTTGTTGCACCACATGGGATTCTATACAATTATTTCATCATAGCTTAGATTCATTGTGACGTAATATTTAGTTTAGGGTCCTCTCTTGAGCTTCACATCAACTTTTATTAAAACAGTAATAACACAAAAATGAAATTTAATTCAGACTTCATTTGATGAAAAGTAAGGAAGCTATAGACATGGTGGCAGGATGTACATGAATTGGGACACCATCCGTTATCACTTAATCACAGACTTGTTAGTCATATAACAGAAAAAAGGTAAGAGATATTGAAAATACGATTTGTGGATTGCTAAATTACATAACCTCTCATGTGAATAAAAAAAAAGGTAATTTTGAAACTTCTGAACCTTATTTGTACTTTGTAAGTTTTTATGTCCCAACATTCCCCCATAATTTAGCCCGGGACACCATTACACTTGGTGACAAAACATAAATAAATCACATATAATGCCCTCTTGTTTTGTATCATTCGAAAGCCTTTCTTTTACTCTCCAAGTTCATGCCATAGTCGTCATTAAAGTCAGTTTGGCTTAAACATGAACAATAATTAGGTGATCAAATAATGCCAAAATGTGTGTATGTCTCAATTTCATGGAATAATCCATATACATGTATTTCATAGGTCATTGCTCAAGTTTTTTTTATCACGAAGTTGGGTACAACTAAAGCTTTTAAAAATGCACTTGTTGAAGAAAAGAATTAAGACTATAAAGTGTTTTTGTTATTTTACATGTACAATGTATAAATTAAGCCACTTACTAGTTTTCCACAAAGTTCTCCGAACTGGATAGGCCTTCCATTGAATGGTAGGTGCCACTCCCTGCTTAGCCCACTTGTCAATTGTTGCCTTTGACTTATTTTCTGGCCACAGGATACACTTGTTCCCTTCCGGATCCCACCAATTGCCGGGGATGACGGCGATTGGGTTGGTTTTGTCAGTTGCCGATTTCGAGAACTCGACGACATAATATGTTCTTATAGAATCAGCCATGGTGATAACTGAAGATAGCCTACATAGTTGACAAATGTAAGCTCGTTATTAACTATTTTATTGCAGATTTTTCCATCAAATGATATCCGAGTTACGATGTGGTTGCATGGGTTAACTTTATACTGATGGGACTTCAACAGAAGCCGTACATAAGTTTGTGACTGAAGGAGTCCATTAGCCTAATGTACTGTTGTGAAGTTATTTGGAATTGAGTGACTGATGTGGACTGTGGAGGACCTCTTTGGACCATTTTTTTTTATTAAATTAGGTTTCGCCAAAGTACAAATTTATACCTAATTTGTACTTATAAAAACATGTATACTTATGAACACATATAGTGCTCCACCTTGTAAATGCAAGGGAATACAAGAAAACAGTTTTTAGAATCCAGAGAAAAAATAGACAACTGGATTTTCTAAAAACGTTTGTTATTCTGCCAAAAAACAAAAATGTCTTTACCACAAATCACATTTTCAACATGCACATGTACATGTGCCAGACTTGCACATAAAAGGCATGGTGGACTACAAATGAAATCAGTCAGTTTCATGAAGAAATGGAAAATACGAAAAAGAATGAGGCACAGCACTTTAGCATCAATCAAACTGATGCAGTAGGGGTACAAGAACAAATGATGTCTTGTACGGAATCCTTACACACTTGCATGAAATCTGCGACAAAACAATGGCCTTCAGCCCATCACATGCAGGTCCTACTTTCACAATACCAAGATCTGATGACTTGAGAGGGTACTCAAAAAACTCACTAACAGAAATAAATGGCTCAAAAAATATGACGGGTTCTGAATGCTCATCTCCATGATCCTTGCAAATATTCCTGATTAACCCATACTGATGCCCAACCTTTATACAACTGTCACCATCTCCTGAGGAGAAAAATAGCTTTCCACCATGAAGGCACTTGTCATAGTAAATCCTCTGTATTGCATTAACATTGGGCCATTTGAGTGTTCTTTCTTTAGAACATTACAGGTTTTCTCAGTCCCTTGACTACTGACACAAACAACAGTTTTTCCAGTCTCGGATAACCTTCGGATCACCTGCGACAGTGGCCGATTTGGTTTCCGAACCAGCTTCTTCAGTTTACCTAGAAAATTTTCAAAGGCAAATGCAGAGAATGCATCAAGACAGCCAAATTTCATCACATCTGCAGCTAAATGGCAAAGGCCATGTACATTATACACAAGCATGTCTCTTCCATACAATTCACCCCACTGTTGAACAAATGTGATGAGTATACTATTGGCGTACTCACAGTGGGTTGAAAAATGCAGTGGACTGGCTAGACAAAATATAGCAACTGCAAAAAGCAAAAAGTGACGATAGTACCGTTCAGATAGCTTCCCTTTTACCACCACAATTCCACTGTACAATATGAACTGCCGAAACTCTGTGGCTTTCCACCTTTCAAAATCTGACAAAGATCGACACTTCCGGGGGAATTCCCGTGGAATATATCTATGGCATGCTAAAAGACTTTCTGAAATTTGTGAGGCAACATTGGCACCAACACGACACCCTGTCTGTAACGGTCCCTTAAGCCAACTCCAAATGAGACGCTTCACAACACCAAGGTAAACAAGATGCATGGGATCATGAGGGAATTGTGTGACCATGCCTACTGGTAGTTCTGCAACTGGTGATGTCCCAACATGGTGACCTGGATCAGACATTTCATGGAATGCAACATCAGTCCTCAGCGGCGAATCATATTCTGGAAAAGTAACTTTGTTGGCCCATACACCTTTCTGACCACACTTGTCACAGCCGTAATACCCATTGTGGGGCTTTATTTGCTTTACAAATGCACGCGCCGGTGCATCGCATATGAAGCAAGAAACTTCAAGACGTATAGTCTCATTCAAACCATCAACCTCAATACCATGATCGTAAATTCCTTTCATTTCAGTGACAAAATCTCTGAGAAACTCATCTACATTGGCAGGCTTCTTTTCTCCGCAGAACAAACCAATAACAAAGGGGCTAGACACAATGGGTTTCACTATTCTGCCCAAAATTGGCCAAAATTGTGTTCTTGCACTTTTGAAGAGTGGGAGCCCATCAATATTAACTTGGATTTTAAGACCACTTTCAACAAAAGTTTCACATCTGCAGCCTAACTCAGAGAGAACACGATGAATACCCACGGCAATACCAAAGTGATGATATTCTCCCCCAGCTACAGACTTTATTTCGTAAACTTCATTTGTTTCAAGCAGAGTTCTAGGATCCTTGGGTAACTTTGGAAAGTGGGGACGCAGAATAGCAAGAAGACTCCGCAAATGACAGTGAGGAATTTTTGATTCTGTTGCCCAGATAACCAATTTATCTGACAGCATCTTGTTCCTCCCAAAACCATCATCATCACTTTCAGTATCATGACAACTTGCTTCTGATACATTGTCATCAGATTCAGACAGCTGAAATTCTGAAGGAGAATAATAGTCAAAGTCCATCATATCATTTTCAGAAGTACAACGTGAACTACCATTTTCAGAAGGGTCATCTGAATTGTCAACATCCCTATTACATGTTAGGTCAGCTTGGATGTTAGGCTCATTAAAACTTTGAATGCCAAAAGGTGATCCATTAATGTTAAAGCCACTCAAATCTGACATGTTTGATGCTTCAAATGGAGGAATATCTAACTCATCAGTCACATTTGTCACTGCATGATTCTGCTCATAGTCATAGGTCCCACTTTGATGCCCATTACCACAATCATCTAAATCTTGACATAAAGCTGACTCCTGCTGAATTTCCAGAAGATTTTGATGTACCACACGCCTACGCTTTCTCCACCGTGACCAACGAGATGAACCATGACTAGCTGTATGGTCCATTTCTTCTGTAAAATCACTTCAAGTAAATTAAAGCACCCGATCAAAACAATACTAACAATGCATCATGCCTATTGCTTATTAGTATTAAGCCGTACGTAGCCAGACAATCAGACTGATGAGTGGATGAACCAACATAAAAAGTTAGAAAATGATCCTAGAGAACAGGTGAAAACCACAAAGCGCACAGCAAAAACTGCAGCTCCAGACAAATTTCACTTGTCGTATAAAGAAAACACAAGAAGACAAACAACCAGAAATGTTGTGTACATGTATTTCGAAGAAAAAACATGTACATGTAGGCCTTTGTAGCTTGGCACACGTCCTATAGCTGGCGGCATGTATTGTCACAGTCTACAGAGGAAAATAAACTAAAGCAAGGCCTAAATCAACTGTTTCATCTGATCATTCACTAGCACTAGCATATCACTGGATGCATGTACATTAACAATACAAAATCCTGGATTAACTAAGGCCTATTATTGGGCAAAGTCCTGGCTTGCAGTTGCATGCACACACACAATAGATAATTTCATGGTAGGCCTAGCTAGCTGGACCATACCCACACACTAACCGTTATATTTGTTTGTACAAGCAGGCGTAAAACACAATGGGACCTGCACGTGCACGCAGCATGCGACACAACTATAGCATACACGTAACTGTATGTGCGTATAGCACCTAGGCTATGTAAGTTGCAGTATCAGTATGATCGAGTTTCACTCCGGCGATGCAGCATGGGCTGCTGGAATGTGTTCACTGATGGAAAAATCTGCTCAATTACGCTCTTTTTTCTACATCAGCTGATGCACAGTATTACAAAGTGTACGAATATTGATTTAACTTACTGATATTTTAGCGGAAATCGTGGAGACAATAAGATATAATCGGCACACAATGATGAACAACGAAGAAGCTCGAGGTCTCGAAAATGGCGGGAAGGCAGTCAGTAGTCAGGTTCCCTGCACCATACCATCGATCTGTGTAATGTTAAAATGGCGAGCGCGAGTCTGGGACCAAGATCACATGTCTTGGCGGCTCAGCCAAATGCTATCAAATGCATGCTGCAACTAACGAATTTGGCTTCACGATCTGAACATTTTTCGCGCAAAATAAAATAATATAAAATGCTAAATTGTAACTATATTACAATCAAAAACAGTTTGAAGAATTATTATTTGAAAAAAAGAAGTCATTTTCACTATTTCTCAAGTGCAGTGACTGAATGTAATTGTGAAATATCGATGAAAAGTCACATGACCTCGATCGATGCACACGTGCCAATATTTCACAACCAGACTGGGTCCTAATTGGGACTCAATTGGGAAGAGGCAGCTACAAGTTGCCCAAGTTGCCCAGTTCGGGCCCAGGTGGGTCCCAGTCACAAGATTTTTGCCCAGATTTGCCCAGTTCGTGCCCAATCGGGACCCATTTGTGAAAATTGGGACCCATGTTGCCCAGTCCAATACCCAACTGGGTCCCAATTGTTTTGCTAGCTGGGTATACTCTATAAATGGAACAAGTACCGGTACCCCTAAATGGTCATTTTTTGCCATAAAATTTGAAATTTTCAATGAAGGTCCTTTTTCTTCCAGTATATGATTGGGTAGGTTGTTGCGACATCTCACGTCGAGTTTCATAAAAGTAAACTCATCGGTGCTCATTTTAGAGCCAAAAAGCAAAATGTCATTATTATACTCTATAAATAGAACAAGTACCGGTACCCCTTAAATGGTCATTTTTGGCCATAAAATTTGAAATTTTAAATGAAGGTCCTTTTTCTTCCAGTATATGATTGGGTAGGTTGTTGCGACATCTCACGTCGAGTTTTATAAAAGTCAATTCATCGGTGCTCATTTTAGAGCCAAAAAGCAAAATGTCATTATTATACTCTATAAATGGAACAAGTACCGGTACCCTAAAAGGTCATTTTTGGCCATAAAATTTGAAATTTTTAATGAAGGTCCTTTTTCTTCCAGTAGATGATTGGGTAGGTTGTTGCGACATCTCACGTCAAGTTTCATAGAAGTCAACTTATCGGTGCTCATTTTAGAGCCAAAAAGCAACATTTCATTATTATACTCTATAAATGGAACAAGTACCGGTACCCTAAAAGGTCATTTTTGGCCATGAAATTTGAAATTTTTGATGAAGGTCCTTTTTCTTTCAGCATATGATTGGGTAGGTTGTTGCGACATCTCACGTCGAGTTTTATAAAAGTCAACTGATCGGTGCTCATTTTAGAGCCAAAAAGCAAAATTTCATCATTATGCTCTATAAATTGAACAATTAGTACCCTAAAAGGTCATTTTTGGCCATACAATTTGACATTTTTAATGAAGGTCCTTTTTCTTCCAGTATATGATTGGGTAGGGTGTTGCGACATCTCACGTCGAGTTTTATAAAAGTCAACTCATCAATGCTCATTTTAGAGCCAAAAAGCAAAATTTCATTATTATGCTCTATAAATTGAACAAGTACCCTAAAAGGTCATTTTTGGCCATACAATTTGACATTTTTAATGAAGGTCCTTTTTCTTCCAGTAGATGATTGGGTAGGTTGTTGCGACATCTCACGTCAAGTTTCATAGAAGTCAACTTATCGGTGCTCATTTTAGAGCCAAAAAGCAACATTTCATTATTATACTCTGTAAAAATGGAACAAGTACCCTGAAAGGTCATTTTTTGCCTTAAAATTTGACATTTTTAATGAAGGTCCTTTTTCTTCCAGTATATGATTGGGTAGGTTGTTGCGACATCTCACGTCAAGTTTCATAAAAGTCAACTCATCGGTGCTCATTTTAGAGCCAAAAAGCAAAATGTCATTATTATACTCTATAAATGGAACAAGTACCCGAAAAGGTCATTTTTGGCCATACAATTTGACATTTTTAATGAAGGTCCTTTTTCTTCCAGTAGATGATTGGGTAGGTTGTTGCGACATCTCACGTCAAGTTTCATAGAAGTCAACTTATCGGTGCTCATTTTAGAGCAAAAAAGCAAAATGTCATTATTATACTCTATCAATGGAACAAGTACCTGTACCCTAAAAGGTCATTTTTGGCCATGAAATTTGAAATTTTCAATGAAGGTCCTTTTTCTTTCAGCATATGATTGGGTAGGTTGTTGCGACATCTCACGTCAAGTTTCATAAAAGTCAACTCATCGGTGCTCATTTTAGAGCCAAAAAGCAAAATGTCATTATTATACTCTATAAATGGAACAAGTACCTGTACCCTAAAAGGTCATTTTTGGCCATGAAATTTGAAATTTTCAATGAAGGTCCTTTTTCTTTCAGCATATGATTGGGTAGGTTGTTGCGACATCTCACGTCAAGTTTCATAAAAGTCAACTCATCGGTGCTCATTTTAGAGCCAAAAAGCAAAATGTCATTATTATACTCTATAAATGGAACAAGTACCGGTACCACTAAATGGTCATTTTTTGCCATAAAATTTGAAATTTTAAATGAAGGTCCTTTTTCTTCCAGTATATGATTGGGTAGGTTGTTGCGACATCTCACGTCAAGTTTCATAGAAGTCAACTTATCGGTGCTCATTTTAGAGCCAAAAAGCAACATTTCATTATTATACTCTATAAATGGAACAAGTACCGGTACCCTAAAAGGTCATTTTTGGCCATGAAATTTGAAATTTTCGATGAAGGTCCTTTTTCTTTCAGCATATGATTGGGTAGGTTGTTGCGACATCTCACGTCGAGTTTTATAAAAGTCAACTGATCGGTGCTCATTTTAGAGCCAAAAAGCAAAATTTCATCATTATGCTCTATAAATTGAACAAGTACCCTAAAAGGTCATTTTTGGCCATACAATTTGACATTTTTAATGAAGGTCCTTTTTCTTCCAGTAGATGATTGGGTAGGTTGTTGCGACATCTCACGTCAAGTTTCATAGAAGTCAACTTATCGGTGCTCATTTTAGAGCCAAAAAGCAACATTTCATTATTATACTCTGTAAAAATGGAACAAGTACCCTGAAAGGTCATTTTTTGCCTTAAAATTTGACATTTTTAATGAAGGTCCTTTTTCTTCCAGTATATGATTGGGTAGGTTGTTGCGACATCTCACGTCAAGTTTCATAAAAGTCAACTCATCGGTGCTCATTTTAGAGCCAAAAAGCAAAATGTCATTATTATATTCTATAAATGGAACAAGTACCCTAAAAGGTCATTTTTGGCCATACAATTTGACATTTTTAATGAAGGTCCTTTTTCTTCCAGTAGATGATTGGGTAGGTTGTTGCGACATCTCACGTCAAGTTTCATAGAAGTCAACTTATCGGTGCTCATTTTAGAGCCAAAAAGCAAAATGTCATTATTATACTCTATAAATGGAACAAGTACCTGTACCCTAAAAGGTCATTTTTGGCCATGAAATTTGAAATTTTCCATGAAGGTCCTTTTTCTTTCAGCATATGATTGGGTAGGTTGTTGCGACATCTCACGTCAAGTTTCATAAAAGTCAACTCATCGGTGCTCATTTTAGAGCCAAAAAGCAAAATGTCATTATTATACTCTATAAATGGAACAAGTACCGGTACCCCTAAATGGTCATTTTTTGCCATAAAATTTGAAATTTTCAATGAAGGTCCTTTTTCTTCCAGTATATGATTGGGTAGGTTGTTGCGACATCTCACGTCGAGTTTCATAAAAGTAAACTCATCGGTGCTCATTTTAGAGCCAAAAAGCAAAATGTCATTATTATACTCTATAAATAGAACAAGTACCGGTACCCCTAAATGGTCATTTTTGGCCATAAAATTTGAAATTTTAAATGAAGGTCCTTTTTCTTCCAGTATATGATTGGGTAGGTTGTTGCGACATCTCACGTCGAGTTTTATAAAAGTCAATTCATCGGTGCTCATTTTAGAGCCAAAAAGCAAAATTTCATTATTATACTCTATAAATGGAACAAGTACCGGTACCCTAAAAGGTCATTTTTGGCCATAAAATTTGAAATTTTTAATGAAGGTCCTTTTTCTTCCAGTAGATGATTGGGTAGGTTGTTGCGACATCTCACGTCAAGTTTCATAGAAGTCAACTTATCGGTGCTCATTTTAGAGCCAAAAAGCAACATTTCATTATTATACTCTATAAATGGAACAAGTACCGGTACCCTAAAAGGTCATTTTTGGCCATGAAATTTGAAATTTTCGATGAAGGTCCTTTTTCTTTCAGCATATGATTGGGTAGGTTGTTGCGACATCTCACGTCGAGTTTTATAAAAGTCAACTGATCGGTGCTCATTTTAGAGCCAAAAAGCAAAATTTCATCATTATGCTCTATAAATTGAACAATTAGTACCCTAAAAGGTCATTTTTGGCCATACAATTTGACATTTTTAATGAAGGTCCTTTTTCTTCCAGTATATGATTGGGTAGGGTGTTGCGACATCTCACGTCGAGTTTTATAAAAGTCAACTCATCAATGCTCATTTTAGAGCCAAAAAGCAAAATTTCATTATTATGCTCTATAAATTGAACAAGTACCCTAAAAGGTCATTTTTGGCCATACAATTTGACATTTTTAATGAAGGTCCTTTTTCTTCCAGTAGATGATTGGGTAGGTTGTTGCGACATCTCACGTCAAGTTTCATAGAAGTCAACTTATCGGTGCTCATTTTAGAGCCAAAAAGCAACATTTCATTATTATACTCTGTAAAAATGGAACAAGTACCCTGAAAGGTCATTTTTTGCCTTAAAATTTGACATTTTTAATGAAGGTCCTTTTTCTTCCAGTATATGATTGGGTAGGTTGTTGCGACATCTCACGTCAAGTTTCATAAAAGTCAACTCATCGGTGCTCATTTTAGAGCCAAAAAGCAAAATGTCATTATTATACTCTATAAATGGAACAAGTACCCGAAAAGGTCATTTTTGGCCATACAATTTGACATTTTTAATGAAGGTCCTTTTTCTTCCAGTAGATGATTGGGTAGGTTGTTGCGACATCTCACGTCAAGTTTCATAGAAGTCAACTTATCGGTGCTCATTTTAGAGCCAAAAAGCAAAATGTCATTATTATACTCTATAAATGGAACAAGTACCTGTACCCTAAAAGGTCATTTTTGGCCATGAAATTTGAAATTTTCAATGAAGGTCCTTTTTCTTTCAGCATATGATTGGGTAGGTTGTTGCGACATCTCACGTCAAGTTTCATAAAAGTCAACTCATCGGTGCTCATTTTAGAGCCAAAAAGCAAAATGTCATTATTATACTCTATAAATGGAACAAGTACCTGTACCCTAAAAGGTCATTTTTGGCCATGAAATTTGAAATTTTCAATGAAGGTCCTTTTTCTTTCAGCATATGATTGGGTAGGTTGTTGCGACATCTCACGTCAAGTTTCATAAAAGTCAACTCATCGGTGCTCATTTTAGAGCCAAAAAGCAAAATGTCATTATTATACTCTATAAATGGAACAAGTACCGGTACCACTAAATGGTCATTTTTTGCCATAAAATTTGAAATTTTAAATGAAGGTCCTTTTTCTTCCAGTATATGATTGGGTAGGTTGTTGCGACATCTCACGTCGAGTTTTATAAAAGTAAACTCATCGGTGCTCATTTTAGAGCCAAAAAGCAAAATGTCATTATTATACTCTATAAATAGAACAAGTACCGGTACCCCTAAATGGTCATTTTTGGCCATAAAATTTGAAATTTTAAATGAAGGTCCTTTTTCTTCCAGTATATGATTGGGTAGGTTGTTGCGACATCTCACGTCGAGTTTTATAAAAGTCAATTCATCGGTGCTCATTTTAGAGCCAAAAAGCAAAATTTCATTATTATACTCTATAAATGGAACAAGTACCGGTACCCTAAAAGGTCATTTTTGGCCATAAAATTTGAAATTTTTAATGAAGGTCCTTTTTCTTCCAGTAGATGATTGGGTAGGTTGTTGCGACATCTCACGTCAAGTTTCATAGAAGTCAACTTATCGGTGCTCATTTTAGAGCCAAAAAGCAACATTTCATTATTATACTCTATAAATGGAACAAGTACCGGTACCCTAAAAGGTCATTTTTGGCCATGAAATTTGAAATTTTCGATGAAGGTCCTTTTTCTTTCAGCATATGATTGGGTAGGTTGTTGCGACATCTCACGTCGAGTTTTATAAAAGTCAACTCATCGGTGCTCATTTTAGAGCCAAAAAGCAAAATTTCATCATTATGCTCTATAAATTGAACAAGTACCCTAAAAGGTCATTTTTGGCCATACAATTTGACATTTTTAATGAAGGTCCTTTTTCTTCCAGTAGATGATTGGGTAGGTTGTTGCGACATCTCACGTCAAGTTTCATAGAAGTCAACTTATCGGTGCTCATTTTAGAGCCAAAAAGCAAAATGTCATTATTATACTCTATAAATGGAACAAGTACCTGTACCCTAAAAGGTCATTTTTGGCCATGAAATTTGAAATTTTCAATGAAGGTCCTTTTTCTTTCAGCATATGATTGGGTAGGTTGTTGCGACATCTCACGTCAAGTTTCATAAAAGTCAACTCATCGGTGCTCATTTTAGAGCCAAAAAGCAAAATGTCATTATTATACTCTATAAATGGAACAAGTACCTGTACCCTAAAAGGTCATTTTTGGCCATGAAATTTGAAATTTTCAATGAAGGTCCTTTTTCTTTCAGCATATGATTGGGTAGGTTGTTGCGACATCTCACGTCAAGTTTCATAAAAGTCAACTCATCGGTGCTCATTTTAGAGCCAAAAAGCAAAATGTCATTATTATACTCTATAAATGGAACAAGTACCGGTACCACTAAATGGTCATTTTTTGCCATAAAATTTGAAATTTTAAATGAAGGTCCTTTTTCTTCCAGTATATGATTGGGTAGGTTGTTGCGACATCTCACGTCGAGTTTTATAAAAGTAAACTCATCGGTGCTCATTTTAGAGCCAAAAAGCAAAATGTCATTATTATACTCTATAAATAGAACAAGTACCGGTACCCCTAAATGGTCATTTTTGGCCATAAAATTTGAAATTTTAAATGAAGGTCCTTTTTCTTCCAGTATATGATTGGGTAGGTTGTTGCGACATCTCACGTCGAGTTTTATAAAAGTCAATTCATCGGTGCTCATTTTAGAGCCAAAAAGCAAAATTTCATTATTATACTCTATAAATGGAACAAGTACCGGTACCCTAAAAGGTCATTTTTGGCCATAAAATTTGAAATTTTTAATGAAGGTCCTTTTTCTTCCAGTAGATGATTGGGTAGGTTGTTGCGACATCTCACGTCAAGTTTCATAGAAGTCAACTTATCGGTGCTCATTTTAGAGCCAAAAAGCAACATTTCATTATTATACTCTATAAATGGAACAAGTACCGGTACCCTAAAAGGTCATTTTTGGCCATGAAATTTGAAATTTTCGATGAAGGTCCTTTTTCTTTCAGCATATGATTGGGTAGGTTGTTGCGACATCTCACGTCGAGTTTTATAAAAGTCAACTCATCGGTGCTCATTTTAGAGCCAAAAAGCAAAATTTCATCATTATGCTCTATAAATTGAACAAGTACCCTAAAAGGTCATTTTTGGCCATACAATTTGACATTTTTAATGAAGGTCCTTTTTCTTCCAGTAGATGATTGGGTAGGTTGTTGCGACATCTCACGTCAAGTTTCATAGAAGTCAACTTATCGGTGCTCATTTTAGAGCCAAAAAGCAACATTTCATTATTATACTCTGTAAAAATGGAACAAGTACCCTGAAAGGTCATTTTTTGCCTTAAAATTTGACATTTTTAATGAAGGTCCTTTTTCTTCCAGTATATGATTGGGTAGGTTGTTGCGACATCTCACGTCAAGTTTCATAAAAGTCAACTCATCGGTGCTCATTTTAGAGCCAAAAAGCAAAATGTCATTATTATACTCTATAAATGGAACAAGTACCCTAAAAGGTCATTTTTGGCCATACAATTTGACATTTTTAATGAAGGTCCTTTTTCTTCCAGTAGATGATTGGGTAGGTTGTTGCGACATCTCACGTCAAGTTTCATAGAAGTCAACTTATCGGTGCTTATTTTAGAGCCAAAAAGCAAAATGTCATTATTATACTCTATAAATGGAACAAGTACCTGTACCCTAAAAGGTCATTTTTGGCCATGAAATTTGAAATTTTCGATGAAGGTCCTTTTTCTTTCAGCATATGATTGGGTAGGTTGTTGCGACATCTCACGTCAAGTTTCATAAAAGTCAACTCATCGGTGCTCATTTTAGAGTCAAAAAGCAAAATGTCATTATTATACTCTATAAATGGAACAAGTACCTGTACCCTAAAAGGTCATTTTTGGCCATGAAATTTGAAATTTTCAATGAAGGTCCTTTTTCTTTCAGCATATGATTGGGTAGGTTGTTGCGACATCTCACGTCAAGTATCATAAAAGTCAACTCATCGGTGCTCATTTTAGAGCCAAAAAGCAAAATGTCATTATTATACTCTATAAATGGAACAAGTACCGGTACCCCTAAATGGTCATTTTTTGCCATAAAATTTGAAATTTTCAATGAAGGTCCTTTTTCTTCCAATATATGATTGGGTAGGTTGTTGCGACATCTCACGTCGAGTTTCATAAAAGTAAACTCATCGGTGCTCATTTTAGAGCCAAAAAGCAAAATGTCATTATTATACTCTATAAATAGAACAAGTACCGGTACCCCTTAAATGGTCATTTTTGGCCATAAAATTTGAAATTTTAAATGAAGGTCCTTTTTCTTCCAGTATATGATTGGGTAGGTTGTTGCGACATCTCACGTCGAGTTTTATAAAAGTCAATTCATCGGTGCTCATTTTAGAGCCAAAAAGCAAAATGTCATTATTATACTCTATAAATGGAACAAGTACCGGTACCCTAAAAGGTCATTTTTGGCCATAAAATTTGAAATTTTTAATGAAGGTCCTTTTTCTTCCAGTAGATGATTGGGTAGGTTGTTGCGACATCTCACGTCAAGTTTCATAGAAGTCAACTTATCGGTGCTCATTTTAGAGCCAAAAAGCAACATTTCATTATTATACTCTATAAATGGAACAAGTACCGGTACCCTAAAAGGTCATTTTTGGCCATGAAATTTGAAATTTTCGATGAAGGTCCTTTTTCTTTCAGCATATGATTGGGTAGGTTGTTGCGACATCTCACGTCGAGTTTTATAAAAGTCAACTGATCGGTGCTCATTTTAGAGCCAAAAAGCAAAATTTCATCATTATGCTCTATAAATTGAACAATTAGTACCCTAAAAGGTCATTTTTGGCCATACAATTTGACATTTTTAATGAAGGTCCTTTTTCTTCCAGTATATGATTGGGTAGGGTGTTGCGACATCTCACGTCGAGTTTTATAAAAGTCAACTCATCAATGCTCATTTTAGAGCCAAAAAGCAAAATTTCATTATTATGCTCTATAAATTGAACAAGTACCCTAAAAGGTCATTTTTGGCCATACAATTTGACATTTTTAATGAAGGTCCTTTTTCTTCCAGTAGATGATTGGGTAGGTTGTTGCGACATCTCACGTCAAGTTTCATAGAAGTCAACTTATCGGTGCTCATTTTAGAGCCAAAAAGCAACATTTCATTATTATACTCTGTAAAAATGGAACATGTACCCTGAAAGGTCATTTTTTGCCTTAAAATTTGACATTTTTAATGAAGGTCCTTTTTCTTCCAGTATATGATTGGGTAGGTTGTTGCGACATCTCACGTCAAGTTTCATAAAAGTCAACTCATCGGTGCTCATTTTAGAGCCAAAAAGCAAAATGTCATTATTATACTCTATAAATGGAACAAGTACCCGAAAAGGTCATTTTTGGCCATACAATTTGACATTTTTAATGAAGGTCCTTTTTCTTCCAGTAGATGATTGGGTAGGTTGTTGCGACATCTCACGTCAAGTTTCATAGAAGTCAACTTATCGGTGCTCATTTTAGAGCAAAAAAGCAAAATGTCATTATTATACTCTATCAATGGAACAAGTACCTGTACCCTAAAAGGTCATTTTTGGCCATGAAATTTGAAATTTTCAATGAAGGTCCTTTTTCTTTCAGCATATGATTGGGTAGGTTGTTGCGACATCTCACGTCAAGTTTCATAAAAGTCAACTCATCGGTGCTCATTTTAGAGCCAAAAAGCAAAATGTCATTATTATACTCTATAAATGGAACAAGTACCTGTACCCTAAAAGGTCATTTTTGGCCATGAAATTTGAAATTTTCAATGAAGGTCCTTTTTCTTTCAGCATATGATTGGGTAGGTTGTTGCGACATCTCACGTCAAGTTTCATAAAAGTCAACTCATCGGTGCTCATTTTAGAGCCAAAAAGCAAAATGTCATTATTATACTCTATAAATGGAACAAGTACCGGTACCACTAAATGGTCATTTTTTGCCATAAAATTTGAAATTTTAAATGAAGGTCCTTTTTCTTCCAGTATATGATTGGGTAGGTTGTTGCGACATCTCACGTCAAGTTTCATAGAAGTCAACTTATCGGTGCTCATTTTAGAGCCAAAAAGCAACATTTCATTATTATACTCTATAAATGGAACAAGTACCGGTACCCTAAAAGGTCATTTTTGGCCATGAAATTTGAAATTTTCGATGAAGGTCCTTTTTCTTTCAGCATATGATTGGGTAGGTTGTTGCGACATCTCACGTCGAGTTTTATAAAAGTCAACTGATCGGTGCTCATTTTAGAGCCAAAAAGCAAAATTTCATCATTATGCTCTATAAATTGAACAAGTACCCTAAAAGGTCATTTTTGGCCATACAATTTGACATTTTTAATGAAGGTCCTTTTTCTTCCAGTAGATGATTGGGTAGGTTGTTGCGACATCTCACGTCAAGTTTCATAGAAGTCAACTTATCGGTGCTCATTTTAGAGCCAAAAAGCAACATTTCATTATTATACTCTGTAAAAATGGAACAAGTACCCTGAAAGGTCATTTTTTGCCTTAAAATTTGACATTTTTAATGAAGGTCCTTTTTCTTCCAGTATATGATTGGGTAGGTTGTTGCGACATCTCACGTCAAGTTTCATAAAAGTCAACTCATCGGTGCTCATTTTAGAGCCAAAAAGCAAAATGTCATTATTATACTCTATAAATGGAACAAGTACCCTAAAAGGTCATTTTTGGCCATACAATTTGACATTTTTAATGAAGGTCCTTTTTCTTCCAGTAGATGATTGGGTAGGTTGTTGCGACATCTCACGTCAAGTTTCATAGAAGTCAACTTATCGGTGCTCATTTTAGAGCCAAAAAGCAAAATGTCATTATTATACTCTATAAATGGAACAAGTACCTGTACCCTAAAAGGTCATTTTTGGCCATGAAATTTGAAATTTTCCATGAAGGTCCTTTTTCTTTCAGCATATGATTGGGTAGGTTGTTGCGACATCTCACGTCAAGTTTCATAAAAGTCAACTCATCGGTGCTCATTTTAGAGCCAAAAAGCAAAATGTCATTATTATACTCTATAAATGGAACAAGTACCGGTACCCCTAAATGGTCATTTTTTGCCATAAAATTTGAAATTTTCAATGAAGGTCCTTTTTCTTCCAGTATATGATTGGGTAGGTTGTTGCGACATCTCACGTCGAGTTTCATAAAAGTCAACTCATCGGTGCTCATTTTAGAGCCAAAAAGCAAAATGTCATTATTATACTCTATAAATAGAACAAGTACCGGTACCCCTAAATGGTCATTTTTGGCCATAAAATTTGAAATTTTAAATGAAGGTCCTTTTTCTTCCAGTATATGATTGGGTAGGTTGTTGCGACATCTCACGTCGAGTTTTATAAAAGTCAATTCATCGGTGCTCATTTTAGAGCCAAAAAGCAAAATTTCATTATTATACTCTATAAATGGAACAAGTACCGGTACCCTAAAAGGTCATTTTTGGCCATAAAATTTGAAATTTTTAATGAAGGTCCTTTTTCTTCCAGTAGATGATTGGGTAGGTTGTTGCGACATCTCACGTCAAGTTTCATAGAAGTCAACTTATCGGTGCTCATTTTAGAGCCAAAAAGCAACATTTCATTATTATACTCTATAAATGGAACAAGTACCGGTACCCTAAAAGGTCATTTTTGGCCATGAAATTTGAAATTTTCGATGAAGGTCCTTTTTCTTTCAGCATATGATTGGGTAGGTTGTTGCGACATCTCACGTCGAGTTTTATAAAAGTCAACTGATCGGTGCTCATTTTAGAGCCAAAAAGCAAAATTTCATCATTATGCTCTATAAATTGAACAATTAATACCCTAAAAGGTCATTTTTGGCCATACAATTTGACATTTTTAATGAAGGTCCTTTTTCTTCCAGTATATGATTGGGTAGGGTGTTGCGACATCTCACGTCGAGTTTTATAAAAGTCAACTCATCAATGCTCATTTTAGAGCCAAAAAGCAAAATTTCATTATTATGCTCTATAAATTGAACAAGTACCCTAAAAGGTCATTTTTGGCCATACAATTTGACATTTTTAATGAAGGTCCTTTTTCTTCCAGTAGATGATTGGGTAGGTTGTTGCGACATCTCACGTCAAGTTTCATAGAAGTCAACTTATCGGTGCTCATTTTAGAGCCAAAAAGCAACATTTCATTATTATACTCTGTAAAAATGGAACAAGTACCCTGAAAGGTCATTTTTTGCCTTAAAATTTGACATTTTTAATGAAGGTCCTTTTTCTTCCAGTATATGATTGGGTAGGTTGTTGCGACATCTCACGTCAAGTTTCATAAAAGTCAACTCATCGGTGCTCATTTTAGAGCCAAAAAGCAAAATGTCATTATTATACTCTATAAATGGAACAAGTACCCGAAAAGGTCATTTTTGGCCATACAATTTGACATTTTTAATGAAGGTCCTTTTTCTTCCAGTAGATGATTGGGTAGGTTGTTGCGACATCTCACGTCAAGTTTCATAGAAGTCAACTTATCGGTGCTCATTTTAGAGCCAAAAAGCAAAATGTCATTATTATACTCTATAAATGGAACAAGTACCTGTACCCTAAAAGGTCATTTTTGGCCATGAAATTTGAAATTTTCAATGAAGGTCCTTTTTCTTTCAGCATATGATTGGGTAGGTTGTTGCGACATCTCACGTCAAGTTTCATAAAAGTCAACTCATCGGTGCTCATTTTAGAGCCAAAAAGCAAAATGTCATTATTATACTCTATAAATGGAACAAGTACCTGTACCCTAAAAGGTCATTTTTGGCCATGAAATTTGAAATTTTCAATGAAGGTCCTTTTTCTTTCAGCATATGATTGGGTAGGTTGTTGCGACATCTCACGTCAAGTTTCATAAAAGTCAACTCATCGGTGCTCATTTTAGAGCCAAAAAGCAAAATGTCATTATTATACTCTATAAATGGAACAAGTACCGGTACCACTAAATGGTCATTTTTTGCCATAAAATTTGAAATTTTAAATGAAGGTCCTTTTTCTTCCAGTATATGATTGGGTAGGTTGTTGCGACATCTCACGTCGAGTTTTATAAAAGTAAACTCATCGGTGCTCATTTTAGAGCCAAAAAGCAAAATGTCATTATTATACTCTATAAATAGAACAAGTACCGGTACCCCTAAATGGTCATTTTTGGCCATAAAATTTGAAATTTTAAATGAAGGTCCTTTTTCTTCCAGTATATGATTGGGTAGGTTGTTGCGACATCTCACGTCGAGTTTTATAAAAGTCAATTCATCGGTGCTCATTTTAGAGCCAAAAAGCAAAATTTCATTATTATACTCTATAAATGGAACAAGTACCGGTACCCTAAAAGGTCATTTTTGGCCATAAAATTTGAAATTTTTAATGAAGGTCCTTTTTCTTCCAGTAGATGATTGGGTAGGTTGTTGCGACATCTCACGTCAAGTTTCATAGAAGTCAACTTATCGGTGCTCATTTTAGAGCCAAAAAGCAACATTTCATTATTATACTCTATAAATGGAACAAGTACCGGTACCCTAAAAGGTCATTTTTGGCCATGAAATTTGAAATTTTCGATGAAGGTCCTTTTTCTTTCAGCATATGATTGGGTAGGTTGTTGCGACATCTCACGTCGAGTTTTATAAAAGTCAACTCATCGGTGCTCATTTTAGAGCCAAAAAGCAAAATTTCATCATTATGCTCTATAAATTGAACAAGTACCCTAAAAGGTCATTTTTGGCCATACAATTTGACATTTTTAATGAAGGTCCTTTTTCTTCCAGTAGATGATTGGGTAGGTTGTTGCGACATCTCACGTCAAGTTTCATAGAAGTCAACTTATCGGTGCTCATTTTAGAGCCAAAAAGCAACATTTCATTATTATACTCTGTAAAAATGGAACAAGTACCCTGAAAGGTCATTTTTTGCCTTAAAATTTGACATTTTTAATGAAGGTCCTTTTTCTTCCAGTATATGATTGGGTAGGTTGTTGCGACATCTCACGTCAAGTTTCATAAAAGTCAACTCATCGGTGCTCATTTTAGAGCCAAAAAGCAAAATGTCATTATTATACTCTATAAATGGAACAAGTACCCTAAAAGGTCATTTTTGGCCATACAATTTGACATTTTTAATGAAGGTCCTTTTTCTTCCAGTAGATGATTGGGTAGGTTGTTGCGACATCTCACGTCAAGTTTCATAAAAGTCAACTCATCGGTGCTCATTTTAGAGTCAAAAAGCAAAATGTCATTATTATACTCTATAAATGGAACAAGTACCTGTACCCTAAAAGGTCATTTTTGGCCATGAAATTTGAAATTTTCAATGAAGGTCCTTTTTCTTTCAGCATATGATTGGGTAGGTTGTTGCGACATCTCACGTCAAGTATCATAAAAGTCAACTCATCGGTGCTCATTTTAGAGCCAAAAAGCAAAATGTCATTATTATACTCTATAAATGGAACAAGTACCGGTACCCCTAAATGGTCATTTTTTGCCATAAAATTTGAAATTTTCAATGAAGGTCCTTTTTCTTCCAATATATGATTGGGTAGGTTGTTGCGACATCTCACGTCGAGTTTCATAAAAGTAAACTCATCGGTGCTCATTTTAGAGCCAAAAAGCAAAATGTCATTATTATACTCTATAAATAGAACAAGTACCGGTACCCCTTAAATGGTCATTTTTGGCCATAAAATTTGAAATTTTAAATGAAGGTCCTTTTTCTTCCAGTATATGATTGGGTAGGTTGTTGCGACATCTCACGTCGAGTTTTATAAAAGTCAATTCATCGGTGCTCATTTTAGAGCCAAAAAGCAAAATGTCATTATTATACTCTATAAATGGAACAAGTACCGGTACCCTAAAAGGTCATTTTTGGCCATAAAATTTGAAATTTTTAATGAAGGTCCTTTTTCTTCCAGTAGATGATTGGGTAGGTTGTTGCGACATCTCACGTCAAGTTTCATAGAAGTCAACTTATCGGTGCTCATTTTAGAGCCAAAAAGCAACATTTCATTATTATACTCTATAAATGGAACAAGTACCGGTACCCTAAAAGGTCATTTTTGGCCATGAAATTTGAAATTTTCGATGAAGGTCCTTTTTCTTTCAGCATATGATTGGGTAGGTTGTTGCGACATCTCACGTCGAGTTTTATAAAAGTCAACTGATCGGTGCTCATTTTAGAGCCAAAAAGCAAAATTTCATCATTATGCTCTATAAATTGAACAATTAGTACCCTAAAAGGTCATTTTTGGCCATACAATTTGACATTTTTAATGAAGGTCCTTTTTCTTCCAGTATATGATTGGGTAGGGTGTTGCGACATCTCACGTCGAGTTTTATAAAAGTCAACTCATCAATGCTCATTTTAGAGCCAAAAAGCAAAATTTCATTATTATGCTCTATAAATTGAACAAGTACCCTAAAAGGTCATTTTTGGCCATACAATTTGACATTTTTAATGAAGGTCCTTTTTCTTCCAGTAGATGATTGGGTAGGTTGTTGCGACATCTCACGTCAAGTTTCATAGAAGTCAACTTATCGGTGCTCATTTTAGAGCCAAAAAGCAACATTTCATTATTATACTCTGTAAAAATGGAACATGTACCCTGAAAGGTCATTTTTTGCCTTAAAATTTGACATTTTTAATGAAGGTCCTTTTTCTTCCAGTATATGATTGGGTAGGTTGTTGCGACATCTCACGTCAAGTTTCATAAAAGTCAACTCATCGGTGCTCATTTTAGAGCCAAAAAGCAAAATGTCATTATTATACTCTATAAATGGAACAAGTACCCGAAAAGGTCATTTTTGGCCATACAATTTGACATTTTTAATGAAGGTCCTTTTTCTTCCAGTAGATGATTGGGTAGGTTGTTGCGACATCTCACGTCAAGTTTCATAGAAGTCAACTTATCGGTGCTCATTTTAGAGCAAAAAAGCAAAATGTCATTATTATACTCTATCAATGGAACAAGTACCTGTACCCTAAAAGGTCATTTTTGGCCATGACATTTGAAATTTTCAATGAAGGTCCTTTTTCTTTCAGCATATGATTGGGTAGGTTGTTGCGACATCTCACGTCAAGTTTCATAAAAGTCAACTCATCGGTGCTCATTTTAGAGCCAAAAAGCAAAATGTCATTATTATACTCTATAAATGGAACAAGTACCTGTACCCTAAAAGGTCATTTTTGGCCATGAAATTTGAAATTTTCAATGAAGGTCCTTTTTCTTTCAGCATATGATTGGGTAGGTTGTTGCGACATCTCACGTCAAGTTTCATAAAAGTCAACTCATCGGTGCTCATTTTAGAGCCAAAAAGCAAAATGTCATTATTATACTCTATAAATGGAACAAGTACCGGTACCACTAAATGGTCATTTTTTGCCATAAAATTTGAAATTTTAAATGAAGGTCCTTTTTCTTCCAGTATATGATTGGGTAGGTTGTTGCGACATCTCACGTCAAGTTTCATAGAAGTCAACTTATCGGTGCTCATTTTAGAGCCAAAAAGCAACATTTCATTATTATACTCTATAAATGGAACAAGTACCGGTACCCTAAAAGGTCATTTTTGGCCATGAAATTTGAAATTTTCGATGAAGGTCCTTTTTCTTTCAGCATATGATTGGGTAGGTTGTTGCGACATCTCACGTCGAGTTTTATAAAAGTCAACTGATCGGTGCTCATTTTAGAGCCAAAAAGCAAAATTTCATCATTATGCTCTATAAATTGAACAAGTACCCTAAAAGGTCATTTTTGGCCATACAATTTGACATTTTTAATGAAGGTCCTTTTTCTTCCAGTAGATGATTGGGTAGGTTGTTGCGACATCTCACGTCAAGTTTCATAGAAGTCAACTTATCGGTGCTCATTTTAGAGCCAAAAAGCAACATTTCATTATTATACTCTGTAAAAATGGAACAAGTACCCTGAAAGGTCATTTTTTGCCTTAAAATTTGACATTTTTAATGAAGGTCCTTTTTCTTCCAGTATATGATTGGGTAGGTTGTTGCGACATCTCACGTCAAGTTTCATAAAAGTCAACTCATCGGTGCTCATTTTAGAGCCAAAAAGCAAAATGTCATTATTATACTCTATAAATGGAACAAGTACCCTAAAAGGTCATTTTTGGCCATACAATTTGACATTTTTAATGAAGGTCCTTTTTCTTCCAGTAGATGATTGGGTAGGTTGTTGCGACATCTCACGTCAAGTTTCATAGAAGTCAACTTATCGGTGCTCATTTTAGAGCCAAAAAGCAAAATGTCATTATTATACTCTATAAATGGAACAAGTACCTGTACCCTAAAAGGTCATTTTTGGCCATGAAATTTGAAATTTTCCATGAAGGTCCTTTTTCTTTCAGCATATGATTGGGTAGGTTGTTGCGACATCTCACGTCAAGTTTCATAAAAGTCAACTCATCGGTGCTCATTTTAGAGCCAAAAAGCAAAATGTCATTATTATACTCTATAAATGGAACAAGTACCGGTACCCCTAAATGGTCATTTTTTGCCATAAAATTTGAAATTTTCAATGAAGGTCCTTTTTCTTCCAGTATATGATTGGGTAGGTTGTTGCGACATCTCACGTCGAGTTTCATAAAAGTCAACTCATCGGTGCTCATTTTAGAGCCAAAAAGCAAAATGTCATTATTATACTCTATAAATAGAACAAGTACCGGTACCCCTAAATGGTCATTTTTGGCCATAAAATTTGAAATTTTAAATGAAGGTCCTTTTTCTTCCAGTATATGATTGGGTAGGTTGTTGCGACATCTCACGTCGAGTTTTATAAAAGTCAATTCATCGGTGCTCATTTTAGAGCCAAAAAGCAAAATTTCATTATTATACTCTATAAATGGAACAAGTACCGGTACCCTAAAAGGTCATTTTTGGCCATAAAATTTGAAATTTTTAATGAAGGTCCTTTTTCTTCCAGTAGATGATTGGGTAGGTTGTTGCGACATCTCACGTCAAGTTTCATAGAAGTCAACTTATCGGTGCTCATTTTAGAGCCAAAAAGCAACATTTCATTATTATACTCTATAAATGGAACAAGTACCGGTACCCTAAAAGGTCATTTTTGGCCATGAAATTTGAAATTTTCGATGAAGGTCCTTTTTCTTTCAGCATATGATTGGGTAGGTTGTTGCGACATCTCACGTCGAGTTTTATAAAAGTCAACTCATCGGTGCTCATTTTAGAGCCAAAAAGCAAAATTTCATCATTATGCTCTATAAATTGAACAATTAGTACCCTAAAAGGTCATTTTTGGCCATACAATTTGACATTTTTAATGAAGGTCCTTTTTCTTCCAGTATATGATTGGGTAGGGTGTTGCGACATCTCACGTCGAGTTTTATAAAAGTCAACTCATCAATGCTCATTTTAGAGCCAAAAAGCAAAATTTCATTATTATGCTCTATAAATTGAACAAGTACCCTAAAAGGTAATTTTTGGCCATACAATTTGACATTTTTAATGAAGGTCCTTTTTCTTCCAGTAGATGATTGGGTAGGTTGTTGCGACATCTCACGTCAAGTTTCATAGAAGTCAACTTATCGGTGCTCATTTTAGAGCCAAAAAGCAACATTTCATTATTATACTCTGTAAAAATGGAACAAGTACCCTGAAAGGTCATTTTTTGCCTTAAAATTTGACATTTTTAATGAAGGTCCTTTTTCTTCCAGTATATGATTGGGTAGGTTGTTGCGACATCTCACGTCAAGTTTCATAAAAGTCAACTCATCGGTGCTCATTTTAGAGCCAAAAAGCAAAATGTCATTATTATACTCTATAAATGGAACAAGTACCCTAAAAGGTCATTTTTGGCCATACAATTTGACATTTTTAATGAAGGTCCTTTTTCTTCCAGTAGATGATTGGGTAGGTTGTTGCGACATCTCACGTCAAGTTTCATAGAAGTCAACTTATCGGTGCTCATTTTAGAGCCAAAAAGCAAAATGTCATTATTATACTCTGTAAAAATGGAACAAGTACCCTGAAAGGTCATTTTTTGCCTTAAAATTTGACATTTTTAATGAAGGTCCTTTTTCTTCCAGTATATGATTGGGTAGGTTGTTGCGACATCTCACGTCAAGTTTCATAAAAGTCAACTCATCGGTGCTCATTTTAGAGCCAAAAAGCAAAATGTCATTATTATACTCTATAAATGGAACAAGTACCCTAAAAGGTCATTTTTGGCCATACAATTTGACATTTTTAATGAAGGTCCTTTTTCTTCCAGTAGATGATTGGGTAGGTTGTTGCGACATCTCACGTCAAGTTTCATAGAAGTCAACTTATCGGTGCTCATTTTAGAGCCAAAAAGCAAAATGTCATTATTATACTCTATAAATGGAACAAGTACCTGTACCCTAAAAGGTCATTTTTGGCCATGAAATTTGAAATTTTCAATGAAGGTCCTTTTTCTTTCAGCATATGATTGGGTAGGTTGTTGCGACATCTCACGTCAAGTTTTATAAAAGTAAACTCATCGGTGCTCATTTTAGAGCCAAAAAGCAAAATGTCATTATTATACTCTATAAATAGAACAAGTACCGGTACCCCTAAATGGTCATTTTTGGCCATAAAATTTGAAATTTTAAATGAAGGTCCTTTTTCTTCCAGTATATGATTGGGTAGGTTGTTGCGACATCTCACGTCGAGTTTTATAAAAGTCAATTCATCGGTGCTCATTTTAGAGCCAAAAAGCAAAATTTCATTATTATACTCTATAAATGGAACAAGTACCGGTACCCTAAAAGGTCATTTTTGGCCATAAAATTTGAAATTTTTAATGAAGGTCCTTTTTCTTCCAGTAGATGATTGGGTAGGTTGTTGCGACATCTCACGTCAAGTTTCATAGAAGTCAACTTATCGGTGCTCATTTTAGAGCCAAAAAGCAACATTTCATTATTATACTCTATAAATGGAACAAGTACCGGTACCCTAAAAGGTCATTTTTGGCCATGAAATTTGAAATTTTCGATGAAGGTCCTTTTTCTTTCAGCATATGATTGGGTAGGTTGTTGCGACATCTCACGTCGAGTTTTATAAAAGTCAACTGATCGGTGCTCATTTTAGAGCCAAAAAGCAAAATTTCATCATTATGCTCTATAAATTGAACAATTAGTACCCTAAAAGGTCATTTTTGGCCATACAATTTGACATTTTTAATGAAGGTCCTTTTTCTTCCAGTATATGATTGGGTAGGGTGTTGCGACATCTCACGTCGAGTTTTATAAAAGTCAACTCATCAATGCTCATTTTAGAGCCAAAAAGCAAAATTTCATTATTATGCTCTATAAATTGAACAAGTACCCTAAAAGGTCATTTTTTGCCATACAATTTGACATTTTTAATGAAGGTCCTTTTTCTTCCAGTAGATGATTGGGTAGGTTGTTGCGACATCTCACGTCAAGTTTCATAGAAGTCAACTTATCGGTGCTCATTTTAGAGCCAAAAAGCAACATTTCATTATTATACTCTGTAAAAATGGAACAAGTACCCTGAAAGGTCATTTTTTGCCTTAAAATTTGACATTTTTAATGAAGGTCCTTTTTCTTCCAGTATATGATTGGGTAGGTTGTTGCGACATCTCACGTCAAGTTTCATAAAAGTCAACTCATCGGTGCTCATTTTAGAGCCAAAAAGCAAAATGTCATTATTATACTCTATAAATGGAACAAGTACCCTAAAAGGTCATTTTTGGCCATACAATTTGACATTTTTAATGAAGGTCCTTTTTCTTCCAGTAGATGATTGGGTAGGTTGTTGCGACATCTCACGTCAAGTTTCATAGAAGTCAACTTATCGGTGCTCATTTTAGAGCCAAAAAGCAAAATGTCATTATTATACTCTGTAAAAATGGAACAAGTACCCTGAAAGGTCATTTTTTGCCTTAAAATTTGACATTTTTAATGAAGGTCCTTTTTCTTCCAGTATATGATTGGGTAGGTTGTTGCGACATCTCACGTCAAGTTTCATAAAAGTCAACTCATCGGTGCTCATTTTAGAGCCAAAAAGCAAAATGTCATTATTATACTCTATAAATGGAACAAGTACCCTAAAAGGTCATTTTTGGCCATACAATTTGACATTTTTAATGAAGGTCCTTTTTCTTCCAGTAGATGATTGGGTAGGTTGTTGCGACATCTCACGTCAAGTTTCATAGAAGTCAACTTATCGGTGCTCATTTTAGAGCCAAAAAGCAAAATGTCATTATTATACTCTATAAATGGAACAAGTACCTGTACCCTAAAAGGTCATTTTTGGCCATGAAATTTGAAATTTTCAATGAAGGTCTTTTTTCTTTCAGCATATGATTGGGTAGGTTGTTGCGACATCTCACGTCAAGTTTTATAAAAGTAAACTCATCGGTGCTCATTTTAGAGCCAAAAAGCAAAATGTCATTATTATACTCTATAAATAGAACAAGTACCGGTACCCCTAAATGGTCATTTTTGGCCATAAAATTTGAAATTTTAAATGAAGGTCCTTTTTCTTCCAGTATATGATTGGGTAGGTTGTTGCGACATCTCACGTCGAGTTTTATAAAAGTCAATTCATCGGTGCTCATTTTAGAGCCAAAAAGCAAAATTTCATTATTATACTCTATAAATGGAACAAGTACCGGTACCCTAAAAGGTCATTTTTGGCCATAAAATTTGAAATTTTTAATGAAGGTCCTTTTTCTTCCAGTAGATGATTGGGTAGGTTGTTGCGACATCTCACGTCAAGTTTCATAGAAGTCAACTTATCGGTGCTCATTTTAGAGCCAAAAAGCAACATTTCATTATTATACTCTATAAATGGAACAAGTACCGGTACCCTAAAAGGTCATTTTTGGCCATGAAATTTGAAATTTTCGATGAAGGTCCTTTTTCTTTCAGCATATGATTGGGTAGGTTGTTGCGACATCTCACGTCGAGTTTTATAAAAGTCAACTCATCGGTGCTCATTTTAGAGCCAAAAAGCAAAATTTCATCATTATGCTCTATAAATTGAACAATTAGTACCCTAAAAGGTCATTTTTGGCCATACAATTTGACATTTTTAATGAAGGTCCTTTTTCTTCCAGTATATGATTGGGTAGGGTGTTGCGACATCTCACGTCGAGTTTTATAAAAGTCAACTCATCAATGCTCATTTTAGAGCCAAAAAGCAAAATTTCATTATTATGCTCTATAAATTGAACAAGTACCCTAAAAGGTCATTTTTGGCCATACAATTTGACATTTTTAATGAAGGTCCTTTTTCTTCCAGTAGATGATTGGGTAGGTTGTTGCGACATCTCACGTCAAGTTTCATAGAAGTCAACTTATCGGTGCTCATTTTAGAGCCAAAAAGCAACATTTCATTATTATACTCTGTAAAAATGGAACAAGTACCCTGAAAGGTCATTTTTTGCCTTAAAATTTGACATTTTTAATGAAGGTCCTTTTTCTTCCAGTATATGATTGGGTAGGTTGTTGCGACATCTCACGTCAAGTTTCATAAAAGTCAACTCATCGGTGCTCATTTTAGAGCCAAAAAGCAAAATGTCATTATTATACTCTATAAATGGAACAAGTACCCTAAAAGGTCATTTTTGGCCATACAATTTGACATTTTTAATGAAGGTCCTTTTTCTTCCAGTAGATGATTGGGTAGGTTGTTGCGACATCTCACGTCAAGTTTCATAGAAGTCAACTTATCGGTGCTCATTTTAGAGCCAAAAAGCAAAATGTCATTATTATACTCTATAAATGGAACAAGTACCCTAAAAGGTCATTTTTGGCCATACAATTTGACATTTTTAATGAAGGTCCTTTTTCTTCCAGTAGATGATTGGGTAGGTTGTTGCGACATCTCACGTCAAGTTTCATAGAAGTCAACTTATCGGTGCTCATTTTAGAGCCAAAAAGCAAAATGTCATTATTATACTCTGTAAAAATGGAACAAGTACCCTGAAAGGTCATTTTTTGCCTTAAAATTTGACATTTTTAATGAAGGTCCTTTTTCTTCCAGTATATGATTGGGTAGGTTGTTGCGACATCTCACGTCAAGTTTCATAAAAGTCAACTCATCGGTGCTCATTTTAGAGCCAAAAAGCAAAATGTCATTATTATACTCTATAAATGGAACAAGTACCCTAAAAGGTCATTTTTGGCCATACAATTTGACATTTTTAATGAAGGTCCTTTTTCTTCCAGTAGATGATTGGGTAGGTTGTTGCGACATCTCACGTCAAGTTTCATAGAAGTCAACTTATCGGTGCTCATTTTAGAGCCAAAAAGCAAAATGTCATTATTATACTCTATAAATGGAACAAGTACCTGTACCCTAAAAGGTCATTTTTGGCCATGAAATTTGAAATTTTCAATGAAGGTCCTTTTTCTTTCAGCATATGATTGGGTAGGTTGTTGCGACATCTCACGTCAAGTTTTATAAAAGTAAACTCATCGGTGCTCATTTTAGAGCCAAAAAGCAAAATGTCATTATTATACTCTATAAATAGAACAAGTACCGGTACCCCTAAATGGTCATTTTTGGCCATAAAATTTGAAATTTTAAATGAAGGTCCTTTTTCTTCCAGTATATGATTGGGTAGGTTGTTGCGACATCTCACGTCGAGTTTTATAAAAGTCAATTCATCGGTGCTCATTTTAGAGCCAAAAAGCAAAATTTCATTATTATACTCTATAAATGGAACAAGTACCGGTACCCTAAAAGGTCATTTTTGGCCATAAAATTTGAAATTTTTAATGAAGGTCCTTTTTCTTCCAGTAGATGATTGGGTAGGTTGTTGCGACATCTCACGTCAAGTTTCATAGAAGTCAACTTATCGGTGCTCATTTTAGAGCCAAAAAGCAACATTTCATTATTATACTCTATAAATGGAACAAGTACCGGTACCCTAAAAGGTCATTTTTGGCCATGAAATTTGAAATTTTCGATGAAGGTCCTTTTTCTTTCAGCATATGATTGGGTAGGTTGTTGCGACATCTCACGTCGAGTTTTATAAAAGTCAACTGATCGGTGCTCATTTTAGAGCCAAAAAGCAAAATTTCATCATTATGCTCTATAAATTGAACAATTAGTACCCTAAAAGGTCATTTTTGGCCATACAATTTGACATTTTTAATGAAGGTCCTTTTTCTTCCAGTATATGATTGGGTAGGGTGTTGCGACATCTCACGTCGAGTTTTATAAAAGTCAACTCATCAATGCTCATTTTAGAGCCAAAAAGCAAAATTTCATTATTATGCTCTATAAATTGAACAAGTACCCTAAAAGGTCATTTTTTGCCATACAATTTGACATTTTTAATGAAGGTCCTTTTTCTTCCAGTAGATGATTGGGTAGGTTGTTGCGACATCTCACGTCAAGTTTCATAGAAGTCAACTTATCGGTGCTCATTTTAGAGCCAAAAAGCAACATTTCATTATTATACTCTGTAAAAATGGAACAAGTACCCTGAAAGGTCATTTTTTGCCTTAAAATTTGACATTTTTAATGAAGGTCCTTTTTCTTCCAGTATATGATTGGGTAGGTTGTTGCGACATCTCACGTCAAGTTTCATAAAAGTCAACTCATCGGTGCTCATTTTAGAGCCAAAAAGCAAAATGTCATTATTATACTCTATAAATGGAACAAGTACCCTAAAAGGTCATTTTTGGCCATACAATTTGACATTTTTAATGAAGGTCCTTTTTCTTCCAGTAGATGATTGGGTAGGTTGTTGCGACATCTCACGTCAAGTTTCATAGAAGTCAACTTATCGGTGCTCATTTTAGAGCCAAAAAGCAAAATGTCATTATTATACTCTGTAAAAATGGAACAAGTACCCTGAAAGGTCATTTTTTGCCTTAAAATTTGACATTTTTAATGAAGGTCCTTTTTCTTCCAGTATATGATTGGGTAGGTTGTTGCGACATCTCACGTCAAGTTTCATAAAAGTCAACTCATCGGTGCTCATTTTAGAGCCAAAAAGCAAAATGTCATTATTATACTCTATAAATGGAACAAGTACCCTAAAAGGTCATTTTTGGCCATACAATTTGACATTTTTAATGAAGGTCCTTTTTCTTCCAGTAGATGATTGGGTAGGTTGTTGCGACATCTCACGTCAAGTTTTATAAAAGTAAACTCATCGGTGCTCATTTTAGAGCCAAAAAGCAAAATGTCATTATTATACTCTATAAATAGAACAAGTACCGGTACCCCTAAATGGTCATTTTTGGCCATAAAATTTGAAATTTTAAATGAAGGTCCTTTTTCTTCCAGTATATGATTGGGTAGGTTGTTGCGACATCTCACGTCGAGTTTTATAAAAGTCAATTCATCGGTGCTCATTTTAGAGCCAAAAAGCAAAATTTCATTATTATACTCTATAAATGGAACAAGTACCGGTACCCTAAAAGGTCATTTTTGGCCATAAAATTTGAAATTTTTAATGAAGGTCCTTTTTCTTCCAGTAGATGATTGGGTAGGTTGTTGCGACATCTCACGTCAAGTTTCATAGAAGTCAACTTATCGGTGCTCATTTTAGAGCCAAAAAGCAACATTTCATTATTATACTCTATAAATGGAACAAGTACCGGTACCCTAAAAGGTCATTTTTGGCCATGAAATTTGAAATTTTCGATGAAGGTCCTTTTTCTTTCAGCATATGATTGGGTAGGTTGTTGCGACATCTCACGTCGAGTTTTATAAAAGTCAACTCATCGGTGCTCATTTTAGAGCCAAAAAGCAAAATTTCATCATTATGCTCTATAAATTGAACAATTAGTACCCTAAAAGGTCATTTTTGGCCATACAATTTGACATTTTTAATGAAGGTCCTTTTTCTTCCAGTATATGATTGGGTAGGGTGTTGCGACATCTCACGTCGAGTTTTATAAAAGTCAACTCATCAATGCTCATTTTAGAGCCAAAAAGCAAAATTTCATTATTATGCTCTATAAATTGAACAAGTACCCTAAAAGGTCATTTTTGGCCATACAATTTGACATTTTTAATGAAGGTCCTTTTTCTTCCAGTAGATGATTGGGTAGGTTGTTGCGACATCTCACGTCAAGTTTCATAGAAGTCAACTTATCGGTGCTCATTTTAGAGCCAAAAAGCAACATTTCATTATTATACTCTGTAAAAATGGAACAAGTACCCTGAAAGGTCATTTTTTGCCTTAAAATTTGACATTTTTAATGAAGGTCCTTTTTCTTCCAGTATATGATTGGGTAGGTTGTTGCGACATCTCACGTCAAGTTTCATAAAAGTCAACTCATCGGTGCTCATTTTAGAGCCAAAAAGCAAAATGTCATTATTATACTCTATAAATGGAACAAGTACCCTAAAAGGTCATTTTTGGCCATACAATTTGACATTTTTAATGAAGGTCCTTTTTCTTCCAGTAGATGATTGGGTAGGTTGTTGCGACATCTCACGTCAAGTTTCATAGAAGTCAACTTATCGGTGCTCATTTTAGAGCCAAAAAGCAAAATGTCATTATTATACTCTATAAATGGAACAAGTACCTGTACCCTAAAAGGTCATTTTTGGCCATGAAATTTGAAATTTTCAATGAAGGTCCTTTTTCTTTCAGCATATGATTGGGTAGGTTGTTGCGACATCTCACGTCAAGTTTCATAAAAGTCAACTCATCGGTGCTCATTTTAGAGCCAAAAAGCAAAATGTCATTATTATACTCTATCAATGGAACAAGTACCTGTACCCTAAAAGGTCATTTTTGGCCATGAAATTTGAAATTTTCAATGAAGGTCCTTTTTCTTTCAGCATATGATTGGGTAGGTTGTTGCGACATCTCACGTCAAGTTTCATAAAAGTCAACTCATCGGTGCTCATTTTAGAGCCAAAAAGCAAAATGTCATTATTATACTCTATAAATGGAACAAGTACCGGTACCACTAAATGGTCATTTTTTGCCATAAAATTTGAAATTTTAAATGAAGGTCCTTTTTCTTCCAGTATATGATTGGGTAGGTTGTTGCGACATCTCACGTCGAGTTTTATAAAAGTAAACTCATCGGTGCTCATTTTAGAGCCAAAAAGCAAAATGTCATTATTATACTCTATAAATAGAACAAGTACCGGTACCCCTAAATGGTCATTTTTGGCCATAAAATTTGAAATTTTAAATGAAGGTCCTTTTTCTTCCAGTATATGATTGGGTAGGTTGTTGCGACATCTCACGTCGAGTTTTATAAAAGTCAATTCATCGGTGCTCATTTTAGAGCCAAAAAGCAAAATTTCATTATTATACTCTATAAATGGAACAAGTACCGGTACCCCTAAATGGTCATTTTTTGCCATAAAATTTGAAATTTTCAATGAAGGTCCTTTTTCTTCCAGTATATGATTGGGTAGGTTTGTTGCGACATCTCACGTCAAGTTTCACAGAAGTCAACTTATCGGTGCTCATTTTAGAGCCAAAAAGCAAAATTTCATCATTATGCTCTATAAATTGAACAAGTACCCTGAAAGGTCATTTTTTGCCATAAAATTTGACATTTTTAATGAAGGTCCTTTTTCTTCCAGTATATGATTGGGTAGGTTGTTGCGACATCTCACGTCGAGTTTTATAAAAGTCAACTCATCGGTGCTCATTTTAGAGCCAAAAAGCAAAATGTCATTATTATACTCTATAAATAGAACAAGTACCGGTACCCCTAAATGGTCATTTTTGGCCATAAAATTTGAAATTTTAAATGAAGGTCCTTTTTCTTCCAGTATATGATTGGGTAGGTTGTTGCGACATCTCACGTCGAGTTTTATAAAAGTCAATTCATCGGTGCTCATTTTAGAGCCAAAAAGCAAAATTTCATTATTATACTCTATAAATGGAACAAGTACCGGTACCCTAAAAGGTCATTTTTGGCCATAAAATTTGAAATTTTTAATGAAGGTCCTTTTTCTTCCAGTAGATGATTGGGTAGGTTGTTGCGACATCTCACGTCAAGTTTCATAGAAGTCAACTTATCGGTGCTCATTTTAGAGCCAAAAAGCAACATTTCATTATTATACTCTATAAATGGAACAAGTACCGGTACCCTAAAAGGTCATTTTTGGCCATGAAATTTGAAATTTTCAATGAAGGTCCTTTTTCTTTCAGCATATGATTGGGTAGGTTGTTGCGACATCTCACGTCAAGTTTCATAAAAGTCAACTCATCGGTGCTCATTTTAGAGCCAAAAAGCAAAATGTAATTATTATACTCTATACATGGAACAAGTACCGGAACCCCTAAATGGTCATTTTTTGCCATAAAATTTGAAATTTTCAATGAAGGTCCTTTTTCTTCAAGTATATGATTGGGTTGGTTGTTGCGACATCTCACGTCGAGTTTTATAAAAGTCAACTGATCGGTGCTCATTTTAGAGCCAAAAAGCAAAATTTCATCATTATGCTCTATAAATTGAACAATTAGTACCCTAAAAGGTCATTTTTGGCCATACAATTTGACATTTTTAATGAAGGTCCTTTTTCTTCCAGTAGATGATTGGGTAGGTTGTTGCGACATCTCACGTCAAGTTTCATAGAAGTCAACTTATCGGTGCTCATTTTAGAGCCAAAAAGCAACATTTCATTATTATACTCTGTAAAAATGGAACAAGTACCCTGAAAGGTCATTTTTTGCCTTAAAATTTGACATTTTTAATGAAGGTCCTTTTTCTTCCAGTATATGATTGGGTAGGTTGTTGCGACATCTCACGTCAAGTTTCATAAAAGTCAACTCATCGGTGCTCATTTTAGAGCCAAAAAGCAAAATGTCATTATTATACTCTATAAATGGAACAAGTACCCTAAAAGGTCATTTTTGGCCATACAATTTGACATTTTTAATGAAGGTCCTTTTTCTTCCAGTAGATGATTGGGTAGGTTGTTGCGACATCTCACGTCAAGTTTCATAGAAGTCAACTTATCGGTGCTCATTTTAGAGCCAAAAAGCAAAATGTCATTATTATACTCTATAAATGGAACAAGTACCTGTACCCTAAAAGGTCATTTTTGGCCATGAAATTTGAAATTTTCAATGAAGGTCCTTTTTCTTTCAGCATATGATTGGGTAGGTTGTTGCGACATCTCACGTCAAGTTTCATAAAAGTCAACTCATCGGTGCTCATTTTAGAGCCAAAAAGCAAAATGTCATTATTATACTCTATCAATGGAACAAGTACCTGTACCCTAAAAGGTCATTTTTGGCCATGAAATTTGAAATTTTCAATGAAGGTCCTTTTTCTTTCAGCATATGATTGGGTAGGTTGTTGCGACATCTCACGTCAAGTTTCATAAAAGTCAACTCATCGGTGCTCATTTTAGAGCCAAAAAGCAAAATGTCATTATTATACTCTATAAATGGAACAAGTACCGGTACCACTAAATGGTCATTTTTTGCCATAAAATTTGAAATTTTAAATGAAGGTCCTTTTTCTTCCAGTATATGATTGGGTAGGTTGTTGCGACATCTCACGTCGAGTTTTATAAAAGTAAACTCATCGGTGCTCATTTTAGAGCCAAAAAGCAAAATGTCATTATTATACTCTATAAATAGAACAAGTACCGGTACCCCTAAATGGTCATTTTTGGCCATAAAATTTGAAATTTTAAATGAAGGTCCTTTTTCTTCCAGTATATGATTGGGTAGGTTGTTGCGACATCTCACGTCGAGTTTTATAAAAGTCAATTCATCGGTGCTCATTTTAGAGCCAAAAAGCAAAATTTCATTATTATACTCTATAAATGGAACAAGTACCGGTACCCCTAAATGGTCATTTTTTGCCATAAAATTTGAAATTTTCAATGAAGGTCCTTTTTCTTCCAGTATATGATTGGGTAGGTTTGTTGCGACATCTCACGTCAAGTTTCACAGAAGTCAACTTATCGGTGCTCATTTTAGAGCCAAAAAGCAAAATTTCATCATTATGCTCTATAAATTGAACAAGTACCCTGAAAGGTCATTTTTTGCCATAAAATTTGACATTTTTAATGAAGGTCCTTTTTCTTCCAGTATATGATTGGGTAGGTTGTTGCGACATCTCACGTCGAGTTTTATAAAAGTCAACTCATCGGTGCTCATTTTAGAGCCAAAAAGCAAAATGTCATTATTATACTCTATAAATAGAACAAGTACCGGTACCCCTAAATGGTCATTTTTGGCCATAAAATTTGAAATTTTAAATGAAGGTCCTTTTTCTTCCAGTATATGATTGGGTAGGTTGTTGCGACATCTCACGTCGAGTTTTATAAAAGTCAATTCATCGGTGCTCATTTTAGAGCCAAAAAGCAAAATTTCATTATTATACTCTATAAATGGAACAAGTACCGGTACCCTAAAAGGTCATTTTTGGCCATAAAATTTGAAATTTTTAATGAAGGTCCTTTTTCTTCCAGTAGATGATTGGGTAGGTTGTTGCGACATCTCACGTCAAGTTTCATAGAAGTCAACCTATCGGTGCTCATTTTAGAGCCAAAAAGCAACATTTCATTATTATACTCTATAAATGGAACAAGTACCGGTACCCTAAAAGGTCATTTTTGGCCATGAAATTTGAAATTTTCAATGAAGGTCCTTTTTCTTTCAGCATATGATTGGGTAGGTTGTTGCGACATCTCACGTCAAGTTTCATAAAAGTCAACTCATCGGTGCTCATTTTAGATCCAAAAAGCAAAATGTAATTATTATACTCTATACATGGAACAAGTACCGGAACCCCTAAATGGTCATTTTTTGCCATAAAATTTGAAATTTTCAATGAAGGTCCTTTTTCTTCAAGTATATGATTGGGTTGGTTGTTGCGACATCTCACGTCGAGTTTTATAAAAGTCAACTGATCGGTGCTCATTTTAGAGCCAAAAAGCAAAATTTCATCATTATGCTCTATAAATTGAACAATTAGTACCCTAAAAGGTCATTTTTGGCCATACAATTTGACATTTTTAATGAAGGTCCTTTTTCTTCCAGTATATGATTGGGTAGGGTGTTGCGACATCTCACGTCGAGTTTTATAAAAGTCAACTCATCAATGCTCATTTTAGAGCCAAAAAGCAAAATTTCATTATTATGCTCTATAAATTGAACAAGTACCCTAAAAGGTCATTTTTGGCCATACAATTTGACATTTTTAATGAAGGTCCTTTTTCTTCCAGTAGATGATTGGGTAGGTTGTTGCGACATCTCACGTCAAGTTTCATAGAAGTCAACTTATCGGTGCTCATTTTAGAGCCAAAAAGCAAAATTTTATTATTATACTCTGTAAAAATGGAACAAGTACCCTGAAAGGTCATTTTTGGCCATAAAATTTGAAATTTTCAATGAAGGTCCTTTTTCTTTCAGCATATGATTGGGTAGGTTGTTGCGACATCTCACGTCAAGTTTCATAAAAGTCAACTCATCGGTGCTCATTTTAGAGCCAAAAAGCAAAATGTCATTATTATACTCTATAAATGGAACAAGTACCTGTACCCTAAAAGGTCATTTTTTGCCATAAAATTTGAAATTTTCAATGAAGGTCCTTTTTCTTCCAGTATATGATTGGGTAGGTTGTTGCGACATCTCACGTCGAGTTTTATAAAAGTCAATTCATCGGTGCTCATTTTAGAGCCAAAAAGCAAAATTTCATTATTATACTCTATAAATGGAACAAGTACCGGTACCCTAAAAGGTCATTTTTGGCCATAAAATTTGAAATTTTTAATGAAGGTCCTTTTTCTTCCAGTAGATGATTGGGTAGGTTGTTGCGACATCTCACGTCAAGTTTCATAGAAGTCAACTTATCGGTGCTCATTTTAGAGCCAAAAAGCAACATTTCATTATTATACTCTATAAATGGAACAAGTACCGGTACCCTAAAAGGTCATTTTTGGCCATGAAATTTGAAATTTTCGATGAAGGTCCTTTTTCTTTCAGCATATGATTGGGTAGGTTGTTGCGACATCTCACGTCGAGTTTTATAAAAGTCAACTCATCGGTGCTCATTTTAGAGCCAAAAAGCAAAATTTCATCATTATGCTCTATAAATTGAACAATTAGTACCCTAAAAGGTCATTTTTGGCCATACAATTTGACATTTTTAATGAAGGTCCTTTTTCTTCCAGTATATGATTGGGTAGGGTGTTGCGACATCTCACGTCGAGTTTTATAAAAGTCAACTCATCAATGCTCATTTTAGAGCCAAAAAGCAAAATTTCATTATTATGCTCTATAAATTGAACAAGTACCCTAAAAGGTCATTTTTGGCCATACAATTTGACATTTTTAATGAAGGTCCTTTTTCTTCCAGTAGATGATTGGGTAGGTTGTTGCGACATCTCACGTCCAGTTTCATAGAAGTCAACTTATCGGTGCTCATTTTAGAGCCAAAAAGCAAAATTTTATTATTATACTCTGTAAAAATGGAACAAGTACCCTGAAAGGTCATTTTTGGCCATAAAATTTGAAATTTTCAATGAAGATTCTTTTTTCTTTCAGTATATGATTGGGTAGGTTGTTGCGACATCTCACGTCAAGTTTCATAAAAGTCAACTCATCGGTGCTCATTTTAGAGCCAGAAAGCAAAATGTCATTATTATACTCTATCAATGGAACAAGTACCTGTACCCTAAAAGGTCATTTTTGGCCATGAAATTTGAAATTTTCAATGAAGGTCCTTTTTCTTTCAGCATATGATTGGGTAGGTTGTTGCGACATCTCACGTCAAGTTTCATAAAAGTCAACTCATCGGTGCTCATTTTAGAGCCAAAAAGCAAAATGTCATTATTATACTCTATAAATGGAACAAGTACCGGTACCACTAAATGGTCATTTTTTGCCATAAAATTTGAAATTTTAAATGAAGGTCCTTTTTCTTCCAGTATATGATTGGGTAGGTTGTTGCGACATCTCACGTCGAGTTTTATAAAAGTAAACTCATCGGTGCTCATTTTAGAGCCAAAAAGCAAAATGTCATTATTATACTCTATAAATAGAACAAGTACCGGTACCCCTAAATGGTCATTTTTGGCCATAAAATTTGAAATTTTAAATGAAGGTCCTTTTTCTTCCAGTATATGATTGGGTAGGTTGTTGCGACATCTCACGTCGAGTTTTATAAAAGTCAATTCATCGGTGCTCATTTTAGAGCCAAAAAGCAAAATGTCATTATTATACTCTATAAATGGAACAAGTACCTGTACCCTAAAAGGTCATTTTTGGCCATGAAATTTGAAATTTTCAATGAAGGTCCTTTTTCTTTCAGCATATGATTGGGTAGGTTGTTGCGACATCTCACGTCAAGTTTCATAAAAGTCAACTCATCGGTGCTCATTTTAGAGCCAAAAAGCAAAATGTCATTATTATACTCTATCAATGGAACAAGTACCTGTACCCTAAAAGGTCATTTTTGGCCATGAAATTTGAAATTTTCAATGAAGGTCCTTTTTCTTTCAGCATATGATTGGGTAGGTTGTTGCGACATCTCACGTCAAGTTTCATAAAAGTCAACTCATCGGTGCTCATTTTAGAGCCAAAAAGCAAAATGTCATTATTATACTCTATAAATGGAACAAGTACCGGTACCACTAAATGGTCATTTTTTGCCATAAAATTTGAAATTTTAAATGAAGGTCCTTTTTCTTCCAGTATATGATTGGGTAGGTTGTTGCGACATCTCACGTCGAGTTTTATAAAAGTAAACTCATCGGTGCTCATTTTAGAGCCAAAAAGCAAAATTTCATTATTATACTCTATAAATAGAACAAGTACCGGTACCCCTAAATGGTCATTTTTGGCCATAAAATTTGAAATTTTAAATGAAGGTCCTTTTTCTTCCAGTATATGATTGGGTAGGTTGTTGCGACATCTCACGTCGAGTTTTATAAAAGTCAATTCATCGGTGCTCATTTTAGAGCCAAAAAGCAAAATTTCATTATTATACTCTATAAATGGAACAAGTACCGGTACCCCTAAATGGTCATTTTTTGCCATAAAATTTGAAATTTTCAATGAAGGTCCTTTTTCTTCCAGTATATGATTGGGTAGGTTTGTTGCGACATCTCACGTCAAGTTTCACAGAAGTCAACTTATCGGTGCTCATTTTAGAGCCAAAAAGCAAAATTTCATCATTATGCTCTATAAATTGAACAAGTACCCTGAAAGGTCATTTTTTGCCATAAAATTTGACATTTTTAATGAAGGTCCTTTTTCTTGCAGTATATGATTGGGTAGGTTGTTGCGACATCTCACGTCGAGTTTTATAAAAGTCAACTCATCGGTGCTCATTTTAGAGCCAAAAAGCAAAATGTCATTATTATACTCTATAAATAGAACAAGTACCGGTACCCCTAAATGGTCATTTTTGGCCATAAAATTTGAAATTTTAAATGAAGGTCCTTTTTCTTCCAGTATATGATTGGGTAGGTTGTTGCGACATCTCACGTCGAGTTTTATAAAAGTCAATTCATCGGTGCTCATTTTAGAGCCAAAAAGCAAAATTTCATTATTATACTCTATAAATGGAACAAGTACCGGTACCCTAAAAGGTCATTTTTGGCCATAAAATTTGAAATTTTTAATGAAGGTCCTTTTTCTTCCAGTAGATGATTGGGTAGGTTGTTGCGACATCTCACGTCAAGTTTCATAGAAGTCAACTTATCGGTGCTCATTTTAGAGCCAAAAAGCAACATTTCATTATTATACTCTATAAATGGAACAAGTACCGGTACCCTAAAAGGTCATTTTTGGCCATGAAATTTGAAATTTTCAATGAAGGTCCTTTTTCTTTCAGCATATGATTGGGTAGGTTGTTGCGACATCTCACGTCAAGTTTCATAAAAGTCAACTCATCGGTGCTCATTTTAGAGCCAAAAAGCAAAATGTAATTATTATACTCTATACATGGAACAAGTACCGGAACCCCTAAATGGTCATTTTTTGCCATAAAATTTGAAATTTTCAATGAAGGTCCTTTTTCTTCAAGTATATGATTGGGTTGGTTGTTGCGACATCTCACGTCGAGTTTTATAAAAGTCAACTGATCGGTGCTCATTTTAGAGCCAAAAAGCAAAATTTCATCATTATGCTCTATAAATTGAACAATTAGTACCCTAAAAGGTCATTTTTGGCCATACAATTTGACATTTTTAATGAAGGTCCTTTTTCTTCCAGTATATGATTGGGTAGGGTGTTGCGACATCTCACGTCGAGTTTTATAAAAGTCAACTCATCAATGCTCATTTTAGAGCCAAAAAGCAAAATTTCATTATTATGCTCTATAAATTGAACAAGTACCCTAAAAGGTCATTTTTGGCCATACAATTTGACATTTTTAATGAAGGTCCTTTTTCTTCCAGTAGATGATTGGGTAGGTTGTTGCGACATCTCACGTCAAGTTTCATAGAAGTCAACTTATCGGTGCTCATTTTAGAGCCAAAAAGCAAAATTTTATTATTATACTCTGTAAAAATGGAACAAGTACCCTGAAAGGTCATTTTTGGCCATAAAATTTGAAATTTTCAATGAAGATTCTTTTTTCTTTCAGTATATGATTGGGTAGGTTGTTGCGACATCTCACGTCAAGTTTCATAAAAGTCAACTCATCGGTGCTCATTTTAGAGCCAAAAAGCAAAATGTCATTATTATACTCTATAAATGGAACAAGTACCGGTACCCCTAAATGGTCATTTTTTGCCATAAAATTTGAAATTTTCAATGAAGGTCCTTTTTCTTCCAGTAGATGATTGGGTAGGTTGTTGCGACATCTCACGTCAAGTTTCATAGAAGTCAACTTATCGGTGCTCATTTTAGAGCCAAAAAGCAACATTTCATTATTATACTCTATAAATGGAACAAGTACCTGTACCCTAAAAGGTCATTTTTGGCCATGAAATTTGAAATTTTCAATGAAGGTCCTTTTTCTTTCAGCATATGATTGGGTAGGTTGTTGCGACATCTCACGTCAAGTTTCATAAAAGTCAACTCATCGGTGCTCATTTTAGAGCCAAAAAGCAAAATGTCATTATTATACTCTATAAATGGAACAAGTACCTGTACCCTAAAAGGTCATTTTTTGCCATAAAATTTGAAATTTTCAATGAAGGTCCTTTTTCTTCCAGTATATGATTGGGTAGGTTGTTGCGACATCTCACGTCGAGTTTTATAAAAGTCAATTCATCGGTGCTCATTTTAGAGCCAAAAAGCAAAATTTCATTATTATACTCTATAAATGGAACAAGTACCGGTACCCTAAAAGGTCATTTTTGGCCATAAAATTTGAAATTTTTAATGAAGGTCCTTTTTCTTCCAGTAGATGATTGGGTAGGTTGTTGCGACATCTCACGTCAAGTTTCATAGAAGTCAACTTATCGGTGCTCATTTTAGAGCCAAAAAGCAAAATTTCATTATTATACTCTATAAATGGAACAAGTACCGGTACCCTAAAAGGTCATTTTTGGCCATAAAATTTGAAATTTTCAATGAAGGTCCTTTTTCTTTCAGCATATGATTGGGTAGGTTGTTGCGACATCTCACGTCAAGTTTCATAAAAGTCAACTCATCGGTGCTCATTTTAGAGCCAAAAAGCAAAATGTCATTATTATACTCTATAAATGGAACAAGTACCTGTACCCTAAAAGGTCATTTTTTGCCATAAAATTTGAAATTTTCAATGAAGGTCCTTTTTCTTCCAGTATATGATTGGGTAGGTTGTTGCGACATCTCACGTCGAGTTTTATAAAAGTCAATTCATCGGTGCTCATTTTAGAGCCAAAAAGCAAAATTTCATTATTATACTCTATAAATGGAACAAGTACCGGTACCCTAAAAGGTCATTTTTGGCCATAAAATTTGAAATTTTTAATGAAGGTCCTTTTTCTTCCAGTAGATGATTGGGTAGGTTGTTGCGACATCTCACGTCAAGTTTCATAGAAGTCAACTTATCGGTGCTCATTTTAGAGCCAAAAAGCAACATTTCATTATTATACTCTATAAATGGAACAAGTACCGGTACCCTAAAAGGTCATTTTTGGCCATGAAATTTGAAATTTTCGATGAAGGTCCTTTTTCTTTCAGCATATGATTGGGTAGGTTGTTGCGACATCTCACGTCGAGTTTTATAAAAGTCAACTCATCGGTGCTCATTTTAGAGCCAAAAAGCAAAATGTAATTATTATACTCTATACATGGAACAAGTACCGGAACCCCTAAATGGTCATTTTTTGCCATAAAATTTGAAATTTTCGATGAAGGTCCTTTTTCTTCAAGTATATGATTGGGTTGGTTGTTGCGACATCTCACGTCGAGTTTTATAAAAGTCAACTGATCGGTGCTCATTTTAGAGCCAAAAAGCAAAATTTCATCATTATGCTCTATAAATTGAACAATTAGTACCCTAAAAGGTCATTTTTGGCCATACAATTTGACATTTTTAATGAAGGTCCTTTTTCTTCCAGTATATGATTGGGTAGGGTGTTGCGACATCTCACGTCGAGTTTTATAAAAGTCAACTCATCAATGCTCATTTTAGAGCCAAAAAGCAAAATTTCATTATTATGCTCTATAAATTGAACAAGTACCCTAAAAGGTCATTTTTGGCCATACAATTTGACATTTTTAATGAAGGTCCTTTTTCTTCCAGTAGATGATTGGGTAGGTTGTTGCGACATCTCACGTCAAGTTTCATAGAAGTCAACTTATCGGTGCTCATTTTAGAGCCAAAAAGCAAAATTTTATTATTATACTCTGTAAAAATGGAACAAGTACCCTGAAAGGTCATTTTTGGCCATAAAATTTGAAATTTTCAATGAAGATTCTTTTTTCTTTCAGTATATGATTGGGTAGGTTGTTGCGACATCTCACGTCAAGTTTCATAAAAGTCAACTCATCGGTGCTCATTTTAGAGCCAAAAAGCAAAATGTCATTATTATACTCTATAAATGGAACAAGTACCGGTACCCCTAAATGGTCATTTTTTGCCATAAAATTTGAAATTTTCAATGAAGGTCCTTTTTCTTCCAGTAGATGATTGGGTAGGTTGTTGCGACATCTCACGTCAAGTTTCATAGAAGTCAACTTATCGGTGCTCATTTTAGAGCCAAAAAGCAACATTTCATTATTATACTCTATAAATGGAACAAGTACCTGTACCCTAAAAGGTCATTTTTGGCCATGAAATTTGAAATTTTCAATGAAGGTCCTTTTTCTTTCAGCATATGATTGGGTAGGTTGTTGCGACATCTCACGTCAAGTTTCATAAAAGTCAACTCATCGGTGCTCATTTTAGAGCCAAAAAGCAAAATGTCATTATTATACTCTATAAATGGAACAAGTACCTGTACCCTAAAAGGTCATTTTTTGCCATAAAATTTGAAATTTTCAATGAAGGTCCTTTTTCTTCCAGTATATGATTGGGTAGGTTGTTGCGACATCTCACGTCGAGTTTTATAAAAGTCAATTCATCGGTGCTCATTTTAGAGCCAAAAAGCAAAATTTCATTATTATACTCTATAAATGGAACAAGTACCGGTACCCTAAAAGGTCATTTTTGGCCATAAAATTTGAAATTTTTAATGAAGGTCCTTTTTCTTCCAGTAGATGATTGGGTAGGTTGTTGCGACATCTCACGTCAAGTTTCATAGAAGTCAACTTATCGGTGCTCATTTTAGAGCCAAAAAGCAACATTTCATTATTATACTCTATAAATGGAACAAGTACCTGTACCCTAAAAGGTCATTTTTGGCCATGAAATTTGAAATTTTCAATGAAGGTCCTTTTTCTTTCAGCATATGATTGGGTAGGTTGTTGCGACATCTCACGTCAAGTTTCATAAAAGTCAACTCATCGGTGCTCATTTTAGAGCCAAAAAGCAAAATGTCATTATTATACTCTATAAATGGAACAAGTACCTGTACCCTAAAAGGTCATTTTTTGCCATAAAATTTGAAATTTTCAATGAAGGTCCTTTTTCTTCCAGTATATGATTGGGTAGGTTGTTGCGACATCTCACGTCGAGTTTTATAAAAGTCAATTCATCGGTGCTCATTTTAGAGCCAAAAAGCAAAATTTCATTATTATACTCTATAAATGGAACAAGTACCGGTACCCTAAAAGGTCATTTTTGGCCATAAAATTTGAAATTTTTAATGAAGGTCCTTTTTCTTCCAGTAGATGATTGGGTAGGTTGTTGCGACATCTCACGTCAAGTTTCATAGAAGTCAACTTATCGGTGCTCATTTTAGAGCCAAAAAGCAAAATTTCATTATTATACTCTATAAATGGAACAAGTACCGGTACCCTAAAAGGTCATTTTTGGCCATAAAATTTGAAATTTTCAATGAAGGTCCTTTTTCTTTCAGCATATGATTGGGTAGGTTGTTGCGACATCTCACGTCAAGTTTCATAAAAGTCAACTCATCGGTGCTCATTTTAGAGCCAAAAAGCAAAATGTCATTATTATACTCTATAAATGGAACAAGTACCTGTACCCTAAAAGGTCATTTTTTGCCATAAAATTTGAAATTTTCAATGAAGGTCCTTTTTCTTCCAGTATATGATTGGGTAGGTTGTTGCGACATCTCACGTCGAGTTTTATAAAAGTCAATTCATCGGTGCTCATTTTAGAGCCAAAAAGCAAAATTTCATTATTATACTCTATAAATGGAACAAGTACCGGTACCCTAAAAGGTCATTTTTGGCCATAAAATTTGAAATTTTTAATGAAGGTCCTTTTTCTTCCAGTAGATGATTGGGTAGGTTGTTGCGACATCTCACGTCAAGTTTCATAGAAGTCAACTTATCGGTGCTCATTTTAGAGCCAAAAAGCAACATTTCATTATTATACTCTATAAATGGAACAAGTACCGGTACCCTAAAAGGTCATTTTTGGCCATGAAATTTGAAATTTTCGATGAAGGTCCTTTTTCTTTCAGCATATGATTGGGTAGGTTGTTGCGACATCTCACGTCGAGTTTTATAAAAGTCAACTCATCGGTGCTCATTTTAGAGCCAAAAAGCAAAATGTAATTATTATACTCTATACATGGAACAAGTACCGGAACCCCTAAATGGTCATTTTTTGCCATAAAATTTGAAATTTTCAATGAAGGTCCTTTTTCTTCAAGTATATGATTGGGTTGGTTGTTGCGACATCTCACGTCGAGTTTTATAAAAGTCAACTGATCGGTGCTCATTTTAGAGCCAAAAAGCAAAATTTCATCATTATGCTCTATAAATTGAACAATTAGTACCCTAAAAGGTCATTTTTGGCCATACAATTTGACATTTTTAATGAAGGTCCTTTTTCTTCCAGTATATGATTGGGTAGGGTGTTGCGACATCTCACGTCGAGTTTTATAAAAGTCAACTCATCAATGCTCATTTTAGAGCCAAAAAGCAAAATTTCATTATTATGCTCTATAAATTGAACAAGTACCCTAAAAGGTCATTTTTGGCCATACAATTTGACATTTTTAATGAAGGTCCTTTTTCTTCCAGTAGATGATTGGGTAGGTTGTTGCGACATCTCACGTCAAGTTTCATAGAAGTCAACTTATCGGTGCTCATTTTAGAGCCAAAAAGCAAAATTTTATTATTATACTCTGTAAAAATGGAACAAGTACCCTGAAAGGTCATTTTTGGCCATAAAATTTGAAATTTTCAATGAAGATTCTTTTTTCTTTCAGTATATGATTGGGTAGGTTGTTGCGACATCTCACGTCAAGTTTCATAAAAGTCAACTCATCGGTGCTCATTTTAGAGCCAAAAAGCAAAATGTCATTATTATACTCTATAAATGGAACAAGTACCGGTACCCCTAAATGGTCATTTTTTGCCATAAAATTTGAAATTTTCAATGAAGGTCCTTTTTCTTCCAGTAGATGATTGGGTAGGTTGTTGCGACATCTCACGTCAAGTTTCATAGAAGTCAACTTATCGGTGCTCATTTTAGAGCCAAAAAGCAACATTTCATTATTATACTCTATAAATGGAACAAGTACCTGTACCCTAAAAGGTCATTTTTGGCCATGAAATTTGAAATTTTCAATGAAGGTCCTTTTTCTTTCAGCATATGATTGGGTAGGTTGTTGCGACATCTCACGTCAAGTTTCATAAAAGTCAACTCATCGGTGCTCATTTTAGAGCCAAAAAGCAAAATGTCATTATTATACTCTATAAATGGAACAAGTACCTGTACCCTAAAAGGTCATTTTTTGCCATAAAATTTGAAATTTTCAATGAAGGTCCTTTTTCTTCCAGTATATGATTGGGTAGGTTGTTGCGACATCTCACGTCGAGTTTTATAAAAGTCAATTCATCGGTGCTCATTTTAGAGCCAAAAAGCAAAATTTCATTATTATACTCTATAAATGGAACAAGTACCGGTACCCTAAAAGGTCATTTTTGGCCATAAAATTTGAAATTTTTAATGAAGGTCCTTTTTCTTCCAGTAGATGATTGGGTAGGTTGTTGCGACATCTCACGTCAAGTTTCATAGAAGTCAACTTATCGGTGCTCATTTTAGAGCCAAAAAGCAACATTTCATTATTATACTCTATAAATGGAACAAGTACCGGTACCCTAAAAGGTCATTTTTGGCCATGAAATTTGAAATTTTCGATGAAGGTCCTTTTTCTTTCAGCATATGATTGGGTAGGTTGTTGCGACATCTCACGTCGAGTTTTATAAAAGTCAACTCATCGGTGCTCATTTTAGAGCCAAAAAGCAAAATTTCATCATTATGCTCTATAAATTGAACAATTAGTACCCTAAAAGGTCATTTTTGGCCATACAATTTGACATTTTTAATGAAGGTCCTTTTTCTTCCAGTATATGATTGGGTAGGGTGTTGCGACATCTCACGTCGAGTTTTATAAAAGTCAACTCATCAATGCTCATTTTAGAGCCAAAAAGCAAAATTTCATTATTATGCTCTATAAATTGAACAAGTACCCTAAAAGGTCATTTTTGGCCATACAATTTGACATTTTTAATGAAGGTCCTTTTTCTTCCAGTAGATGATTGGGTAGGTTGTTGCGACATCTCACGTCAAGTTTCATAAAAGTCAACTCATCGGTGCTCATTTTAGAGCCAAAAAGCAAAATGTCATTATTATACTCTATAAATGGAACAAGTACCGGTACCACTAAATGGTCATTTTTTGCCATAAAATTTGAAATTTTAAATGAAGGTCCTTTTTCTTCCAGTATATGATTGGGTAGGTTGTTGCGACATCTCACGTCGAGTTTTATAAAAGTAAACTCATCGGTGCTCATTTTAGAGCCAAAAAGCAAAATGTCATTATTATACTCTATAAATAGAACAAGTACCGGTACCCCTAAATGGTCATTTTTGGCCATAAAATTTGAAATTTTAAATGAAGGTCCTTTTTCTTCCAGTATATGATTGGGTAGGTTGTTGCGACATCTCACGTCGAGTTTTATAAAAGTCAATTCATCGGTGCTCATTTTAGAGCCAAAAAGCAAAATGTCATTATTATACTCTATAAATGGAACAAGTACCTGTACCCTAAAAGGTCATTTTTGGCCATGAAATTTGAAATTTTCAATGAAGGTCCTTTTTCTTTCAGCATATGATTGGGTAGGTTGTTGCGACATCTCACGTCAAGTTTCATAAAAGTCAACTCATCGGTGCTCATTTTAGAGCCAAAAAGCAAAATGTCATTATTATACTCTATCAATGGAACAAGTACCTGTACCCTAAAAGGTCATTTTTGGCCATGAAATTTGAAATTTTCAATGAAGGTCCTTTTTCTTTCAGCATATGATTGGGTAGGTTGTTGCGACATCTCACGTCAAGTTTCATAAAAGTCAACTCATCGGTGCTCATTTTAGAGCCAAAAAGCAAAATGTCATTATTATACTCTATAAATGGAACAAGTACCGGTACCACTAAATGGTCATTTTTTGCCATAAAATTTGAAATTTTAAATGAAGGTCCTTTTTCTTCCAGTATATGATTGGGTAGGTTGTTGCGACATCTCACGTCGAGTTTTATAAAAGTAAACTCATCGGTGCTCATTTTAGAGCCAAAAAGCAAAATTTCATTATTATACTCTATAAATAGAACAAGTACCGGTACCCCTAAATGGTCATTTTTGGCCATAAAATTTGAAATTTTAAATGAAGGTCCTTTTTCTTCCAGTATATGATTGGGTAGGTTGTTGCGACATCTCACGTCGAGTTTTATAAAAGTCAATTCATCGGTGCTCATTTTAGAGCCAAAAAGCAAAATTTCATTATTATACTCTATAAATGGAACAAGTACCGGTACCCCTAAATGGTCATTTTTTGCCATAAAATTTGAAATTTTCAATGAAGGTCCTTTTTCTTCCAGTATATGATTGGGTAGGTTTGTTGCGACATCTCACGTCAAGTTTCACAGAAGTCAACTTATCGGTGCTCATTTTAGAGCCAAAAAGCAAAATTTCATCATTATGCTCTATAAATTGAACAAGTACCCTGAAAGGTCATTTTTTGCCATAAAATTTGACATTTTTAATGAAGGTCCTTTTTCTTGCAGTATATGATTGGGTAGGTTGTTGCGACATCTCACGTCGAGTTTTATAAAAGTCAACTCATCGGTGCTCATTTTAGAGCCAAAAAGCAAAATGTCATTATTATACTCTATAAATAGAACAAGTACCGGTACCCCTAAATGGTCATTTTTGGCCATAAAATTTGAAATTTTAAATGAAGGTCCTTTTTCTTCCAGTATATGATTGGGTAGGTTGTTGCGACATCTCACGTCGAGTTTTATAAAAGTCAATTCATCGGTGCTCATTTTAGAGCCAAAAAGCAAAATTTCATTATTATACTCTATAAATGGAACAAGTACCGGTACCCTAAAAGGTCATTTTTGGCCATAAAATTTGAAATTTTTAATGAAGGTCCTTTTTCTTCCAGTAGATGATTGGGTAGGTTGTTGCGACATCTCACGTCAAGTTTCATAGAAGTCAACTTATCGGTGCTCATTTTAGAGCCAAAAAGCAACATTTCATTATTATACTCTATAAATGGAACAAGTACCGGTACCCTAAAAGGTCATTTTTGGCCATGAAATTTGAAATTTTCAATGAAGGTCCTTTTTCTTTCAGCATATGATTGGGTAGGTTGTTGCGACATCTCACGTCAAGTTTCATAAAAGTCAACTCATCGGTGCTCATTTTAGAGCCAAAAAGCAAAATGTAATTATTATACTCTATACATGGAACAAGTACCGGAACCCCTAAATGGTCATTTTTTGCCATAAAATTTGAAATTTTCAATGAAGGTCCTTTTTCTTCAAGTATATGATTGGGTTGGTTGTTGCGACATCTCACGTCGAGTTTTATAAAAGTCAACTGATCGGTGCTCATTTTAGAGCCAAAAAGCAAAATTTCATCATTATGCTCTATAAATTGAACAATTAGTACCCTAAAAGGTCATTTTTGGCCATACAATTTGACATTTTTAATGAAGGTCCTTTTTCTTCCAGTATATGATTGGGTAGGGTGTTGCGACATCTCACGTCGAGTTTTATAAAAGTCAACTCATCAATGCTCATTTTAGAGCCAAAAAGCAAAATTTCATTATTATGCTCTATAAATTGAACAAGTACCCTAAAAGGTCATTTTTGGCCATACAATTTGACATTTTTAATGAAGGTCCTTTTTCTTCCAGTAGATGATTGGGTAGGTTGTTGCGACATCTCACGTCAAGTTTCATAGAAGTCAACTTATCGGTGCTCATTTTAGAGCCAAAAAGCAAAATTTTATTATTATACTCTGTAAAAATGGAACAAGTACCCTGAAAGGTCATTTTTGGCCATAAAATTTGAAATTTTCAATGAAGATTCTTTTTTCTTTCAGTATATGATTGGGTAGGTTGTTGCGACATCTCACGTCAAGTTTCATAAAAGTCAACTCATCGGTGCTCATTTTAGAGCCAAAAAGCAAAATGTCATTATTATACTCTATAAATGGAACAAGTACCGGTACCCCTAAATGGTCATTTTTTGCCATAAAATTTGAAATTTTCAATGAAGGTCCTTTTTCTTCCAGTAGATGATTGGGTAGGTTGTTGCGACATCTCACGTCAAGTTTCATAGAAGTCAACTTATCGGTGCTCATTTTAGAGCCAAAAAGCAACATTTCATTATTATACTCTATAAATGGAACAAGTACCTGTACCCTAAAAGGTCATTTTTGGCCATGAAATTTGAAATTTTCAATGAAGGTCCTTTTTCTTTCAGCATATGATTGGGTAGGTTGTTGCGACATCTCACGTCAAGTTTCATAAAAGTCAACTCATCGGTGCTCATTTTAGAGCCAAAAAGCAAAATGTCATTATTATACTCTATAAATGGAACAAGTACCTGTACCCTAAAAGGTCATTTTTTGCCATAAAATTTGAAATTTTCAATGAAGGTCCTTTTTCTTCCAGTATATGATTGGGTAGGTTGTTGCGACATCTCACGTCGAGTTTTATAAAAGTCAATTCATCGGTGCTCATTTTAGAGCCAAAAAGCAAAATTTCATTATTATACTCTATAAATGGAACAAGTACCGGTACCCTAAAAGGTCATTTTTGGCCATAAAATTTGAAATTTTTAATGAAGGTCCTTTTTCTTCCAGTAGATGATTGGGTAGGTTGTTGCGACATCTCACGTCAAGTTTCATAGAAGTCAACTTATCGGTGCTCATTTTAGAGCCAAAAAGCAAAATTTCATTATTATACTCTATAAATGGAACAAGTACCGGTACCCTAAAAGGTCATTTTTGGCCATAAAATTTGAAATTTTCAATGAAGGTCCTTTTTCTTTCAGCATATGATTGGGTAGGTTGTTGCGACATCTCACGTCAAGTTTCATAAAAGTCAACTCATCGGTGCTCATTTTAGAGCCAAAAAGCAAAATGTCATTATTATACTCTATAAATGGAACAAGTACCTGTACCCTAAAAGGTCATTTTTTGCCATAAAATTTGAAATTTTCAATGAAGGTCCTTTTTCTTCCAGTATATGATTGGGTAGGTTGTTGCGACATCTCACGTCGAGTTTTATAAAAGTCAATTCATCGGTGCTCATTTTAGAGCCAAAAAGCAAAATTTCATTATTATACTCTATAAATGGAACAAGTACCGGTACCCTAAAAGGTCATTTTTGGCCATAAAATTTGAAATTTTTAATGAAGGTCCTTTTTCTTCCAGTAGATGATTGGGTAGGTTGTTGCGACATCTCACGTCAAGTTTCATAGAAGTCAACTTATCGGTGCTCATTTTAGAGCCAAAAAGCAACATTTCATTATTATACTCTATAAATGGAACAAGTACCGGTACCCTAAAAGGTCATTTTTGGCCATGAAATTTGAAATTTTCGATGAAGGTCCTTTTTCTTTCAGCATATGATTGGGTAGGTTGTTGCGACATCTCACGTCGAGTTTTATAAAAGTCAACTCATCGGTGCTCATTTTAGAGCCAAAAAGCAAAATGTAATTATTATACTCTATACATGGAACAAGTACCGGAACCCCTAAATGGTCATTTTTTGCCATAAAATTTGAAATTTTCAATGAAGGTCCTTTTTCTTCAAGTATATGATTGGGTTGGTTGTTGCGACATCTCACGTCGAGTTTTATAAAAGTCAACTGATCGGTGCTCATTTTAGAGCCAAAAAGCAAAATTTCATCATTATGCTCTATAAATTGAACAATTAGTACCCTAAAAGGTCATTTTTGGCCATACAATTTGACATTTTTAATGAAGGTCCTTTTTCTTCCAGTATATGATTGGGTAGGGTGTTGCGACATCTCACGTCGAGTTTTATAAAAGTCAACTCATCAATGCTCATTTTAGAGCCAAAAAGCAAAATTTCATTATTATGCTCTATAAATTGAACAAGTACCCTAAAAGGTCATTTTTGGCCATACAATTTGACATTTTTAATGAAGGTCCTTTTTCTTCCAGTAGATGATTGGGTAGGTTGTTGCGACATCTCACGTCAAGTTTCATAGAAGTCAACTTATCGGTGCTCATTTTAGAGCCAAAAAGCAAAATTTTATTATTATACTCTGTAAAAATGGAACAAGTACCCTGAAAGGTCATTTTTGGCCATAAAATTTGAAATTTTCAATGAAGATTCTTTTTTCTTTCAGTATATGATTGGGTAGGTTGTTGCGACATCTCACGTCAAGTTTCATAAAAGTCAACTCATCGGTGCTCATTTTAGAGCCAAAAAGCAAAATGTCATTATTATACTCTATAAATGGAACAAGTACCGGTACCCCTAAATGGTCATTTTTTGCCATAAAATTTGAAATTTTCAATGAAGGTCCTTTTTCTTCCAGTAGATGATTGGGTAGGTTGTTGCGACATCTCACGTCAAGTTTCATAGAAGTCAACTTATCGGTGCTCATTTTAGAGCCAAAAAGCAACATTTCATTATTATACTCTATAAATGGAACAAGTACCTGTACCCTAAAAGGTCATTTTTGGCCATGAAATTTGAAATTTTCAATGAAGGTCCTTTTTCTTTCAGCATATGATTGGGTAGGTTGTTGCGACATCTCACGTCAAGTTTCATAAAAGTCAACTCATCGGTGCTCATTTTAGAGCCAAAAAGCAAAATGTCATTATTATACTCTATAAATGGAACAAGTACCTGTACCCTAAAAGGTCATTTTTTGCCATAAAATTTGAAATTTTCAATGAAGGTCCTTTTTCTTCCAGTATATGATTGGGTAGGTTGTTGCGACATCTCACGTCGAGTTTTATAAAAGTCAATTCATCGGTGCTCATTTTAGAGCCAAAAAGCAAAATTTCATTATTATACTCTATAAATGGAACAAGTACCGGTACCCTAAAAGGTCATTTTTGGCCATAAAATTTGAAATTTTTAATGAAGGTCCTTTTTCTTCCAGTAGATGATTGGGTAGGTTGTTGCGACATCTCACGTCAAGTTTCATAGAAGTCAACTTATCGGTGCTCATTTTAGAGCCAAAAAGCAACATTTCATTATTATACTCTATAAATGGAACAAGTACCTGTACCCTAAAAGGTCATTTTTGGCCATGAAATTTGAAATTTTCAATGAAGGTCCTTTTTCTTTCAGCATATGATTGGGTAGGTTGTTGCGACATCTCACGTCAAGTTTCATAAAAGTCAACTCATCGGTGCTCATTTTAGAGCCAAAAAGCAAAATGTCATTATTATACTCTATAAATGGAACAAGTACCTGTACCCTAAAAGGTCATTTTTTGCCATAAAATTTGAAATTTTCAATGAAGGTCCTTTTTCTTCCAGTATATGATTGGGTAGGTTGTTGCGACATCTCACGTCGAGTTTTATAAAAGTCAATTCATCGGTGCTCATTTTAGAGCCAAAAAGCAAAATTTCATTATTATACTCTATAAATGGAACAAGTACCGGTACCCTAAAAGGTCATTTTTGGCCATAAAATTTGAAATTTTTAATGAAGGTCCTTTTTCTTCCAGTAGATGATTGGGTAGGTTGTTGCGACATCTCACGTCAAGTTTCATAGAAGTCAACTTATCGGTGCTCATTTTAGAGCCAAAAAGCAAAATTTCATTATTATACTCTATAAATGGAACAAGTACCGGTACCCTAAAAGGTCATTTTTGGCCATAAAATTTGAAATTTTCAATGAAGGTCCTTTTTCTTTCAGCATATGATTGGGTAGGTTGTTGCGACATCTCACGTCAAGTTTCATAAAAGTCAACTCATCGGTGCTCATTTTAGAGCCAAAAAGCAAAATGTCATTATTATACTCTATAAATGGAACAAGTACCTGTACCCTAAAAGGTCATTTTTTGCCATAAAATTTGAAATTTTCAATGAAGGTCCTTTTTCTTCCAGTATATGATTGGGTAGGTTGTTGCGACATCTCACGTCGAGTTTTATAAAAGTCAATTCATCGGTGCTCATTTTAGAGCCAAAAAGCAAAATTTCATTATTATACTCTATAAATGGAACAAGTACCGGTACCCTAAAAGGTCATTTTTGGCCATAAAATTTGAAATTTTTAATGAAGGTCCTTTTTCTTCCAGTAGATGATTGGGTAGGTTGTTGCGACATCTCACGTCAAGTTTCATAGAAGTCAACTTATCGGTGCTCATTTTAGAGCCAAAAAGCAACATTTCATTATTATACTCTATAAATGGAACAAGTACCGGTACCCTAAAAGGTCATTTTTGGCCATGAAATTTGAAATTTTCGATGAAGGTCCTTTTTCTTTCAGCATATGATTGGGTAGGTTGTTGCGACATCTCACGTCGAGTTTTATAAAAGTCAACTCATCGGTGCTCATTTTAGAGCCAAAAAGCAAAATGTAATTATTATACTCTATACATGGAACAAGTACCGGAACCCCTAAATGGTCATTTTTTGCCATAAAATTTGAAATTTTCAATGAAGGTCCTTTTTCTTCAAGTATATGATTGGGTTGGTTGTTGCGACATCTCACGTCGAGTTTTATAAAAGTCAACTGATCGGTGCTCATTTTAGAGCCAAAAAGCAAAATTTCATCATTATGCTCTATAAATTGAACAATTAGTACCCTAAAAGGTCATTTTTGGCCATACAATTTGACATTTTTAATGAAGGTCCTTTTTCTTCCAGTATATGATTGGGTAGGGTGTTGCGACATCTCACGTCGAGTTTTATAAAAGTCAACTCATCAATGCTCATTTTAGAGCCAAAAAGCAAAATTTCATTATTATGCTCTATAAATTGAACAAGTACCCTAAAAGGTCATTTTTGGCCATACAATTTGACATTTTTAATGAAGGTCCTTTTTCTTCCAGTAGATGATTGGGTAGGTTGTTGCGACATCTCACGTCAAGTTTCATAGAAGTCAACTTATCGGTGCTCATTTTAGAGCCAAAAAGCAAAATTGTATTATTATACTCTGTAAAAATGGAACAAGTACCCTGAAAGGTCATTTTTGGCCATAAAATTTGAAATTTTCAATGAAGATTCTTTTTTCTTTCAGTATATGATTGGGTAGGTTGTTGCGACATCTCACGTCAAGTTTCATAAAAGTCAACTCATCGGTGCTCATTTTAGAGCCAAAAAGCAAAATGTCATTATTATACTCTATAAATGGAACAAGTACCGGTACCCCTAAATGGTCATTTTTTGCCATAAAATTTGAAATTTTCAATGAAGGTCCTTTTTCTTCCAGTAGATGATTGGGTAGGTTGTTGCGACATCTCACGTCAAGTTTCATAGAAGTCAACTTATCGGTGCTCATTTTAGAGCCAAAAAGCAACATTTCATTATTATACTCTATAAATGGAACAAGTACCTGTACCCTAAAAGGTCATTTTTGGCCATGAAATTTGAAATTTTCAATGAAGGTCCTTTTTCTTTCAGCATATGATTGGGTAGGTTGTTGCGACATCTCACGTCAAGTTTCATAAAAGTCAACTCATCGGTGCTCATTTTAGAGCCAAAAAGCAAAATGTCATTATTATACTCTATAAATGGAACAAGTACCTGTACCCTAAAAGGTCATTTTTTGCCATAAAATTTGAAATTTTCAATGAAGGTCCTTTTTCTTCCAGTATATGATTGGGTAGGTTGTTGCGACATCTCACGTCGAGTTTTATAAAAGTCAATTCATCGGTGCTCATTTTAGAGCCAAAAAGCAAAATTTCATTATTATACTCTATAAATGGAACAAGTACCGGTACCCTAAAAGGTCATTTTTGGCCATAAAATTTGAAATTTTTAATGAAGGTCCTTTTTCTTCCAGTAGATGATTGGGTAGGTTGTTGCGACATCTCACGTCAAGTTTCATAGAAGTCAACTTATCGGTGCTCATTTTAGAGCCAAAAAGCAACATTTCATTATTATACTCTATAAATGGAACAAGTACCGGTACCCTAAAAGGTCATTTTTGGCCATGAAATTTGAAATTTTCGATGAAGGTCCTTTTTCTTTCAGCATATGATTGGGTAGGTTGTTGCGACATCTCACGTCGAGTTTTATAAAAGTCAACTCATCGGTGCTCATTTTAGAGCCAAAAAGCAAAATTTCATCATTATGCTCTATAAATTGAACAATTAGTACCCTAAAAGGTCATTTTTGGCCATACAATTTGACATTTTTAATGAAGGTCCTTTTTCTTCCAGTATATGATTGGGTAGGGTGTTGCGACATCTCACGTCGAGTTTTATAAAAGTCAACTCATCAATGCTCATTTTAGAGCCAAAAAGCAAAATTTCATTATTATGCTCTATAAATTGAACAAGTACCCTAAAAGGTCATTTTTGGCCATACAATTTGACATTTTTAATGAAGGTCCTTTTTCTTCCAGTAGATGATTGGGTAGGTTGTTGCGACATCTCACGTCAAGTTTCATAGAAGTCAACTTATCGGTGCTCATTTTAGAGCCAAAAAGCAAAATTTTATTATTATACTCTGTAAAAATGGAACAAGTACCCTGAAAGGTCATTTTTGGCCATAAAATTTGAAATTTTCAATGAAGATTCTTTTTTCTTTCAGTATATGATTGGGTAGGTTGTTGCGACATCTCACGTCAAGTTTCATAAAAGTCAACTCATCGGTGCTCATTTTAGAGCCAAAAAGCAAAATGTCATTATTATACTCTATCAATGGAACAAGTACCTGTACCCTAAAAGGTCATTTTTGGCCATGAAATTTGAAATTTTCAATGAAGGTCCTTTTTCTTTCAGCATATGATTGGGTAGGTTGTTGCGACATCTCACGTCAAGTTTCATAAAAGTCAACTCATCGGTGCTCATTTTAGAGCCAAAAAGCAAAATGTCATTATTATACTCTATAAATGGAACAAGTACCGGTACCACTAAATGGTCATTTTTTGCCATAAAATTTGAAATTTTAAATGAAGGTCCTTTTTCTTCCAGTATATGATTGGGTAGGTTGTTGCGACATCTCACGTCGAGTTTTATAAAAGTAAACTCATCGGTGCTCATTTTAGAGCCAAAAAGCAAAATGTCATTATTATACTCTATAAATAGAACAAGTACCGGTACCCCTAAATGGTCATTTTTGGCCATAAAATTTGAAATTTTAAATGAAGGTCCTTTTTCTTCCAGTATATGATTGGGTAGGTTGTTGCGACATCTCACGTCGAGTTTTATAAAAGTCAATTCATCGGTGCTCATTTTAGAGCCAAAAAGCAAAATTTCATTATTATACTCTATAAATGGAACAAGTACCGGTACCCTAAAAGGTCATTTTTGGCCATAAAATTTGAAATTTTTAATGAAGGTCCTTTTTCTTCCAGTAGATGATTGGGTAGGTTGTTGCGACATCTCACGTCAAGTTTCATAGAAGTCAACTTATCGGTGCTCATTTTAGAGCCAAAAAGCAACATTTCATTATTATACTCTATAAATGGAACAAGTACCGGTACCCTAAAAGGTCATTTTTGGCCATGAAATTTGAAATTTTCAATGAAGGTCCTTTTTCTTTCAGCATATGATTGGGTAGGTTGTTGCGACATCTCACGTCAAGTTTCATAAAAGTCAACTCATCGGTGCTCATTTTAGAGCCAAAAAGCAAAATGTAATTATTATACTCTATACATGGAACAAGTACCGGAACCCCTAAATGGTCATTTTTTGCCATAAAATTTGAAATTTTCAATGAAGGTCCTTTTTCTTCAAGTATATGATTGGGTTGGTTGTTGCGACATCTCACGTCGAGTTTTATAAAAGTCAACTGATCGGTGCTCATTTTAGAGCCAAAAAGCAAAATTTCATCATTATGCTCTATAAATTGAACAATTAGTACCCTAAAAGGTCATTTTTGGCCATACAATTTGACATTTTTAATGAAGGTCCTTTTTCTTCCAGTAGATGATTGGGTAGGTTGTTGCGACATCTCACGTCAAGTTTCATAGAAGTCAACTTATCGGTGCTCATTTTAGAGCCAAAAAGCAAAATTTTATTATTATACTCTGTAAAAATGGAACAAGTACCCTGAAAGGTCATTTTTGGCCATAAAATTTGAAATTTTCAATGAAGATTCTTTTTTCTTTCAGTATATGATTGGGTAGGTTGTTGCGACATCTCACGTCAAGTTTCATAAAAGTCAACTCATCGGTGCTCATTTTAGAGCCAAAAAGCAAAATGTCATTATTATACTCTATAAATGGAACAAGTACCGGTACCCCTAAATGGTCATTTTTTGCCATAAAATTTGAAATTTTCAATGAAGGTCCTTTTTCTTCCAGTAGATGATTGGGTAGGTTGTTGCGACATCTCACGTCAAGTTTCATAGAAGTCAACTTATCGGTGCTCATTTTAGAGCCAAAAAGCAACATTTCATTATTATACTCTATAAATGGAACAAGTACCTGTACCCTAAAAGGTCATTTTTGGCCATGAAATTTGAAATTTTCAATGAAGGTCCTTTTTCTTCCAGTATATGATTGGGTAGGTTGTTGCGACATCTCACGTCGAGTTTTATAAAAGTCAATTCATCGGTGCTCATTTTAGAGCCAAAAAGCAAAATTTCATTATTATACTCTATAAATGGAACAAGTACCGGTACCCTAAAAGGTCATTTTTGGCCATAAAATTTGAAATTTTTAATGAAGGTCCTTTTTCTTCCAGTAGATGATTGGGTAGGTTGTTGCGACATCTCACGTCAAGTTTCATAGAAGTCAACTTATCGGTGCTCATTTTAGAGCCAAAAAGCAACATTTCATTATTATACTCTATAAATGGAACAAGTACCTGTACCCTAAAAGGTCATTTTTGGCCATGAAATTTGAAATTTTCAATGAAGGTCCTTTTTCTTTCAGCATATGATTGGGTAGGTTGTTGCGACATCTCACGTCAAGTTTCATAAAAGTCAACTCATCGGTGCTCATTTTAGAGCCAAAAAGCAAAATGTCATTATTATACTCTATAAATGGAACAAGTACCTGTACCCTAAAAGGTCATTTTTTGCCATAAAATTTGAAATTTTCAATGAAGGTCCTTTTTCTTCCAGTATATGATTGGGTAGGTTGTTGCGACATCTCACGTCGAGTTTTATAAAAGTCAATTCATCGGTGCTCATTTTAGAGCCAAAAAGCAAAATTTCATTATTATACTCTATAAATGGAACAAGTACCGGTACCCTAAAAGGTCATTTTTGGCCATAAAATTTGAAATTTTTAATGAAGGTCCTTTTTCTTCCAGTAGATGATTGGGTAGGTTGTTGCGACATCTCACGTCAAGTTTCATAGAAGTCAACTTATCGGTGCTCATTTTAGAGCCAAAAAGCAAAATTTCATTATTATACTCTATAAATGGAACAAGTACCGGTACCCTAAAAGGTCATTTTTGGCCATAAAATTTGAAATTTTCAATGAAGGTCCTTTTTCTTTCAGCATATGATTGGGTAGGTTGTTGCGACATCTCACGTCAAGTTTCATAAAAGTCAACTCATCGGTGCTCATTTTAGAGCCAAAAAGCAAAATGTCATTATTATACTCTATAAATGGAACAAGTACCTGTACCCTAAAAGGTCATTTTTTGCCATAAAATTTGAAATTTTCAATGAAGGTCCTTTTTCTTCCAGTATATGATTGGGTAGGTTGTTGCGACATCTCACGTCGAGTTTTATAAAAGTCAATTCATCGGTGCTCATTTTAGAGCCAAAAAGCAAAATTTCATTATTATACTCTATAAATGGAACAAGTACCGGTACCCTAAAAGGTCATTTTTGGCCATAAAATTTGAAATTTTTAATGAAGGTCCTTTTTCTTCCAGTAGATGATTGGGTAGGTTGTTGCGACATCTCACGTCAAGTTTCATAGAAGTCAACTTATCGGTGCTCATTTTAGAGCCAAAAAGCAACATTTCATTATTATACTCTATAAATGGAACAAGTACCGGTACCCTAAAAGGTCATTTTTGGCCATGAAATTTGAAATTTTCGATGAAGGTCCTTTTTCTTTCAGCATATGATTGGGTAGGTTGTTGCGACATCTCACGTCGAGTTTTATAAAAGTCAACTCATCGGTGCTCATTTTAGAGCCAAAAAGCAAAATGTAATTATTATACTCTATACATGGAACAAGTACCGGAACCCCTAAATGGTCATTTTTTGCCATAAAATTTGAAATTTTCAATGAAGGTCCTTTTTCTTCAAGTATATGATTGGGTTGGTTGTTGCGACATCTCACGTCGAGTTTTATAAAAGTCAACTGATCGGTGCTCATTTTAGAGCCAAAAAGCAAAATTTCATCATTATGCTCTATAAATTGAACAATTAGTACCCTAAAAGGTCATTTTTGGCCATACAATTTGACATTTTTAATGAAGGTCCTTTTTCTTCCAGTATATGATTGGGTAGGGTGTTGCGACATCTCACGTCGAGTTTTATAAAAGTCAACTCATCAATGCTCATTTTAGAGCCAAAAAGCAAAATTTCATTATTATGCTCTATAAATTGAACAAGTACCCTAAAAGGTCATTTTTGGCCATACAATTTGACATTTTTAATGAAGGTCCTTTTTCTTCCAGTAGATGATTGGGTAGGTTGTTGCGACATCTCACGTCAAGTTTCATAGAAGTCAACTTATCGGTGCTCATTTTAGAGCCAAAAAGCAAAATTTTATTATTATACTCTGTAAAAATGGAACAAGTACCCTGAAAGGTCATTTTTGGCCATAAAATTTGAAATTTTCAATGAAGATTCTTTTTTCTTTCAGTATATGATTGGGTAGGTTGTTGCGACATCTCACGTCAAGTTTCATAAAAGTCAACTCATCGGTGCTCATTTTAGAGCCAAAAAGCAAAATGTCATTATTATACTCTATAAATGGAACAAGTACCGGTACCCCTAAATGGTCATTTTTTGCCATAAAATTTGAAATTTTCAATGAAGGTCCTTTTTCTTCCAGTAGATGATTGGGTAGGTTGTTGCGACATCTCACGTCAAGTTTCATAGAAGTCAACTTATCGGTGCTCATTTTAGAGCCAAAAAGCAACATTTCATTATTATACTCTATAAATGGAACAAGTACCTGTACCCTAAAAGGTCATTTTTGGCCATGAAATTTGAAATTTTCAATGAAGGTCCTTTTTCTTTCAGCATATGATTGGGTAGGTTGTTGCGACATCTCACGTCAAGTTTCATAAAAGTCAACTCATCGGTGCTCATTTTAGAGCCAAAAAGCAAAATGTCATTATTATACTCTATAAATGGAACAAGTACCTGTACCCTAAAAGGTCATTTTTTGCCATAAAATTTGAAATTTTCAATGAAGGTCCTTTTTCTTCCAGTATATGATTGGGTAGGTTGTTGCGACATCTCACGTCGAGTTTTATAAAAGTCAATTCATCGGTGCTCATTTTAGAGCCAAAAAGCAAAATTTCATTATTATACTCTATAAATGGAACAAGTACCGGTACCCTAAAAGGTCATTTTTGGCCATAAAATTTGAAATTTTTAATGAAGGTCCTTTTTCTTCCAGTAGATGATTGGGTAGGTTGTTGCGACATCTCACGTCAAGTTTCATAGAAGTCAACTTATCGGTGCTCATTTTAGAGCCAAAAAGCAACATTTCATTATTATACTCTATAAATGGAACAAGTACCGGTACCCTAAAAGGTCATTTTTGGCCATGAAATTTGAAATTTTCGATGAAGGTCCTTTTTCTTTCAGCATATGATTGGGTAGGTTGTTGCGACATCTCACGTCGAGTTTTATAAAAGTCAACTCATCGGTGCTCATTTTAGAGCCAAAAAGCAAAATTTCATCATTATGCTCTATAAATTGAACAATTAGTACCCTAAAAGGTCATTTTTGGCCATACAATTTGACATTTTTAATGAAGGTCCTTTTTCTTCCAGTATATGATTGGGTAGGGTGTTGCGACATCTCACGTCGAGTTTTATAAAAGTCAACTCATCAATGCTCATTTTAGAGCCAAAAAGCAAAATTTCATTATTATGCTCTATAAATTGAACAAGTACCCTAAAAGGTCATTTTTGGCCATACAATTTGACATTTTTAATGAAGGTCCTTTTTCTTCCAGTAGATGATTGGGTAGGTTGTTGCGACATCTCACGTCAAGTTTCATAGAAGTCAACTTATCGGTGCTCATTTTAGAGCCAAAAAGCAAAATTTTATTATTATACTCTGTAAAAATGGAACAAGTACCCTGAAAGGTCATTTTTGGCCATAAAATTTGAAATTTTCAATGAAGATTCTTTTTTCTTTCAGTATATGATTGGGTAGGTTGTTGCGACATCTCACGTCAAGTTTCATAAAAGTCAACTCATCGGTGCTCATTTTAGAGCCAAAAAGCAAAATGTCATTATTATACTCTATCAATGGAACAAGTACCTGTACCCTAAAAGGTCATTTTTGGCCATGAAATTTGAAATTTTCAATGAAGGTCCTTTTTCTTTCAGCATATGATTGGGTAGGTTGTTGCGACATCTCACGTCAAGTTTCATAAAAGTCAACTCATCGGTGCTCATTTTAGAGCCAAAAAGCAAAATGTCATTATTATACTCTATAAATGGAACAAGTACCGGTACCACTAAATGGTCATTTTTTGCCATAAAATTTGAAATTTTAAATGAAGGTCCTTTTTCTTCCAGTATATGATTGGGTAGGTTGTTGCGACATCTCACGTCGAGTTTTATAAAAGTAAACTCATCGGTGCTCATTTTAGAGCCAAAAAGCAAAATGTCATTATTATACTCTATAAATAGAACAAGTACCGGTACCCCTAAATGGTCATTTTTGGCCATAAAATTTGAAATTTTAAATGAAGGTCCTTTTTCTTCCAGTATATGATTGGGTAGGTTGTTGCGACATCTCACGTCGAGTTTTATAAAAGTCAATTCATCGGTGCTCATTTTAGAGCCAAAAAGCAAAATTTCATTATTATACTCTATAAATGGAACAAGTACCGGTACCCCTAAATGGTCATTTTTTGCCATAAAATTTGAAATTTTCAATGAAGGTCCTTTTTCTTTCAGCATATGATTGGGTAGGTTGTTGCGACATCTCACGTCAAGTTTCATAAAAGTCAACTCATCGGTGCTCATTTTAGAGCCAAAAAGCAAAATGTCATTATTATACTCTATAAATGGAACAAGTACCTGTACCCTAAAAGGTCATTTTTTGCCATAAAATTTGAAATTTTCAATGAAGGTCCTTTTTCTTCCAGTATATGATTGGGTAGGTTGTTGCGACATCTCACGTCGAGTTTTATAAAAGTCAATTCATCGGTGCTCATTTTAGAGCCAAAAAGCAAAATTTCATTATTATACTCTATAAATGGAACAAGTACCGGTACCCTAAAAGGTCATTTTTGGCCATAAAATTTGAAATTTTTAATGAAGGTCCTTTTTCTTCCAGTAGATGATTGGGTAGGTTGTTGCGACATCTCACGTCAAGTTTCATAGAAGTCAACTTATCGGTGCTCATTTTAGAGCCAAAAAGCAACATTTCATTATTATACTCTATAAATGGAACAAGTACCGGTACCCTAAAAGGTCATTTTTGGCCATGAAATTTGAAATTTTCGATGAAGGTCCTTTTTCTTTCAGCATATGATTGGGTAGGTTGTTGCGACATCTCACGTCGAGTTTTATAAAAGTCAACTCATCGGTGCTCATTTTAGAGCCAAAAAGCAAAATGTAATTATTATACTCTATACATGGAACAAGTACCGGAACCCCTAAATGGTCATTTTTTGCCATAAAATTTGAAATTTTCAATGAAGGTCCTTTTTCTTCAAGTATATGATTGGGTTGGTTGTTGCGACATCTCACGTCGAGTTTTATAAAAGTCAACTGATCGGTGCTCATTTTAGAGCCAAAAAGCAAAATTTCATCATTATGCTCTATAAATTGAACAATTAGTACCCTAAAAGGTCATTTTTGGCCATACAATTTGACATTTTTAATGAAGGTCCTTTTTCTTCCAGTATATGATTGGGTAGGGTGTTGCGACATCTCACGTCGAGTTTTATAAAAGTCAACTCATCAATGCTCATTTTAGAGCCAAAAAGCAAAATTTCATTATTATGCTCTATAAATTGAACAAGTACCCTAAAAGGTCATTTTTGGCCATACAATTTGACATTTTTAATGAAGGTCCTTTTTCTTCCAGTAGATGATTGGGTAGGTTGTTGCGACATCTCACGTCAAGTTTCATAGAAGTCAACTTATCGGTGCTCATTTTAGAGCCAAAAAGCAAAATTTTATTATTATACTCTGTAAAAATGGAACAAGTACCCTGAAAGGTCATTTTTGGCCATAAAATTTGAAATTTTCAATGAAGATTCTTTTTTCTTTCAGTATATGATTGGGTAGGTTGTTGCGACATCTCACGTCAAGTTTCATAAAAGTCAACTCATCGGTGCTCATTTTAGAGCCAAAAAGCAAAATGTCATTATTATACTCTATAAATGGAACAAGTACCGGTACCCCTAAATGGTCATTTTTTGCCATAAAATTTGAAATTTTCAATGAAGGTCCTTTTTCTTCCAGTAGATGATTGGGTAGGTTGTTGCGACATCTCACGTCAAGTTTCATAGAAGTCAACTTATCGGTGCTCATTTTAGAGCCAAAAAGCAACATTTCATTATTATACTCTATAAATGGAACAAGTACCTGTACCCTAAAAGGTCATTTTTGGCCATGAAATTTGAAATTTTCAATGAAGGTCCTTTTTCTTTCAGCATATGATTGGGTAGGTTGTTGCGACATCTCACGTCAAGTTTCATAAAAGTCAACTCATCGGTGCTCATTTTAGAGCCAAAAAGCAAAATGTCATTATTATACTCTATAAATGGAACAAGTACCTGTACCCTAAAAGGTCATTTTTTGCCATAAAATTTGAAATTTTCAATGAAGGTCCTTTTTCTTCCAGTATATGATTGGGTAGGTTGTTGCGACATCTCACGTCGAGTTTTATAAAAGTCAATTCATCGGTGCTCATTTTAGAGCCAAAAAGCAAAATTTCATTATTATACTCTATAAATGGAACAAGTACCGGTACCCTAAAAGGTCATTTTTGGCCATAAAATTTGAAATTTTTAATGAAGGTCCTTTTTCTTCCAGTAGATGATTGGGTAGGTTGTTGCGACATCTCACGTCAAGTTTCATAGAAGTCAACTTATCGGTGCTCATTTTAGAGCCAAAAAGCAACATTTCATTATTATACTCTATAAATGGAACAAGTACCGGTACCCTAAAAGGTCATTTTTGGCCATGAAATTTGAAATTTTCGATGAAGGTCCTTTTTCTTTCAGCATATGATTGGGTAGGTTGTTGCGACATCTCACGTCGAGTTTTATAAAAGTCAACTCATCGGTGCTCATTTTAGAGCCAAAAAGCAAAATTTCATCATTATGCTCTATAAATTGAACAATTAGTACCCTAAAAGGTCATTTTTGGCCATACAATTTGACATTTTTAATGAAGGTCCTTTTTCTTCCAGTATATGATTGGGTAGGGTGTTGCGACATCTCACGTCGAGTTTTATAAAAGTCAACTCATCAATGCTCATTTTAGAGCCAAAAAGCAAAATTTCATTATTATGCTCTATAAATTGAACAAGTACCCTAAAAGGTCATTTTTGGCCATACAATTTGACATTTTTAATGAAGGTCCTTTTTCTTCCAGTAGATGATTGGGTAGGTTGTTGCGACATCTCACGTCAAGTTTCATAGAAGTCAACTTATCGGTGCTCATTTTAGAGCCAAAAAGCAAAATTTTATTATTATACTCTGTAAAAATGGAACAAGTACCCTGAAAGGTCATTTTTGGCCATAAAATTTGAAATTTTCAATGAAGATTCTTTTTTCTTTCAGTATATGATTGGGTAGGTTGTTGCGACATCTCACGTCAAGTTTCATAAAAGTCAACTCATCGGTGCTCATTTTAGAGCCAAAAAGCAAAATGTCATTATTATACTCTATCAATGGAACAAGTACCTGTACCCTAAAAGGTCATTTTTGGCCATGAAATTTGAAATTTTCAATGAAGGTCCTTTTTCTTTCAGCATATGATTGGGTAGGTTGTTGCGACATCTCACGTCAAGTTTCATAAAAGTCAACTCATCGGTGCTCATTTTAGAGCCAAAAAGCAAAATGTCATTATTATACTCTATAAATGGAACAAGTACCGGTACCACTAAATGGTCATTTTTTGCCATAAAATTTGAAATTTTAAATGAAGGTCCTTTTTCTTCCAGTATATGATTGGGTAGGTTGTTGCGACATCTCACGTCGAGTTTTATAAAAGTAAACTCATCGGTGCTCATTTTAGAGCCAAAAAGCAAAATGTCATTATTATACTCTATAAATAGAACAAGTACCGGTACCCCTAAATGGTCATTTTTGGCCATAAAATTTGAAATTTTAAATGAAGGTCCTTTTTCTTCCAGTATATGATTGGGTAGGTTGTTGCGACATCTCACGTCGAGTTTTATAAAAGTCAATTCATCGGTGCTCATTTTAGAGCCAAAAAGCAAAATTTCATTATTATACTCTATAAATGGAACAAGTACCGGTACCCCTAAATGGTCATTTTTTGCCATAAAATTTGAAATTTTCAATGAAGGTCCTTTTTCTTCCAGTATATGATTGGGTAGGTTTGTTGCGACATCTCACGTCAAGTTTCACAGAAGTCAACTTATCGGTGCTCATTTTAGAGCCAAAAAGCAAAATTTCATCATTATGCTCTATAAATTGAACAAGTACCCTGAAAGGTCATTTTTTGCCATAAAATTTGACATTTTTAATGAAGGTCCTTTTTCTTCCAGTATATGATTGGGTAGGTTGTTGCGACATCTCACGTCGAGTTTTATAAAAGTCAACTCATCGGTGCTCATTTTAGAGCCAAAAAGCAAAATGTCATTATTATACTCTATAAATAGAACAAGTACCGGTACCCCTAAATGGTCATTTTTGGCCATAAAATTTGAAATTTTAAATGAAGGTCCTTTTTCTTCCAGTATATGATTGGGTAGGTTGTTGCGACATCTCACGTCGAGTTTTATAAAAGTCAATTCATCGGTGCTCATTTTAGAGCCAAAAAGCAAAATTTCATTATTATACTCTATAAATGGAACAAGTACCGGTACCCTAAAAGGTCATTTTTGGCCATAAAATTTGAAATTTTTAATGAAGGTCCTTTTTCTTCCAGTAGATGATTGGGTAGGTTGTTGCGACATCTCACGTCAAGTTTCATAGAAGTCAACTTATCGGTGCTCATTTTAGAGCCAAAAAGCAACATTTCATTATTATACTCTATAAATGGAACAAGTACCGGTACCCTAAAAGGTCATTTTTGGCCATGAAATTTGAAATTTTCAATGAAGGTCCTTTTTCTTTCAGCATATGATTGGGTAGGTTGTTGCGACATCTCACGTCAAGTTTCATAAAAGTCAACTCATCGGTGCTCATTTTAGAGCCAAAAAGCAAAATGTAATTATTATACTCTATACATGGAACAAGTACCGGAACCCCTAAATGGTCATTTTTTGCCATAAAATTTGAAATTTTCAATGAAGGTCCTTTTTCTTCAAGTATATGATTGGGTTGGTTGTTGCGACATCTCACGTCGAGTTTTATAAAAGTCAACTGATCGGTGCTCATTTTAGAGCCAAAAAGCAAAATTTCATCATTATGCTCTATAAATTGAACAATTAGTACCCTAAAAGGTCATTTTTGGCCATACAATTTGACATTTTTAATGAAGGTCCTTTTTCTTCCAGTATATGATTGGGTAGGGTGTTGCGACATCTCACGTCGAGTTTTATAAAAGTCAACTCATCAATGCTCATTTTAGAGCCAAAAAGCAAAATTTCATTATTATGCTCTATAAATTGAACAAGTACCCTAAAAGGTCATTTTTGGCCATACAATTTGACATTTTTAATGAAGGTCCTTTTTCTTCCAGTAGATGATTGGGTAGGTTGTTGCGACATCTCACGTCAAGTTTCATAGAAGTCAACTTATCGGTGCTCATTTTAGAGCCAAAAAGCAAAATTTTATTATTATACTCTGTAAAAATGGAACAAGTACCCTGAAAGGTCATTTTTGGCCATAAAATTTGAAATTTTCAATGAAGATTCTTTTTTCTTTCAGTATATGATTGGGTAGGTTGTTGCGACATCTCACGTCAAGTTTCATAAAAGTCAACTCATCGGTGCTCATTTTAGAGCCAAAAAGCAAAATGTCATTATTATACTCTATGAATGGAACAAGTACCGGTACCCCTAAATGGTCATTTTTTGCCATAAAATTTGAAATTTTCAATGAAGGTCCTTTTTCTTCCAGTAGATGATTGGGTAGGTTGTTGCGACATCTCACGTCAAGTTTCATAGAAGTCAACTTATCGGTGCTCATTTTAGAGCCAAAAAGCAACATTTCATTATTATACTCTATAAATGGAACAAGTACCTGTACCCTAAAAGGTCATTTTTGGCCATGAAATTTGAAATTTTCAATGAAGGTCCTTTTTCTTTCAGCATATGATTGGGTAGGTTGTTGCGACATCTCACGTCAAGTTTCATAAAAGTCAACTCATCGGTGCTCATTTTAGAGCCAAAAAGCAACATTTCATTATTATACTCTATAAATGGAACAAGTACCTGTACCCTAAAAGGTCATTTTTGGCCATGAAATTTGAAATTTTCAATGAAGGTCCTTTTTCTTTCAGCATATGATTGGGTAGGTTGTTGCGACATCTCACGTCGAGTTTTATAAAAGTCAACTCATCGGTGCTCATTTTAGAGCCAAAAAGCAAAATTTCATCATTATGCTCTATAAATTGAACAATTAGTACCCTAAAAGGTCATTTTTGGCCATACAGTTTGACATTTTTAATGAAGGTCCTTTTTCTTCCAGTATATGATTGGGTAGGGTGTTGCGACATCTCACGTCGAGTTTTATAAAAGTCAACTCATCAATGCTCATTTTAGAGCCAAAAAGCAAAATTTCATTATTATGCTCTATAAATTGAACAAGTACCCTAAAAGGTCATTTTTGGCCATACAATTTGACATTTTTAATGAAGGTCCTTTTTCTTCCAGTAGATGATTGGGTAGGTTGTTGCGACATCTCACGTCAAGTTTCATAGAAGTCAACTTATCGGTGCTCATTTTAGAGCCAAAAAGCAAAATTTTATTATTATACTCTGTAAAAATGGAACAAGTACCCTGAAAGGTCATTTTTGGCCATAAAATTTGAAATTTTCAATGAAGGTCCTTTTTCTTTCAGCATATGATTGGGTAGGTTGTTGCGACATCTCACGTCAAGTTTCATAAAAGTCAACTCATCGGTGCTCATTTTAGAGCCAAAAAGCAAAATGTCATTATTATACTCTATAAATGGAACAAGTACCTGTACCCTAAAAGGTCATTTTTTGCCATAAAATTTGAAATTTTCAATGAATGTCCTTTTTCTTCCAGTATATGATTGGGTAGGTTGTTGCGACATCTCACGTCGAGTTTTATAAAAGTCAATTCATCGGTGCTCATTTTAGAGCCAAAAAGCAAAATTTCATTATTATACTCTATAAATGGAACAAGTACCGGTACCCTAAAAGGTCATTTTTGGCCATAAAATTTGAAATTTTTAATGAAGGTCCTTTTTCTTCCAGTAGATGATTGGGTAGGTTGTTGCGACATCTCACGTCAAGTTTCATAGAAGTCAACTTATCGGTGCTCATTTTAGAGCCAAAAAGCAACATTTCATTATTATACTCTATAAATGGAACAAGTACCGGTACCCTAAAAGGTCATTTTTGGCCATGAAATTTGAAATTTTCGATGAAGGTCCTTTTTCTTTCAGCATATGATTGGGTAGGTTGTTGCGACATCTCACGTCGAGTTTTATAAAAGTCAACTCATCGGTGCTCATTTTAGAGCCAAAAAGCAAAATTTCATCATTATGCTCTATAAATTGAACAATTAGTACCCTAAAAGGTCATTTTTGGCCATACAATTTGACATTTTTAATGAAGGTCCTTTTTCTTCCAGTATATGATTGGGTAGGGTGTTGCGACATCTCACGTCGAGTTTTATAAAAGTCAACTCATCAATGCTCATTTTAGAGCCAAAAAGCAAAATTTCATTATTATGCTCTATAAATTGAACAAGTACCCTAAAAGGTCATTTTTGGCCATACAATTTGACATTTTTAATGAAGGTCCTTTTTCTTCCAGTAGATGATTGGGTAGGTTGTTGCGACATCTCACGTCCAGTTTCATAGAAGTCAACTTATCGGTGCTCATTTTAGAGCCAAAAAGCAAAATTTTATTATTATACTCTGTAAAAATGGAACAAGTACCCTGAAAGGTCATTTTTGGCCATAAAATTTGAAATTTTCAATGAAGATTCTTTTTTCTTTCAGTATATGATTGGGTAGGTTGTTGCGACATCTCACGTCAAGTTTCATAAAAGTCAACTCATCGGTGCTCATTTTAGAGCCAGAAAGCAAAATGTCATTATTATACTCTATCAATGGAACAAGTACCTGTACCCTAAAAGGTCATTTTTGGCCATGAAATTTGAAATTTTCAATGAAGGTCCTTTTTCTTTCAGCATATGATTGGGTAGGTTGTTGCGACATCTCACGTCAAGTTTCATAAAAGTCAACTCATCGGTGCTCATTTTAGAGCCAAAAAGCAAAATGTCATTATTATACTCTATAAATGGAACAAGTACCGGTACCACTAAATGGTCATTTTTTGCCATAAAATTTGAAATTTTAAATGAAGGTCCTTTTTCTTCCAGTATATGATTGGGTAGGTTGTTGCGACATCTCACGTCGAGTTTTATAAAAGTAAACTCATCGGTGCTCATTTTAGAGCCAAAAAGCAAAATGTCATTATTATACTCTATAAATAGAACAAGTACCGGTACCCCTAAATGGTCATTTTTGGCCATAAAATTTGAAATTTTAAATGAAGGTCCTTTTTCTTCCAGTATATGATTGGGTAGGTTGTTGCGACATCTCACGTCGAGTTTTATAAAAGTCAATTCATCGGTGCTCATTTTAGAGCCAAAAAGCAAAATGTCATTATTATACTCTATAAATGGAACAAGTACCTGTACCCTAAAAGGTCATTTTTGGCCATGAAATTTGAAATTTTCAATGAAGGTCCTTTTTCTTTCAGCATATGATTGGGTAGGTTGTTGCGACATCTCACGTCAAGTTTCATAAAAGTCAACTCATCGGTGCTCATTTTAGAGCCAAAAAGCAAAATGTCATTATTATACTCTATCAATGGAACAAGTACCTGTACCCTAAAAGGTCATTTTTGGCCATGAAATTTGAAATTTTCAATGAAGGTCCTTTTTCTTTCAGCATATGATTGGGTAGGTTGTTGCGACATCTCACGTCAAGTTTCATAAAAGTCAACTCATCGGTGCTCATTTTAGAGCCAAAAAGCAAAATGTCATTATTATACTCTATAAATGGAACAAGTACCGGTACCACTAAATGGTCATTTTTTGCCATAAAATTTGAAATTTTAAATGAAGGTCCTTTTTCTTCCAGTATATGATTGGGTAGGTTGTTGCGACATCTCACGTCGAGTTTTATAAAAGTAAACTCATCGGTGCTCATTTTAGAGCCAAAAAGCAAAATTTCATTATTATACTCTATAAATAGAACAAGTACCGGTACCCCTAAATGGTCATTTTTGGCCATAAAATTTGAAATTTTAAATGAAGGTCCTTTTTCTTCCAGTATATGATTGGGTAGGTTGTTGCGACATCTCACGTCGAGTTTTATAAAAGTCAATTCATCGGTGCTCATTTTAGAGCCAAAAAGCAAAATTTCATTATTATACTCTATAAATGGAACAAGTACCGGTACCCCTAAATGGTCATTTTTTGCCATAAAATTTGAAATTTTCAATGAAGGTCCTTTTTCTTCCAGTATATGATTGGGTAGGTTTGTTGCGACATCTCACGTCAAGTTTCACAGAAGTCAACTTATCGGTGCTCATTTTAGAGCCAAAAAGCAAAATTTCATCATTATGCTCTATAAATTGAACAAGTACCCTGAAAGGTCATTTTTTGCCATAAAATTTGACATTTTTAATGAAGGTCCTTTTTCTTGCAGTATATGATTGGGTAGGTTGTTGCGACATCTCACGTCGAGTTTTATAAAAGTCAACTCATCGGTGCTCATTTTAGAGCCAAAAAGCAAAATGTCATTATTATACTCTATAAATAGAACAAGTACCGGTACCCCTAAATGGTCATTTTTGGCCATAAAATTTGAAATTTTAAATGAAGGTCCTTTTTCTTCCAGTATATGATTGGGTAGGTTGTTGCGACATCTCACGTCGAGTTTTATAAAAGTCAATTCATCGGTGCTCATTTTAGAGCCAAAAAGCAAAATTTCATTATTATACTCTATAAATGGAACAAGTACCGGTACCCTAAAAGGTCATTTTTGGCCATAAAATTTGAAATTTTTAATGAAGGTCCTTTTTCTTCCAGTAGATGATTGGGTAGGTTGTTGCGACATCTCACGTCAAGTTTCATAGAAGTCAACTTATCGGTGCTCATTTTAGAGCCAAAAAGCAACATTTCATTATTATACTCTATAAATGGAACAAGTACCGGTACCCTAAAAGGTCATTTTTGGCCATGAAATTTGAAATTTTCAATGAAGGTCCTTTTTCTTTCAGCATATGATTGGGTAGGTTGTTGCGACATCTCACGTCAAGTTTCATAAAAGTCAACTCATCGGTGCTCATTTTAGAGCCAAAAAGCAAAATGTAATTATTATACTCTATACATGGAACAAGTACCGGAACCCCTAAATGGTCATTTTTTGCCATAAAATTTGAAATTTTCAATGAAGGTCCTTTTTCTTCAAGTATATGATTGGGTTGGTTGTTGCGACATCTCACGTCGAGTTTTATAAAAGTCAACTGATCGGTGCTCATTTTAGAGCCAAAAAGCAAAATTTCATCATTATGCTCTATAAATTGAACAATTAGTACCCTAAAAGGTCATTTTTGGCCATACAATTTGACATTTTTAATGAAGGTCCTTTTTCTTCCAGTATATGATTGGGTAGGGTGTTGCGACATCTCACGTCGAGTTTTATAAAAGTCAACTCATCAATGCTCATTTTAGAGCCAAAAAGCAAAATTTCATTATTATGCTCTATAAATTGAACAAGTACCCTAAAAGGTCATTTTTGGCCATACAATTTGACATTTTTAATGAAGGTCCTTTTTCTTCCAGTAGATGATTGGGTAGGTTGTTGCGACATCTCACGTCAAGTTTCATAGAAGTCAACTTATCGGTGCTCATTTTAGAGCCAAAAAGCAAAATTTTATTATTATACTCTGTAAAAATGGAACAAGTACCCTGAAAGGTCATTTTTGGCCATAAAATTTGAAATTTTCAATGAAGATTCTTTTTTCTTTCAGTATATGATTGGGTAGGTTGTTGCGACATCTCACGTCAAGTTTCATAAAAGTCAACTCATCGGTGCTCATTTTAGAGCCAAAAAGCAAAATGTCATTATTATACTCTATAAATGGAACAAGTACCGGTACCCCTAAATGGTCATTTTTTGCCATAAAATTTGAAATTTTCAATGAAGGTCCTTTTTCTTCCAGTAGATGATTGGGTAGGTTGTTGCGACATCTCACGTCAAGTTTCATAGAAGTCAACTTATCGGTGCTCATTTTAGAGCCAAAAAGCAACATTTCATTATTATACTCTATAAATGGAACAAGTACCTGTACCCTAAAAGGTCATTTTTGGCCATGAAATTTGAAATTTTCAATGAAGGTCCTTTTTCTTTCAGCATATGATTGGGTAGGTTGTTGCGACATCTCACGTCAAGTTTCATAAAAGTCAACTCATCGGTGCTAATTTTAGAGCCAAAAAGCAAAATGTCATTATTATACTCTATAAATGGAACAAGTACCTGTACCCTAAAAGGTCATTTTTTGCCATAAAATTTGAAATTTTCAATGAAGGTCCTTTTTCTTCCAGTATATGATTGGGTAGGTTGTTGCGACATCTCACGTCGAGTTTTATAAAAGTCAATTCATCGGTGCTCATTTTAGAGCCAAAAAGCAAAATTTCATTATTATACTCTATAAATGGAACAAGTACCGGTACCCTAAAAGGTCATTTTTGGCCATAAAATTTGAAATTTTTAATGAAGGTCCTTTTTCTTCCAGTAGATGATTGGGTAGGTTGTTGCGACATCTCACGTCAAGTTTCATAGAAGTCAACTTATCGGTGCTCATTTTAGAGCCAAAAAGCAACATTTCATTATTATACTCTATAAATGGAACAAGTACCGGTACCCTAAAAGGTCATTTTTGGCCATGAAATTTGAAATTTTCGATGAAGGTCCTTTTTCTTTCAGCATATGATTGGGTAGGTTGTTGCGACATCTCACGTCGAGTTTTATAAAAGTCAACTCATCGGTGCTCATTTTAGAGCCAAAAAGCAAAATTTCATCATTATGCTCTATAAATTGAACAATTAGTACCCTAAAAGGTCATTTTTGGCCATACAATTTGACATTTTTAATGAAGGTCCTTTTTCTTCCAGTATATGATTGGGTAGGGTGTTGCGACATCTCACGTCGAGTTTTATAAAAGTCAACTCATCAATGCTCATTTTAGAGCCAAAAAGCAAAATTTCATTATTATGCTCTATAAATTGAACAAGTACCCTAAAAGGTCATTTTTGGCCATACAATTTGACATTTTTAATGAAGGTCCTTTTTCTTCCAGTAGATGATTGGGTAGGTTGTTGCGACATCTCACGTCAAGTTTCATAGAAGTCAACTTATCGGTGCTCATTTTAGAGCCAAAAAGCAAAATTTTATTATTATACTCTGTAAAAATGGAACAAGTACCCTGAAAGGTCATTTTTGGCCATAAAATTTGAAATTTTCAATGAAGATTCTTTTTTCTTTCAGTATATGATTGGGTAGGTTGTTGCGACATCTCACGTCAAGTTTCATAAAAGTCAACTCATCGGTGCTCATTTTAGAGCCAAAAAGCAAAATGTCATTATTATACTCTATCAATGGAACAAGTACCTGTACCCTAAAAGGTCATTTTTGGCCATGAAATTTGAAATTTTCAATGAAGGTCCTTTTTCTTTCAGCATATGATTGGGTAGGTTGTTGCGACATCTCACGTCAAGTTTCATAAAAGTCAACTCATCGGTGCTCATTTTAGAGCCAAAAAGCAAAATGTCATTATTATACTCTATAAATGGAACAAGTACCGGTACCACTAAATGGTCATTTTTTGCCATAAAATTTGAAATTTTAAATGAAGGTCCTTTTTCTTCCAGTATATGATTGGGTAGGTTGTTGCGACATCTCACGTCGAGTTTTATAAAAGTAAACTCATCGGTGCTCATTTTAGAGCCAAAAAGCAAAATGTCATTATTATACTCTATAAATAGAACAAGTACCGGTACCCCTAAATGGTCATTTTTGGCCATAAAATTTGAAATTTTAAATGAAGGTCCTTTTTCTTCCAGTATATGATTGGGTAGGTTGTTGCGACATCTCACGTCGAGTTTTATAAAAGTCAATTCATCGGTGCTCATTTTAGAGCCAAAAAGCAAAATTTCATTATTATACTCTATAAATGGAACAAGTACCGGTACCCCTAAATGGTCATTTTTTGCCATAAAATTTGAAATTTTCAATGAAGGTCCTTTTTCTTCCAGTATATGATTGGGTAGGTTTGTTGCGACATCTCACGTCAAGTTTCACAGAAGTCAACTTATCGGTGCTCATTTTAGAGCCAAAAAGCAAAATTTCATCATTATGCTCTATAAATTGAACAAGTACCCTGAAAGGTCATTTTTTGCCATAAAATTTGACATTTTTAATGAAGGTCCTTTTTCTTCCAGTATATGATTGGGTAGGTTGTTGCGACATCTCACGTCGAGTTTTATAAAAGTCAACTCATCGGTGCTCATTTTAGAGCCAAAAAGCAAAATGTCATTATTATACTCTATAAATAGAACAAGTACCGGTACCCCTAAATGGTCATTTTTGGCCATAAAATTTGAAATTTTAAATGAAGGTCCTTTTTCTTCCAGTATATGATTGGGTAGGTTGTTGCGACATCTCACGTCGAGTTTTATAAAAGTCAATTCATCGGTGCTCATTTTAGAGCCAAAAAGCAAAATTTCATTATTATACTCTATAAATGGAACAAGTACCGGTACCCTAAAAGGTCATTTTTGGCCATAAAATTTGAAATTTTTAATGAAGGTCCTTTTTCTTCCAGTAGATGATTGGGTAGGTTGTTGCGACATCTCACGTCAAGTTTCATAGAAGTCAACTTATCGGTGCTCATTTTAGAGCCAAAAAGCAACATTTCATTATTATACTCTATAAATGGAACAAGTACCGGTACCCTAAAAGGTCATTTTTGGCCATGAAATTTGAAATTTTCAATGAAGGTCCTTTTTCTTTCAGCATATGATTGGGTAGGTTGTTGCGACATCTCACGTCAAGTTTCATAAAAGTCAACTCATCGGTGCTCATTTTAGAGCCAAAAAGCAAAATGTAATTATTATACTCTATACATGGAACAAGTACCGGAACCCCTAAATGGTCATTTTTTGCCATAAAATTTGAAATTTTCAATGAAGGTCCTTTTTCTTCAAGTATATGATTGGGTTGGTTGTTGCGACATCTCACGTCGAGTTTTATAAAAGTCAACTGATCGGTGCTCATTTTAGAGCCAAAAAGCAAAATTTCATCATTATGCTCTATAAATTGAACAATTAGTACCCTAAAAGGTCATTTTTGGCCATACAATTTGACATTTTTAATGAAGGTCCTTTTTCTTCCAGTATATGATTGGGTAGGGTGTTGCGACATCTCACGTCGAGTTTTATAAAAGTCAACTCATCAATGCTCATTTTAGAGCCAAAAAGCAAAATTTCATTATTATGCTCTATAAATTGAACAAGTACCCTAAAAGGTCATTTTTGGCCATACAATTTGACATTTTTAATGAAGGTCCTTTTTCTTCCAGTAGATGATTGGGTAGGTTGTTGCGACATCTCACGTCAAGTTTCATAGAAGTCAACTTATCGGTGCTCATTTTAGAGCCAAAAAGCAAAATTTTATTATTATACTCTGTAAAAATGGAACAAGTACCCTGAAAGGTCATTTTTGGCCATAAAATTTGAAATTTTCAATGAAGATTCTTTTTTCTTTCAGTATATGATTGGGTAGGTTGTTGCGACATCTCACGTCAAGTTTCATAAAAGTCAACTCATCGGTGCTCATTTTAGAGCCAAAAAGCAAAATGTCATTATTATACTCTATAAATGGAACAAGTACCGGTACCCCTAAATGGTCATTTTTTGCCATAAAATTTGAAATTTTCAATGAAGGTCCTTTTTCTTCCAGTAGATGATTGGGTAGGTTGTTGCGACATCTCACGTCAAGTTTCATAGAAGTCAACTTATCGGTGCTCATTTTAGAGCCAAAAAGCAACATTTCATTATTATACTCTATAAATGGAACAAGTACCTGTACCCTAAAAGGTCATTTTTGGCCATGAAATTTGAAATTTTCAATGAAGGTCCTTTTTCTTTCAGCATATGATTGGGTAGGTTGTTGCGACATCTCACGTCAAGTTTCATAAAAGTCAACTCATCGGTGCTCATTTTAGAGCCAAAAAGCAAAATGTCATTATTATACTCTATAAATGGAACAAGTACCTGTACCCTAAAAGGTCATTTTTTGCCATAAAATTTGAAATTTTCAATGAAGGTCCTTTTTCTTCCAGTATATGATTGGGTAGGTTGTTGCGACATCTCACGTCGAGTTTTATAAAAGTCAATTCATCGGTGCTCATTTTAGAGCCAAAAAGCAAAATTTCATTATTATACTCTATAAATGGAACAAGTACCGGTACCCTAAAAGGTCATTTTTGGCCATAAAATTTGAAATTTTTAATGAAGGTCCTTTTTCTTCCAGTAGATGATTGGGTAGGTTGTTGCGACATCTCACGTCAAGTTTCATAGAAGTCAACTTATCGGTGCTCATTTTAGAGCCAAAAAGCAACATTTCATTATTATACTCTATAAATGGAACAAGTACCGGTACCCTAAAAGGTCATTTTTGGCCATGAAATTTGAAATTTTCGATGAAGGTCCTTTTTCTTTCAGCATATGATTGGGTAGGTTGTTGCGACATCTCACGTCGAGTTTTATAAAAGTCAACTCATCGGTGCTCATTTTAGAGCCAAAAAGCAAAATTTCATCATTATGCTCTATAAATTGAACAATTAGTACCCTAAAAGGTCATTTTTGGCCATACAATTTGACATTTTTAATGAAGGTCCTTTTTCTTCCAGTATATGATTGGGTAGGGTGTTGCGACATCTCACGTCGAGTTTTATAAAAGTCAACTCATCAATGCTCATTTTAGAGCCAAAAAGCAAAATTTCATTATTATGCTCTATAAATTGAACAAGTACCCTAAAAGGTCATTTTTGGCCATACAATTTGACATTTTTAATGAAGGTCCTTTTTCTTCCAGTAGATGATTGGGTAGGTTGTTGCGACATCTCACGTCAAGTTTCATAGAAGTCAACTTATCGGTGCTCATTTTAGAGCCAAAAAGCAACATTTCATTATTATACTCTGTAAAAATGGAACAAGTACCCTGAAAGGTCATTTTTTGCCTTAAAATTTGACATTTTTAATGAAGGTCCTTTTTCTTCCAGTATATGATTGGGTAGGTTGTTGCGACATTTCACGTCAAGTTTCATAAAAGTCAACTCATCGGTGCTCATTTTAGAGCCAAAAAGCAAAATGTCATTATTATACTCTATAAATGGAACAAGTACCGGTACCCTAAAAGGTCATTTTTGGCCATGAAATTTGAAATTTTCAATGAAGGTCCTTTTTCTTTCAGCATATGATTGGGTAGGTTGTTGCGACATCTCACGTCAAGTTTCATAAAAGTCAACTCATCGGTGCTCATTTTAGAGCCAAAAAGCAAAATGTAATTATTATACTCTATACATGGAACAAGTACCGGAACCCCTAAATGGTCATTTTTTGCCATAAAATTTGAAATTTTCAATGAAGGTCCTTTTTCTTCAAGTATATGATTGGGTTGGTTGTTGCGACATCTCACGTCGAGTTTTATAAAAGTCAACTGATCGGTGCTCATTTTAGAGCCAAAAAGCAAAATTTCATCATTATGCTCTTAAATTGAACAATTAGTACCCTAAAAGGTCATTTTTGGCCATACAATTTGACATTTTTAATGAAGGTCCTTTTTCTTCCAGTATATGATTGGGTAGGGTGTTGCGACATCTCACGTCGAGTTTTATAAAAGTCAACTCATCAATGCTCATTTTAGAGCCAAAAAGCAAAATTTCATTATTATGCTCTATAAATTGAACAAGTACCCTAAAAGGTCATTTTTGGCCATACAATTTGACATTTTTAATGAAGGTCCTTTTTCTTCCAGTAGATGATTGGGTAGGTTGTTGCGACATCTCACGTCAAGTTTCATAGAAGTCAACTTATCGGTGCTCATTTTAGAGCCAAAAAGCAAAATTTTATTATTATACTCTGTAAAAATGGAACAAGTACCCTGAAAGGTCATTTTTGGCCATAAAATTTGAAATTTTCAATGAAGGTTCTTTTTTCTTTCAGTATATGATTGGGTAGGTTGTTGCGACATCTCACGTCAAGTTTCATAAAAGTCAACTCATCGGTGCTCATTTTAGAGCCAAAAAGCAAAATGTCATTATTATACTCTATAAATGGAACAAGTACCGGTACCCCTAAATGGTCATTTTTTGCCATAAAATTTGAAATTTTCAATGAAGGTCCTTTTTCTTCCAGTAGATGATTGGGTAGGTTGTTGCGACATCTCACGTCAAGTTTCATAGAAGTCAACTTATCGGTGCTCATTTTAGAGCCAAAAAGCAACATTTCATTATTATACTCTATAAATGGAACAAGTACCTGTACCCTAAAAGGTCATTTTTGGCCATGAAATTTGAAATTTTCAATGAAGGTCCTTTTTCTTTCAGCATATGATTGGGTAGGTTGTTGCGACATCTCACGTCAAGTTTCATAAAAGTCAACTCATCGGTGCTCATTTTAGAGCCAAAAAGCAAAATGTCATTATTATACTCTATAAATGGAACAAGTACCTGTACCCTAAAAGGTCATTTTTTGCCATAAAATTTGAAATTTTCAATGAAGGTCCTTTTTCTTCCAGTATATGATTGGGTAGGTTGTTGCGACATCTCACGTCGAGTTTTATAAAAGTCAATTCATCGGTGCTCATTTTAGAGCCAAAAAGCAAAATTTCATTATTATACTCTATAAATGGAACAAGTACCGGTACCCTAAAAGGTCATTTTTGGCCATAAAATTTGAAATTTTTAATGAAGGTCCTTTTTCTTCCAGTAGATGATTGGGTAGGTTGTTGCGACATCTCACGTCAAGTTTCATAGAAGTCAACTTATCGGTGCTCATTTTAGAGCCAAAAAGCAACATTTCATTATTATACTCTATAAATGGAACAAGTACCGGTACCCTAAAAGGTCATTTTTGGCCATGAAATTTGAAATTTTCGATGAAGGTCCTTTTTCTTTCAGCATATGATTGGGTAGGTTGTTGCGACATCTCACGTCGAGTTTTATAAAAGTCAACTCATCGGTGCTCATTTTAGAGCCAAAAAGCAAAATTTCATCATTATGCTCTATAAATTGAACAATTAGTACCCTAAAAGGTCATTTTTGGCCATACAATTTGACATTTTTAATGAAGGTCCTTTTTCTTCCAGTATATGATTGGGTAGGGTGTTGCGACATCTCACGTCGAGTTTTATAAAAGTCAACTCATCAATGCTCATTTTAGAGCCAAAAAGCAAAATTTCATTATTATGCTCTATAAATTGAACAAGTACCCTAAAAGGTCATTTTTGGCCATACAATTTGACATTTTTAATGAAGGTCCTTTTTCTTCCAGTAGATGATTGGGTAGGTTGTTGCGACATCTCACGTCAAGTTTCATAGAAGTCAACTTATCGGTGCTCATTTTAGAGCCAAAAAGCAACATTTCATTATTATACTCTGTAAAAATGGAACAAGTACCCTGAAAGGTAATTTTTTGCCTTAAAATTTGACATTTTTAATGAAGGTCCTTTTTCTTCCAGTATATGATTGGGTAGGTTGTTGCGACATCTCACGTCAAGTTTCATAAAAGTCAACTCATCGGTGCTCATTTTAGAGCCAAAAAGCAAAATGTCATTATTATACTCTATAAATGGAACAAGTACCCTAAAAGGTCATTTTTGGCCATACAATTTGACATTTTTAATGAAGGTCCTTTTTCTTCCAGTAGATGATTGGGTAGGTTGTTGCGACATCTCACGTCAAGTTTCATAGAAGTCAACTTATCGGTGCTCATTTTAGAGCCAAAAAGCAAAATGTCATTATTATACTCTATAAATGGAACAAGTACCTGTACCCTAAAAGGTCATTTTTGGCCATGAAATTTGAAATTTTCAATGAAGGTCCTTTTTCTTTCAGCATATGATTGGGTAGGTTGTTGCGACATCTCACGTCAAGTTTCATAAAAGTCAACTCATCGGTGCTCATTTTAGAGCCAAAAAGCAAAATGTCATTATTATACTCTATAAATGGAACAAGTACCCTAAAAGGTCATTTTTGGCCATACAATTTGACATTTTTAATGAAGGTCCTTTTTCTTCCAGTAGATGATTGGGTAGGTTGTTGCGACATCTCACGTCAAGTTTCATAGAAGTCAACTTATCGGTGCTCATTTTAGAGCCAAAAAGCAAAATGTCATTATTATACTCTATAAATGGAACAAGTACCTGTACCCTAAAAGGTCATTTTTGGCCATGAAATTTGAAATTTTCAATGAAGGTCCTTTTTCTTTCAGCATATGATTGGGTAGGTTGTTGCGACATCTCACGTCAAGTTTCATAAAAGTCAACTCATCGGTGCTCATTTTAGAGCCAAAAAGCAAAATGTCATTATTATACTCTATAAATGGAACAAGTACCTGTACCCTAAAAGGTCATTTTTTGCCATAAAATTTGAAATTTTCAATGAAGGTCCTTTTTCTTCCAGTATATGATTGGGTAGGTTGTTGCGACATCTCACGTCGAGTTTTATAAAAGTCAATTCATCGGTGCTCATTTTAGAGCCAAAAAGCAAAATTTCATTATTATACTCTATAAATGGAACAAGTACCGGTACCCTAAAAGGTCATTTTTGGCCATAAAATTTGAAATTTTTAATGAAGGTCCTTTTTCTTCCAGTAGATGATTGGGTAGGTTGTTGCGACATCTCACGTCAAGTTTCATAGAAGTCAACTTATCGGTGCTCATTTTAGAGCCAAAAAGCAACATTTCATTATTATACTCTATAAATGGAACAAGTACCGGTACCCTAAAAGGTCATTTTTGGCCATGAAATTTGAAATTTTCGATGAAGGTCCTTTTTCTTTCAGCATATGATTGGGTAGGTTGTTGCGACATCTCACGTCGAGTTTTATAAAAGTCAACTCATCGGTGCTCATTTTAGAGCCAAAAAGCAAAATTTCATCATTATGCTCTATAAATTGAACAATTAGTACCCTAAAAGGTCATTTTTGGCCATACAATTTGACATTTTTAATGAAGGTCCTTTTTCTTCCAGTATATGATTGGGTAGGGTGTTGCGACATCTCACGTCGAGTTTTATAAAAGTCAACTCATCAATGCTCATTTTAGAGCCAAAAAGCAAAATTTCATTATTATGCTCTATAAATTGAACAAGTACCCTAAAAGGTCATTTTTGGCCATACAATTTGACATTTTTAATGAAGGTCCTTTTTCTTCCAGTAGATGATTGGGTAGGTTGTTGCGACATCTCACGTCAAGTTTCATAGAAGTCAACTTATCGGTGCTCATTTTAGAGCCAAAAAGCAACATTTCATTATTATACTCTGTAAAAATGGAACAAGTACCCTGAAAGGTCATTTTTTGCCTTAAAATTTGACATTTTTAATGAAGGTCCTTTTTCTTCCAGTATATGATTGGGTAGGTTGTTGCGACATCTCACGTCAAGTTTCATAAAAGTCAACTCATCGGTGCTCATTTTAGAGCCAAAAAGCAAAATGTCATTATTATACTCTATAAATGGAACAAGTACCCTAAAAGGTCATTTTTGGCCATACAATTTGACATTTTTAATGAAGGTCCTTTTTCTTCCAGTAGATGATTGGGTAGGTTGTTGCGACATCTCACGTCAAGTTTCATAGAAGTCAACTCATCGGTGCTCATTTTAGAGCCAAAAAGCAAAATGTCATTATTATACTCTATAAATGGAACAAGTACCTGTACCCTAAAAGGTCATTTTTGGCCATGAAATTTGAAATTTTCAATGAAGGTCCTTTTTCTTTCAGCATATGATTGGGTAGGTTGTTGCGACATCTCACGTCAAGTTTCATAAAAGTCAACTCATCGGTGCTCATTTTAGAGCCAAAAAGCAAAATGTCATTATTATACTCTATCAATGGAACAAGTACCTGTACCCTAAAAGGTCATTTTTGGCCATGAAATTTGAAATTTTCAATGAAGGTCCTTTTTCTTTCAGCATATGATTGGGTAGGTTGTTGCGACATCTCACGTCAAGTTTCATAAAAGTCAACTCATCGGTGCTCATTTTAGAGCCAAAAAGCAAAATGTCATTATTATACTCTATAAATGGAACAAGTACCGGTACCACTAAATGGTCATTTTTTGCCATAAAATTTGAAATTTTAAATGAAGGTCCTTTTTCTTCCAGTATATGATTGGGTAGGTTGTTGCGACATCTCACGTCGAGTTTTATAAAAGTCAACTCATCGGTGCTCATTTTAGAGCCAAAAAGCAAAATGTCATTATTATACTCTATAAATAGAACAAGTACCGGTACCCCTAAATGGTCATTTTTGGCCATAAAATTTGAAATTTTAAATGAAGGTCCTTTTTCTTCCAGTATATGATTGGGTAGGTTGTTGCGACATCTCACGTCGAGTTTTATAAAAGTCAATTCATCGGTGCTCATTTTAGAGCCAAAAAGCAAAATTTCATTATTATACTCTATAAATGGAACAAGTACCGGTACCCCTAAATGGTCATTTTTTGCCATAAAATTTGAAATTTTCAATGAAGGTCCTTTTTCTTCCAGTATATGATTGGGTAGGTTTGTTGCGACATCTCACGTCAAGTTTCACAGAAGTCAACTTATCGGTGCTCATTTTAGAGCCAAAAAGCAAAATTTCATCATTATGCTCTATAAATTGAACAAGTACCCTGAAAGGTCATTTTTTGCCATAAAATTTGACATTTTTAATGAAGGTCCTTTTTCTTCCAGTATATGATTGGGTAGGTTGTTGCGACATCTCACGTCGAGTTTTATAAAAGTCAACTCATCGGTGCTCATTTTAGAGCCAAAAAGCAAAATGTCATTATTATACTCTATAAATAGAACAAGTACCGGTACCCCTAAATGGTCATTTTTGGCCATAAAATTTGAAATTTTAAATGAAGGTCCTTTTTCTTCCAGTATATGATTGGGTAGGTTGTTGCGACATCTCACGTCGAGTTTTATAAAAGTCAATTCATCGGTGCTCATTTTAGAGCCAAAAAGCAAAATTTCATTATTATACTCTATAAATGGAACAAGTACCGGTACCCTAAAAGGTCATTTTTGGCCATAAAATTTGAAATTTTTAATGAAGGTCCTTTTTCTTCCAGTAGATGATTGGGTAGGTTGTTGCGACATCTCACGTCAAGTTTCATAGAAGTCAACTTATCGGTGCTCATTTTAGAGCCAAAAAGCAACATTTCATTATTATACTCTATACATGGAACAAGTACCGGAACCCCTAAATGGTCATTTTTTGCCATAAAATTTGAAATTTTCAATGAAGGTCCTTTTTCTTCAAGTATATGATTGGGTTGGTTGTTGCGACATCTCACGTCGAGTTTTATAAAAGTCAACTGATCGGTGCTCATTTTAGAGCCAAAAAGCAAAATTTCATCATTATGCTCTATAAATTGAACAATTAGTACCCTAAAAGGTCATTTTTGGCCATGAAATTTGACATTTTTAATGAAGGTCCTTTTTCTTCCAGTATATGATTGGGTAGGGTGTTGCGACATCTCACGTCGAGTTTTATAAAAGTCAACTCATCAATGCTCATTTTAGAGCCAAAAAGCAAAATTTCATTATTATGCTCTATAAATTGAACAAGTACCCTAAAAGGTCATTTTTGGCCATACAATTTGACATTTTTAATGAAGGTCCTTTTTCTTCCAGTAGATGATTGGGTAGGTTGTTGCGACATCTCACGTCAAGTTTCATAGAAGTCAACTTATCGGTGCTCATTTTAGAGCCAAAAAGCAAAATTTTATTATTATACTCTGTAAAAATGGAACAAGTACCCTGAAAGGTCATTTTTGGCCATAAAATTTGAAATTTTCAATGAAGGTTCTTTTTTCTTTCAGTATATGATTGGGTAGGTTGTTGCGACATCTCACGTCAAGTTTCATAAAAGTCAACTCATCGGTGCTCATTTTAGAGCCAAAAAGCAAAATGTCATTATTATACTCTATAAATGGAACAAGTACCGGTACCCCTAAATGGTCATTTTTTGCCATAAAATTTGAAATTTTCAATGAAGGTCCTTTTTCTTCCAGTATATGATTGGGTAGGTTTGTTGCGACATCTCACGTCAAGTTTCACAGAAGTCAACTTATCGGTGCTCATTTTAGAGCCAAAAAGCAAAATTTCATCATTATGCTCTATAAATTGAACAAGTACCCTGAAAGGTCATTTTTTGCCATAAAATTTGACATTTTTAATGAAGGTCCTTTTTCTTCCAGTATATGATTGGGTAGGTTGTTGCGACATCTCACGTCGAGTTTTATAAAAGTCAACTCCTCAGTGCTCATTTTAGAGCCAAAAAGCAAAATTTCATTATTATACTCTATAAATGGAACAAGTACCGGTACCCTAAAAGGTCATTTTTGGCCATAAAATTTGAAATTTTCAATGAAGGTCCTTTTTCTTTCAGTATATGATTAGGTAGATTGTTGTGACATCTCACGTCGAGTTTTATAAAAATCGACTTATCGGTGCTCATTTTAGAGCCAAAAAGCAAAATGTCATTATTATACTCTATAAATGGAACAAGTACCGGTACCACTAAATGGTCATTTTTTGCCATAAAATTTGAAATTTTAAATGAAGGTCCTTTTTCTTCCAGTATATGATTGGGTAGGTTGTTGCGACATCTCACGTCGAGTTTTATAAAAGTCAACTCATCGGTGCTCATTTTAGAGCCAAAAAGCAAAATGTCATTATTATACTCTATAAATAGAACAAGTACCGGTACCCCTAAATGGTCATTTTTTGCCATAAAATTTGAAATTTTCAATGAAGGTCCTTTTTCTTCCAGTATATGATTGGGTAGGTTTGTTGCGACATCTCACGTCAAGTTTCACAGAAGTCAACTTATCGGTGCTCATTTTAGAGCCAAAAAGCAAAATTTCATCATTATGCTCTATAAATTGAACAAGTACCCTGAAAGGTCATTTTTTGCCATAAAATTTGACATTTTTAATGAAGGTCCTTTTTCTTCCAGTATATGATTGGGTAGGTTGTTGCGACATCTCACGTCGAGTTTTATAAAAGTCAACTCATCGGTGCTCATTTTAGAGCCAAAAAGCAAAATGTCATTATTATACTCTATAAATAGAACAAGTACCGGTACCCCTAAATGGTCATTTTTGGCCATAAAATTTGAAATTTTAAATGAAGGTCCTTTTTCTTCCAGTATATGATTGGGTAGGTTGTTGCGACATCTCACGTCGAGTTTTATAAAAGTCAATTCATCGGTGCTCATTTTAGAGCCAAAAAGCAAAATTTCATTATTATACTCTATAAATGGAACAAGTACCGGTACCCTAAAAGGTCATTTTTGGCCATAAAATTTGAAATTTTTAATGAAGGTCCTTTTTCTTCCAGTAGATGATTGGGTAGGTTGTTGCGACATCTCACGTCAAGTTTCATAGAAGTCAACTTATCGGTGCTCATTTTAGAGCCAAAAAGCAACATTTCATTATTATACTCTATACATGGAACAAGTACCGGAACCCCTAAATGGTCATTTTTTGCCATAAAATTTGAAATTTTCAATGAAGGTCCTTTTTCTTCAAGTATATGATTGGGTTGGTTGTTGCGACATCTCACGTCGAGTTTTATAAAAGTCAACTGATCGGTGCTCATTTTAGAGCCAAAAAGCAAAATTTCATCATTATGCTCTATAAATTGAACAATTAGTACCCTAAAAGGTCATTTTTGGCCATACAATTTGACATTTTTAATGAAGGTCCTTTTTCTTCCAGTATATGATTGGGTAGGGTGTTGCGACATCTCACGTCGAGTTTTATAAAAGTCAACTCATCAATGCTCATTTTAGAGCCAAAAAGCAAAATTTCATTATTATGCTCTATAAATTGAACAAGTACCCTAAAAGGTCATTTTTGGCCATACAATTTGACATTTTTAATGAAGGTCCTTTTTCTTCCAGTAGATGATTGGGTAGGTTGTTGCGACATCTCACGTCAAGTTTCATAGAAGTCAACTTATCGGTGCTCATTTTAGAGCCAAAAAGCAAAATTTTATTATTATACTCTGTAAAAATGGAACAAGTACCCTGAAAGGTCATTTTTGGCCATAAAATTTGAAATTTTCAATGAAGGTTCTTTTTTCTTTCAGTATATGATTGGGTAGGTTGTTGCGACATCTCACGTCAAGTTTCATAAAAGTCAACTCATCGGTGCTCATTTTAGAGCCAAAAAGCAAAATGTCATTATTATACTCTATAAATGGAACAAGTACCGGTACCCCTAAATGGTCATTTTTTGCCATAAAATTTGAAATTTTCAATGAAGGTCCTTTTTCTTCCAGTATATGATTGGGTAGGTTTGTTGCGACATCTCACGTCAAGTTTCACAGAAGTCAACTTATCGGTGCTCATTTTAGAGCCAAAAAGCAAAATTTCATCATTATGCTCTATAAATTGAACAAGTACCCTGAAAGGTCATTTTTTGCCATAAAATTTGACATTTTTAATGAAGGTCCTTTTTCTTCCAGTATATGATTGGGTAGGTTGTTGCGACATCTCACGTCAAGTTTCATAAAAGTCAACTCATCGGTGCTCATTTTAGAGCCAAAAAGCAAAATGTCATTATTATACTCTATAAATGGAACAAGTACCGGTACCACTAAATGGTCATTTTTTGCCATAAAATTTGAAATTTTAAATGAAGGTCCTTTTTCTTCCAGTATATGATTGGGTAGGTTGTTGCGACATCTCACGTCGAGTTTTATAAAAGTCAACTCATCGGTGCTCATTTTAGAGCCAAAAAGCAAAATGTCATTATTATACTCTATAAATAGAACAAGTACCGGTACCCCTAAATGGTCATTTTTGGCCATAAAATTTGAAATTTTAAATGAAGGTCCTTTTTCTTCCAGTATATGATTGGGTAGGTTGTTGCGACATCTCACGTCGAGTTTTATAAAAGTCAATTCATCGGTGCTCATTTTAGAGCCAAAAAGCAAAATTTCATTATTATACTCTATAAATGGAACAAGTACCGGTACCCCTAAATGGTCATTTTTTGCCATAAAATTTGAAATTTTCAATGAAGGTCCTTTTTCTTCCAGTATATGATTGGGTAGGTTTGTTGCGACATCTCACGTCAAGTTTCACAGAAGTCAACTTATCGGTGCTCATTTTAGAGCCAAAAAGCAAAATTTCATCATTATGCTCTATAAATTGAACAAGTACCCTGAAAGGTCATTTTTTGCCATAAAATTTGACATTTTTAATGAAGGTCCTTTTTCTTCCAGTATATGATTGGGTAGGTTGTTGCGACATCTCACGTCGAGTTTTATAAAAGTCAACTCATCGGTGCTCATTTTAGAGCCAAAAAGCAAAATGTCATTATTATACTCTATAAATAGAACAAGTACCGGTACCCCTAAATGGTCATTTTTGGCCATAAAATTTGAAATTTTAAATGAAGGTCCTTTTTCTTCCAGTATATGATTGGGTAGGTTGTTGCGACATCTCACGTCGAGTTTTTAAAAAGTCAATTCATCGGTGCTCATTTTAGAGCCAAAAAGCAAAATTTCATTATTATACTCTATAAATGGAACAAGTACCGGTACCCTAAAAGGTCATTTTTGGCCATAAAATTTGAAATTTTTAATGAAGGTCCTTTTTCTTCCAGTAGATGATTGGGTAGGTTGTTGCGACATCTCACGTCAAGTTTCATAGAAGTCAACTTATCGGTGCTCATTTTAGAGCCAAAAAGCAACATTTCATTATTATACTCTATACATGGAACAAGTACCGGAACCCCTAAATGGTCATTTTTTGCCATAAAATTTGAAATTTTCAATGAAGGTCCTTTTTCTTCAAGTATATGATTGGGTTGGTTGTTGCGACATCTCACGTCGAGTTTTATAAAAGTCAACTGATCGGTGCTCATTTTAGAGCCAAAAAGCAAAATTTCATCATTATGCTCTATAAATTGAACAATTAGTACCCTAAAAGGTCATTTTTGGCCATACAATTTGACATTTTTAATGAAGGTCCTTTTTCTTCCAGTATATGATTGGGTAGGGTGTTGCGACATCTCACGTCGAGTTTTATAAAAGTCAACTCATCAATGCTCATTTTAGAGCCAAAAAGCAAAATTTCATTATTATGCTCTATAAATTGAACAAGTACCCTAAAAGGTCATTTTTGGCCATACAATTTGACATTTTTAATGAAGGTCCTTTTTCTTCCAGTAGATGATTGGGTAGGTTGTTGCGACATCTCACGTCGAGTTTTATAAAAGTCAATTCATCGGTGCTCATTTTAGAGCCAAAAAGCAAAATTTCATTATTATACTCTATAAATGGAACAAGTACCGGTACCCCTAAATGGTCATTTTTTGCCATAAAATTTGAAATTTTCAATGAAGGTCCTTTTTCTTCCAGTATATGATTGGGTAGGTTTGTTGCGACATCTCACGTCAAGTTTCACAGAAGTCAACTTATCGGTGCTCATTTTAGAGCCAAAAAGCAAAATTTCATCATTATGCTCTATAAATTGAACAAGTACCCTGAAAGGTCATTTTTTGCCATAAAATTTGACATTTTTAATGAAGGTCCTTTTTCTTCCAGTATATGATTGGGTAGGTTGTTGCGACATCTCACGTCGAGTTTTATAAAAGTCAACTCATCGGTGCTCATTTTAGAGCCAAAAAGCAAAATGTCATTATTATACTCTATAAATAGAACAAGTACCGGTACCCCTAAATGGTCATTTTTGGCCATAAAATTTGAAATTTTAAATGAAGGTCCTTTTTCTTCCAGTATATGATTGGGTAGGTTGTTGCGACATCTCACGTCGAGTTTTTAAAAAGTCAATTCATCGGTGCTCATTTTAGAGCCAAAAAGCAAAATTTCATTATTATACTCTATAAATGGAACAAGTACCGGTACCCTAAAAGGTCATTTTTGGCCATAAAATTTGAAATTTTTAATGAAGGTCCTTTTTCTTCCAGTAGATGATTGGGTAGGTTGTTGCGACATCTCACGTCAAGTTTCATAGAAGTCAACTTATCGGTGCTCATTTTAGAGCCAAAAAGCAACATTTCATTATTATACTCTATACATGGAACAAGTACCGGAACCCCTAAATGGTCATTTTTTGCCATAAAATTTGAAATTTTCAATGAAGGTCCTTTTTCTTCAAGTATATGATTGGGTTGGTTGTTGCGACATCTCACGTCGAGTTTTATAAAAGTCAACTGATCGGTGCTCATTTTAGAGCCAAAAAGCAAAATTTCATCATTATGCTCTATAAATTGAACAATTAGTACCCTAAAAGGTCATTTTTGGCCATACAATTTGACATTTTTAATGAAGGTCCTTTTTCTTCCAGTATATGATTGGGTAGGGTGTTGCGACATCTCACGTCGAGTTTTATAAAAGTCAACTCATCAATGCTCATTTTAGAGCCAAAAAGCAAAATTTCATTATTATGCTCTATAAATTGAACAAGTACCCTAAAAGGTCATTTTTGGCCATACAATTTGACATTTTTAATGAAGGTCCTTTTTCTTCCAGTAGATGATTGGGTAGGTTGTTGCGACATCTCACGTCAAGTTTCATAGAAGTCAACTTATCGGTGCTCATTTTAGAGCCAAAAAGCAAAATTTTATTATTATACTCTGTAAAAATGGAACAAGTACCCTGAAAGGTCATTTTTGGCCATAAAATTTGAAATTTTCAATGAAGGTTCTTTTTTCTTTCAGTATATGATTGGGTAGGTTGTTGCGACATCTCACGTCAAGTTTCATAAAAGTCAACTCATCGGTGCTCATTTTAGAGCCAAAAAGCAAAATGTCATTATTATACTCTATAAATGGAACAAGTACCGGTACCCCTAAATGGTCATTTTTTGCCATAAAATTTGAAATTTTCAATGAAGGTCCTTTTTCTTCCAGTATATGATTGGGTAGGTTTGTTGCGACATCTCACGTCAAGTTTCACAGAAGTCAACTTATCGGTGCTCATTTTAGAGCCAAAAAGCAAAATTTCATCATTATGCTCTATAAATTGAACAAGTACCCTGAAAGGTCATTTTTTGCCATAAAATTTGACATTTTTAATGAAGGTCCTTTTTCTTCCAGTATATGATTGGGTAGGTTGTTGCGACATCTCACGTCGAGTTTTATAAAAGTCAACTCCTCAGTGCTCATTTTAGAGCCAAAAAGCAAAATTTCATTATTATACTCTATAAATGGAACAAGTACCGGTACCCTAAAAGGTCATTTTTGGCCATAAAATTTGAAATTTTCAATGAAGGTCCTTTTTCTTTCAGTATATGATTAGGTAGATTGTTGTGACATCTCACGTCGAGTTTTATAAAAATCGACTTATCGGTGCTCATTTTAGAGCCAAAAAGCAAAATTTCATCATTATGCTCTATAAATTGAACAAGTACCCTAAAAAGTCATTTTTGGCCATACAATTTGACAGTTTTCATGAAGGTCCTTTTTCTTCCAGTATATGATTGGGTAGGTTGTTGCGACATCCCACGTCGAGTTTTATAAAAGTCAACTCATCAGTGCTCATTTTAGAGCCAAAAAGCAAAATTTCATTATTATACTCTATAAATGGAACATGTACCGGTACCCTAAAAGGTCATTTTTGGCCATAAAATTTGAAATTTTCAATGAAGGTCCTTTTTCTTCCAGTAGATGATTGGGTAGGTTGTTGCGACATCTCACGTCAAGTTTCATAGAAGTCAACTTATCGGTGCTCATTTTAGAACCAAAAAGCAAAATTTCATTATTATACTCTGTAAAAATGGAACAAGTAACCTGAAAGGTCATTTTTTGCCATAAAATTTGAAATTTTCAATGAAGGTCCTTTTTCTTTCAGTATATGATTGGGTAGGTTGTTGCGACATCTCACGTCAAGTTTCATAAAAGTCAACTCATCGGTGCTCATTTTAGAGCCAAAAAGCAAAATTTCATCATTATGCTCTATAAATTGAACAAGTACCCTGAAAGGTCATTTTTTGCCATAAAATTTGACATTTTTAATGAAGGTCCTTTTTCTTCCAGTATATGATTGGGTAGGTTGTTGCGACATCTCACGTCGAGTTTTATAAAAGTCAACTCCTCAGTGCTCATTTTAGAGCCAAAAAGCAAAATTTCATTATTATACTCTATAAATGGAACAAGTACCGGTACCCTAAAAGGTAATTTTTGGCCATAAAATTTGAAATTTTCAAGGAAGGTTCTTTTTTCTTTCAGTATATGATTGGGTAGGTTGTTGCGACATCTCACGTCAAGTTTCATAAAAGTCAACTTATCGGTGCTCATTTTAGAGCCAAAAAGCAAAATGTCATCATTATACTCTATAAATGGAACAAGTACCCTAAAAGGTAATTTTTGGCCATAAAATTTGAAATTTTCAATGAAGGTCCTTTTTCTTTCAGTATATGATTAGGTAGATTGTTGTGACATCTCACATCGAGTTTTATAAAAATCGACATATCGGTGCTCATTTTAGAGCCAAAAAGCAAAATTTCATCATTATGCTCTATAAATTGAACAAGTACCCTAAAAAGTCATTTTTGGCCATACAATTTGACAGTTTTCATGAAGGTCCTTTTTCTTCCAGTATATGATTGGGTAGGTTGTTGCGACATCCCACGTCGAGTTTTATAAAAGTCAACTCATCAGTGCTCATTTTAGAGCCAAAAAGCAAAATTTCATTATTATACTCTATAAATGGAACAAGTACCGGTACCCTAAAAGGTCATTTTTGGCCATAAAATTTGAAATTTTTAATGAAGGTCCTTTTTCTTCCAGTAGATGATAGGGTAGGTTGTTGCGACATCTCACGTCAAGTTTCATAGAAGTCAACTTATCGGTGCTCATTTTAGAACCAAAAAGCAAAATTTCATTATTATACTCTGTAAAAATGGAACAAGTAACCTGAAAGGTCATTTTTTGCCATAAAATTTGAAATTTTCAATGAAGGTCCTTTTTCTTCCAGTATATGATTGGGTAGGTTGTTGCGACATCTCACGTCGAGTTTTATAAAAGTCAACTCATCGGTGCTCATTTTAGAGCCAAAAAGCAAAATGTCATCATTATACCGGTACTCTATAAATGGAACAATTAAGTACCCTAAAAGGAAATTTGTGGCCATAATATTTGAAATTTTCAATGAAGGTCCTTTTTCTTTCAGTATATGATTGGGTAGATTGTTGTGACATCTCATGTTGAGTTTTATAGTTGTTAGTCAGGGATTATTATCTTGGCTTTATGGCTGTGCGTCTGACCACAAGGATGTGATATTGAATAATAGAGCTGTCAATCCCCTTTGATAGATGTGATCTTGTACTAGTGGGCAACCAGGATGTGATATTGGGGTTTATGACTTAATCCTAGATGTGATTTTGAAGAGGTGTGAAAACACGATGTGATTTTGGCTAGGGCCCAGACACTGGATGTGATTTTGGTTAAGTGGCCAGACAGTGGATGTGATTTTGGCAAGGTGCTAACACAGGATGTGATCTTGGACTTTAACGACTTAATCCTGGATGTGATTTCTGGCTCGGATGTGATTTTGGATAATCCCTGCCAAAATCACATTCTAGCTCCAATATCACATCCACCAAAATCACCTTTCCATTTTTGTAGAGAAATCACATCCAGGCCATTAACAGTGTAAGGTCTTTAAACAAATTTGTCATATATATCCTATAATGGAAATTACATGACCAAGAAAGAAGTCACAATGGCGTCACGCTTAAAGGTCAAGTTTGGAGTAGCAAAAGACATAGAAGTGATGGAGTTTTGTGCTGAATATAACAGAAAAACGGAAAAGCCCTGCGTCTCTTTGCAAGAGACGCAAGATGTCTAGTTTCTTCTTCTTCTTCTTCTTCTTCTTTTAGTTCTGACCAAAATCCCATAGACTTTGTACACGAATTTTGTCGGCCGCACTTTAGGTCTTACAAAACCTCAGAACCTAACCAAACTTACCTCAAACATAGACCCTAAGCTGAAATTGTATGTCGTAGAGTGACGTCATGATGACGTCATCACGTGTCACCAGCTACCCCTATTTTTACGGTGAGGTATTGCGTGCCTGGATGGCGAGCGGAGCTCGAATCGAGGCACCTCCGGACTCCTTCAACCACATCCTAAACCTTCCTCTCCTCTACCCCCACTTGTCGAGAATTTCCCGGGCGGTGCGGCCTTCTGTGCCCGGATCTGGACGGGCGGCGTCAGACTCGTTCGTCACCTTCTCTCTCCCGACTCCTCCACGTGGCTTCCTGCTGAAAATATCTCTCTCTTGTCTCAGAGCCTCCGTCCTCCGTCCCTCCGTCTTCTCCGTCAACACCTCTCTCGCCTGCACCGATCCATCTCGTCATCCTTTTCTGCACTCTTCAACGACACCGGTTTTCTTCACGCTCCTGCTTCTCTCCATGACGTCTCTTCTAGCCCTATTTCGCCCGGCCGCATCCTTGTCGAAAAGGACAAGGACATTTGTAACCTGTCTACTAAAGCAATCTACAACATCTTCAACTATCGCCTCAACCCTGACCTTCGACCTATCCTCACGCCGTGGCACGGTATGGGCTGGTTCCCGCCGACACTGCACGTCCCCTGGAGAGTCATCTACGAACCTCCCGCCTCTAAGAAAGAAGGGGACGTGCAGTACAAACTGTTACACAACGTTCTTCCTTCGCTTACAGTCCTCCGTCACTTCAACCCAGCATTCCTTCAAACTGCGGATGGAATTTGGAAACTTGCCACGTGCACCGCACCGCGGTAAAACAATGCAAAGCGCATGCGTGGTTTCCCTTGAAGCGTGACCTTGCGCTCTGGCCGGATGTACGCTTTCCTGAGCCGCTTTTACCGCAACGCACTGTCCGCACTGGACTTATCGTCTCGGGAAAAGTTACTTGGTCAGTTTTCCTGGGCAGCAGTTGGCCGGTAGAAGTAACCGCTGGACTCAGGAAAAGTAACTGAGAGGAAAACGTCCTAGGCTGTCCGCACTGGACTTAAAATGGGAAAAGTTCCCATCGTCTCGGTAAGTTTTACCAAAATAAGTCCAGTGCGGACAGGGCTTTAAAAACAAAATTCTTTTAGATTTCCACTATTATCGACTCACTGATACCATTCCCCTCTTTCTCGACAAGTGGTCCATAAATAATGTTCTTTTTACTTATAATAATGATCAATTAACTTGGTTGATATAATGTATGAATGGAATATAATGTAATATATGATTTAATATGATGTATTTATAATGATATAATATAATTTTCTGGAGTCGAGTCGAGTCGAGTCGAGTCGAGTCGAGTCGAGTCGAGTCGAGTCGAGTCGAGTCGAGTCGAGTCGAGTCGAGTCGAGTCGAGTCGAGTCGAGTCGAGTCGAGTCGAGTCGAGTCGAGTCGAGTCGAGTCGAGTCGAGTCGAGTCGAGTCGAGTCGAGTCGAGTCGAGTCGAGTCGAGTCGAGTCGAGTCGAGTCGAGTCGAGTCGAGTCGAGTCGAGTCGACTCGAGTCGAGTCGAGTCGAGTCGAGTCGACTCGACTCGACTCGACTCGACTCGACTCGACTCGACTCGACTCGACTCGACTCGACTCGACTCGACTCGACTCGACTCGACTCGACTCGACTCGACTCGACTCGACTCGACTCGACTCGACTCGACTCGACTCGACTCGACTCGACTCGACTCGACTCGACTCGACTCGACTCGACTCGACTCGACTCGACTCGACTCGACTGCCCAAACAGTTTATAACTGGTTTTCATTGGGGCCCTGCATATTATTAGTTAAAACTGAATATTTACACATTCATACAAAATATTTAAACAAATACAATCATGTTTACACAAAAAGATCTATTTTCGGTTAACTTTTCAACTCTCCAGTAGAAGCCTATTGCTGATTTACGGGACGGGCGAAAAACCCGCGAAAAAACCTTTAGGGTGAAAAACAATGGGACATTCCCATCCGGCTCCAAAGTATTTTGGCAACCAAGTTTATAACTCCGCAGATCAGCGTAAATGGCAGAAATATCACTGATAGATGGCTTTACGTAGCTTTGATTTAAATGTACTTCAGGAGTTTATGGTTCTCATTTGTTCAGGCAGATTATTTCATATACTGGCACCACTCACAGCGAAACTTGTCACGTTAAAAGGAATCAAATTTAGTGTAGCAAACATATCAGCTGAGGGGGTTAGGAAGGTAGATTTAAAGAGTGAATCTCTTATAAAAACCACTTGAAAAGAGTGAAAACCACTCGAAAAGAGTGAAATTTCCACTCTTTCGCGGAGCCATATAAGGGACAACTCTTTTTAGAGTTGTCCCTTATTATGGCTCTTCGAAAGAGTGGAAATTTCAATCTTTTGGAGTGGTTTTTCACTTTTTTTGAGTGATTTTCACTCTTTTTGAGTGGTTTGATAAGAGATTCACTCTTTTGGAGAGTGAGTTTTTCACTCTTTTACATTAGGAGAGTGTAGAGTGCTTTCAGTTGAGTGCAAGGGTCTAAATCCCGATTGGCAACTAGGTATCAAATTGTTATCATCAAGGTATAGCTACATACTGCCGAGTGCACCCATCTTTCTAGAATCTTAGAGATAATTGGCAGTATAGAAACAGGCCGATAATTACCTGTACTACATTTTACCCCCTCACTTGTGAATTGATGTTACCAAGGCGTGTTTCCAATCTTTAGGGTATTGCTCGCATCTTTAATGGAGAGGTTAAAAACATCAGTTAAAGATTTAGTAATATAAGGGGAAGCAATTTTAATGATTTTAACACTGATGCCATTCGGACCTGTTGCTTTTCCAACCGACATGGATGATATTTGCTTTTTGTGTTTCATGAAACGGGTACCATCGAAGCGTCGCGCTCAAAAAATCTGTAGGCCGCCATTTTTGTTACCGTGTGATACGTACATTTGTATGTTGTGCAATGAGCTGCATTTCGCTTTGTCAATAATAATAGTATTTAGGGGCCATTCAAAATGTTCAATGTTTTAAAATTTTGAAGGAAAATTAAAAGAAATGGTCTTTTGACTTGCTAATTCCACTCCCGCATTTCGATTCGTTTGTTTTGTCAACCCTCTACCCGTACGGCCTCTGCGTAGTATTAGACGTTGTGTCATCCGTTGTTCAATAAAGTGGATATTCTATACTTCATAGACTGTTCTTATGGCTTTTCGGCATTTGGCAAAGCACTGCCGTACCGGGCTGCACATTATTGATCAGATTTGAAAACATGAAGGAAGACTACATCATCTTACAACAACTGCCATCGTCTTTGCTAGGCCTGAATGTACAATTAAAGCGTAGCAAGAATTCCTCTTTTTCGCCAAAAACGCTTACTAAATGCTTTATGTAATGTCCTTCAAACGTTCAAAACGATGAAGTAACGTTTGTATATATATAATCACAATACATCTTTGAAATGCAAATATGGGTGTTTGAGATCGGTAGAGTAAAATTCTATAGACCTATTTAAATTCTCCCTAAGTCATGCATCAAAATATACCCAATCGAGTATGCACTGTAGACTTGTTCCCGTCTCTACTGCTATCAATTAAATACCGCAGCAGAGACGGGAACGAATCATGGCTGCGAATCATGGCTGCGAACGGACAAGACGTGTGTCACATCGGCTCTCCGAGTTTTTTATCAAAACTTGATTCTAAGATAGAGCAGATAGTCTCAAAACTACAGAGTACACCGTCTGTGCCCATAGAGTCATTGTTGAGAAGTAACTGTACCATTGATGAGCTTCTACCGGCAAGGAATTTGATCTTCGAGTCTGCAAAGGAGAAGTACCGTGACGATTTCCAAGATGGCGACGAGACAAACGACTCTTCAATAAAGCTAAGTACCCAATTTTCTTGTAATTTCTCATTAAAATCCCGTAGGTCCACACAAACAGCGGCCGATGACATCAAGGAACTATGTCTGTACATTTTTGGTCATCGGAACAGTTTTCCTAGGTCTTGTTTAAGTTCAGCTAATCAGGTTAAACCGAAGCGAACAAAGCGCACTGCGGATCGAGATTTAACAGGTGCTATCGCCCTCGATCCAGTATCTGAACCCACCCTACAGGTTATTTATAAAGCCATCCTACAGGTTCAGAACGACATAAATTTACTTGATCAGAAATTCTCAGACCAAATTGCAACACTTTCTGGCCAGATTTCTTTATCTTCTTCTTCCCAGAGGGAAACAATTGACCACTTGAAGAAGGAATGTGACGCTCTCCATTCTACCATTGATATGCTGATGAGCCCTTCTTCTCGTGAAGCCGATGCCCATTCGAAACGCCAGCCCTGTGCCCTGAGGCGGAACAACCAGAGTACCACCATGGGTTCAGCCAGTCCAGCGGTATCAACAAGCAACCGCTTTGCTGCATTGGCGACGGAGGATGTCGATCCGGTCAACATCGAAAACAGCTTTGATGATTCCCGGACCGAAGCCGAGTTCCTGATCGACTCCTACTACGAAGCTATGCAGCCAAAAGTCCAGCCTGGCATGGAACAGGAGTCCTGTACTCCCCCAAACAATCCCTGTCCCTCCAAAAACAAGGCCTCTTTTCAAGAGCAGCTCGACCAATACCGGGAAAAGCACAAGAAACTGACCACTACAAAGCAGAAACCGACACCTACCATGAAAAAACGGCCACCCACACCTAGCGAACACAACCATGCAGATATCCTAATAATCGGTGACTCAATGATCAAACGGCTACAACCCAGGAGATTGAGCAGACAAAAGAAAGTGATGTGCCATACCATGCGTGGAGCAAAAATCGAAGATCTTGCTCCTAACGCCATCCAGCTGTCGGCCAAACACGACGTCTCTGGAGTAATCCTTCATGTTGGGACCAATAATACTTCTGACAACCCAGAGACTATTGCTGCAAAGATCACTTCTCTTGGTGAATCACTACAACCAAGATCAGTAACAATCTCGTCGATTATACATCGCAATAACCAAACAGTGCCAAAACGCAAGAAGGTAGATGACTCTAATAATCTGCTTAAGTCAATAGCAAGACAAAATAACTGGGGCTTCATTGACAATGGAAATATAAACCCAAATCACCTTGTATCGGATGGCGTGCACCTCAACTCAACAGGAGTGCGTCTACTTGCCGTGAACATTATCCAACACGTCGCAGGACCACATAAGACCACTGCTAGCCGCATCACACACCAGAGGACCCCGTTCGGCAAGACCTTGTACTCTGATGTCGTGAAGGAGCGGACTACAGCGAATCGTGATGTCCCGACGGGTTTTCAAATGGCAAATCAGTACTACCCACACCCGTATCAAAAACAGCATCCAACCCATCTCCGTCAGCCACTAACCCAGACACACTATCGAAGCCAGGAATGGAACCAATACCTAAAAACGGTCAGAGAGCTGCTCAATCCACAAGGCAAAAATCTACGATAGACTTAACAGATGGCGTTATCTACAACCGAAGCCCCGGGGGATTCTCATTCGCCCATCTTAATGTGAGAAGTTTAATAAACAAATTTGACCAATTTAAAATTTTAATGTCTACAAATCCATTCGATATCATCTGTCTAAATGAAACTTTCTGCAATGCCTCAATCTCCGACGATGAAATCACATTACCAAATTTTTCCATTGTCAGAAAAGACAGGAACCGGCATGGTGGTGGGGTTGCCATGTACATCCGAAACAATTTAACTTTCACTCGTCGTGAGGATCTTGAAACAGATGATGTCGAGTGCATATGGGTTGAAATTAAGTGTAAACAAAGACAGCCTGTGCTCATTAGTTCTATTTATAGGCCACCTTCAAGCTCTGTTGAATTCATTGATAAACTAAGTGATATTATTAATAAGGCCTCCTGTGAATGTAAAGAAATTATTGCAACTGGGGACTTTAATTATGATGTTTCAGTTGACGATGATAGTTTGAACTCAAACCCAATTATTTCTTGTTTTGGTTTATTCCAATTGGCGCAACTCATACATGACTCAACACGTGTCACTGAGTCCACTCAAACAATAATCGATCTCATTTTCAGCTCCCATCCAGAGCTAATAAAGGAATGTGGTGTATTACCAGTCCTAATCAGTGACCATTATCTTGTTTATGGTCAACATAGTTGGAAAACGCCAAAAATTAAAGGTCGCTCAATAAATTTTCGATGTCTCACAAATATAGACAATGATGCATTTAAAGACGACCTCCTTAATGCACCATGGCAAGATGTACTGGACTATTATGATGTTGATGAAGCGTGGTGCAAATGGCACTCCATATTTATGCGTATTATTAACTTTCATGCGCCAATCAAAACTAAACGTATTCGGGGTGCCTCTTTACCTTGGCTCGATTGCGAAATTCTTAAACTTATGAGACAGCGGGATCGTGCACACAAAATCGCAAAACGCTCAGGCTCACAGATCGATTGGGACTCTTACAAAAAGCTGCGGAACAATGTAACTAATAAAATCCGCACTAAGAAGAGCGAATACTATACATCAGCCATAGAAGAAAATAAAAGCAATTCATCTATGCTATGGAAAAAACTAAAGGAGGTACTTCCTAAAAAACAGAAAATTGCTCCAAATTCTATCACTTCCCCAAATGGAGAAAATATTGACGATCCCACTGACATTGCTGATACATTAAATGAACTATTTTCTACAATAGGAAAACGTACAGCTAGAAATTGCCCATCGGGCGAACTTGAAAACAATGATACCTACGCCTCTATCGTTGATTCTCTACATGAACTTGAAGAATGCACTGTACCTAATATTACAGAAGAGTTCGTTCAAAAGCAAATATCATCCATGTCGGTTGGGAAAGCAACAGGTCCGGATGGCATCAGTGTTAAAATGATTAAAATTGCTTCCCCTTATATTACTAAATCTTTAACTTATATTTTTAACCTCTCCATAACATGCGAGCAATACCCTAAGGATTGGAAACACGCCTTGGTAACACCAATTCACAAGGGAGGAGATAAATGTAGTACAGGTAATTATCGGCCTATTTCTATACTGCCAATTATCTCTAAGATTCTAGAAAGATGGGTGCACTCGGCAGTGTATAGCTACCTCGATGATAACAATTTGATACCTAGTTGCCAATCGGGATTTAGACCCTTGCACTCAACTGAAAGCACTCTACACGATTTAACAAACAAGTGTTTTGAGGCTATGGAGCAAGGTGAAGTTACAGGTAGCGTGTTCATAGATCTTAGTAAAGCTTTTGATTGTGTGGATCATGTAATCCTACTAGGCAAATTGAAGAAGCTGAATTTGTCATCTTCTGGAATTAATTGGTTTAAGTCGTACCTGGGCGGTCGTAGTCAGTCTGTAAATATTAAGGGCACAATATCGAAGGTCTTGCCCATAGACATAGGCGTTCCACAAGGGTCGATCTTAGGGCCACTTTTATTCATTGTTTATAGTAGTGATTTTCCATCCTGTATACCCCAAAATTGCAACTTATTTATGTATGCAGATGACTCCACGTTAACTTGTAGCTCCTCTAGTATTAACGAAATAGAAAGGAACTTGAATGTAGCTCTTGCTAGTATTCACAACTGGTGCCAAAGAAACAAACTAGCATTAAATGCCAACAAAACCAAATGTATGCTTATTGGTTCAAGGCAGAAAATATCCAACGTCGACCTAAACGTGTGCATTGCTGATAAGGTTATCGAAAAAGTGAAATCTTGTAAATGCTTGGGTGTAGTTGTTGATGAAACATTAAGTTGGGGTACACATGTTGAATACGTAAGGAAGACTGTTTCGTCTAAATTGGGTGTGTTAAACAGAATTCGTGATTACGTTCCCCAAAGCAGCCTGCACACACTCTTTGTAAGTTTAGTTATGCCATCTTTAGAGTATTGCTGTACGGTGTGGGGAGGAAGGTACATATCTCACGACAATACCCTCAACAAATGTCTAAAAAGAGCCGCACGGATAATCCTTAAATGTACCTCCCTCACCCCCTCAGCTGATATGTTTGCCAGACTAAATTGGATTCCTTTTAAAGAAAGAGTTCAGTTCAAAAAGGCTATCTTTGTTTTCAAAAGCCTTAACAAAATGACTCCTTTGTACATGACAAATCTGTTTACACCACTTACAGTGATTCGTGAAACACGACAATCGACCCAAATGGCACTGAAAGTTCCTTTCGCCAAAAAGGAATGCTACGTGACAAGTTTCGCTGTGAGTGGTGCCAGTATATGGAATAATCTGCCTGAACAAATGAGAACCATAAACTCTTTAAGTACATTTAAATCGGAGCTACGTAAAGCCATCTATCAGTGATATTTCTGTATAATTTACGCTGAACTGCGGAGTTATAAACTTGGTTGCCAAAATACTTTGGAACCGGATGGAAATTTCCCCTTGTTTTTCACCCTAAAAGGTTTTTTTTTTTCGCGGGTTTTTCGCCCATCCCGTAAATCAGCAATAGGCTTCTACTGGAGAGTTGAAAAGTTAACCGAAGATATATTTATTTGTGTAAACATTATTGTATTTGTTTAAATACTTTGTATGAATGTGTAAATATTCAATTTTAACTAATAATATGCAGGGCCCCAATGGAAACCAGTTTTAAACTGTTTGGGCACACCCTGGGTAAAGAAATGTAATAAATAAATAAATAAATAAAACCGTGCTAATAAGCATATACACGTTGCTTGCGCATTGCGAAGCCCTGGGAAAACGATACATGTACATGCATGATTTTCACACGAATGTAAACTTCAAAAGGGGTATTGTGTGGCTTCAACTTCAAGAATTTCGAGAACAAAAATGACTTGGTAAAAATGTTGGCGATATTGTGACAGAGAGCTTTGGCGGTGTTTAAGTTTTTGAAAGTTTTTAGGTCTACGCGTTTCACAACATTTTTATCATGCCGTAATTTGTAGACGATTTTATCGCCATATCGGCGATACAGCGGGAAAAATTTCGACTAAAAAGAACACACCCAGTATCGCCAGCGGTAGGTCAGGAGCTGATTATGAAACACAAGAAGTCATGGGGGCACGTGTTAAAGTGGGGGAGACCCACAGCTGCATCACGCTGTCATGAAACTAGGCATTTTATTATGTATTTGTTTAATTGAATGGAAAATCAATAATTTAAGTTCGAAAATTGGGGTGGGTGGGTGTTTCAAACAAATTTCGAAAACAAATCAAAATTTTAAAACATTGAACATTTTTAATGGCCCCTTAGTACGATAAATCTGTTTAAGTCATCCTGATGTTTGATAAATCCTGTTCCCGTTGTATACGGCACTACTGGAGCTGTTGGGTCTCAGGTAAGGCTAACTTTTGCACGGTCGTACATTTTTCGTTTGCTAACATTTAGAATGCTAACCTGCTAATTGCTATGCAAATGCTGTGCTGTACAGTGTACTGATATCATGTATGTACATGTACACTACATTATGTAATGATTATGATGTACTATAGATTGTAGTCGGGTAGTGTGTAGTAGTAAGGGAGATGCCGATTCTGCGACATTTCCTGTTTTTTCACTTTCCTCTCCAATTTTGCTGTAGGTACATACGTCAAATTTTTTAAAAACAAAATAGTCTAAAAATTACCCAAAAATTTATCAAAATTTTGCTGTGTATATATACACCAAAATTTGCACAAAATCAAGAAAATAAAAAGTGCTTTTCATAGTCGAGAAGCGTACGAAACGCCCGGGCGCCCGGTTACCCCAAAATAACAAGGCAACAAAAATGATTTGTCGCAAGCCAAAAAAAATATCCCTCATCTCTACACTCAGTAGAGATGAGGGATATTTTTTGTCGTACTCACATAGCTACGCTCTACTATACACTAAATTACAACTATTCTTTGCAAGGAGCGCTAGGCCTAGTCCCTAAACTCTCATAATCAGGAGGTAAAATACTCACGTTAGAATCACGCTCATACTCTTTACATATTTCTAATTTAAAGTTGTAAGTTTTGCGATAAGATCTTTTTTTTCTTTCTCCATTCTCTCGACAACTTTCTTTTCGACCTCATCGTCTATTTCTTTTTGATTAGAAACGGACTCTTCTCTCGCTTTAGTTTGAGTCCTAATAGCTTCTTTCATTCCGTAAAACTTTTTTAATTCATCGTTAATCAAAGCAAATTCTTCGTGACTTACATCGCCATCGTCTACGGCCTGAGACACTAATTCATTTATCGTATTTAATTTTGTTTCGGCTACTACTCTAATCTCATCGTGTTTCTTAGCTTTACCTCTAAACTTTTTACTAAATCGTTTTAATACCAAACTTACACCCACGCATCCTATAGCTAATCCTTCTAGCACCACACCTATAGGTATACTAATGACACCGACAACGCTGACTATGCCTATTGTACCGGATAAAGCTCCGAAACATTCTATAACGGTCTCTGCGTTAGATAAACAGGTAATAATTTTATTATACTTTTTGTGCAACCGTTCTCTCTTAGGGACCATGGATTAATGCCAATTTGCGTGCGCACGCGTGCGCACGCGTGCGCACGGGTCCGCACGCAATTGCACGCAAAGGCACGGGCCCCCTGCGTGCCATTGCGTGCCATTGCGTGCCAGTGCGTGCTCATGCGTGCCGATGCGTTCCAGTGAGCATAGGCAATTTTCAACCGTTTGGCTCTTTATTGATCTGGGATTAACGATAACAAAGAACACAGGGCCGGCCGGCTGGCCGGCCAGGAAGGACAGATTATACCAGACGGCGGAGAGGTGTCATAAAAGGCTAGAGTCTCCACAAAGGGCTCCTGGGCCACAATGGTGGACTGATGACTCATCTTTTGGTGGCTTTGGTCAGGCTATACATGTACATAAACAGCAATTCAAAGGCTTTTCTAAAGTCATGACGATACAATTCTAGCGGGGCTTAGATTTGTAAAGTAGGGCCTACATGTATAGGGCCTATACATACAGGGTGTCTCTATAAAAAGTATACCCATTTTAAAATTCAAATTATCGCAAAACTACACAATATTTCAGAAAAAGAAAAATACCTGTGGAAAGGTTGGAATGTCCTCTGTCCATTGGTATGAGGTTCATTATGTCACTGTCATGGATGACTGAACAAAAAATACAGTTATGAAAGGTGTCGAAATCAGCACTGTGACAAGTTTGTAGACAGTGGTGACCGGACAATGAATGAAGAAACAACACCATTTTTCTGATCCTTTCCTTTAATTGTGGTATTTACATGTAGGCTACCCGACACATTTAGGGTGCTGTACCCTCCACATGCCCACCATTTCTGACGATGCATAGTTGGCATCTTCGTGTCATGTCTCTTACTGCTCGCCTTATCATCCCATGATCTTGGCGGAGATGATTCACTTCATCCACTAACCGGGCTCTTAACTCCTGAATGTTAGCTGGGGGTGATAAGGCGAGCAGTAAGAGACATGACACGAAGATGCCAACTATGCATCGTCAGAAATGGTGGGCATGTGGAGGGTACAGCACCCTAAATGTGTCGGGTAGCCTACATGTAAATACCACAATTAAAGGAAAGGATCAGAAAAATGGTGTTGTTTCTTCATTCATTGCCCGGTCACCACTGTCTACAAACTTGTCACAGTGCTGATTTCGACACCTTTCATAACTGTATTTTTTGTTCAGTCATCCATGACAGTGACATAATGAACCTCATACCAATGGACAGAGGACATTCCAACCTTTCCACAGGTATTTTTCTTTTTCTGAAATATTGTGTAGTTTTGCGATAATTTGAATTTTAAAATGGGTATACTTTTTATAGAGACACCCTGTATACATGTGGATTTCTGATCTATTTCAAGTTTCCGTGATTTTCATTGAAACAACAGGGCATGACGGCATCATTTATTTCTGCAACTTCAATCTTTTCTGATAGAAAAAAGTACGTTTTGAAGAAAGTATACAAAGATGTACATTATTATTCAAGTACACAAAAAACTGCAGTGCTTCGTCATCACTCAATACAACAGCCCATGATTATTGTACGTTAAATCGGATGAAAAACTATTTTAGAGATTTTTCAATACATTTTGAAAAAAATATGGCTTTTTTTTGCGTCGGGGATACATGCCGTCAAGTAGAATTATTTCGCTGCGTGATTGAAGTTTACCTTTTACGCGAAAGGCAATTTAAGCCCGGTTCATACTTCATGCGAATGCGTATGCGAAGCATGTTATGGCATGGAGGTATTAATACCTCCATGGTTATGGGAACGGAGAACGTCACAATGAAGCTTCAATTGTTGACGTCATGAAATTCGCTTCGCATTCGCATAAAGTATGAACCGGGCTTTAGGACAGCTTAGACGAATTGATTCGAAGTTTGTTATTCTTTTCTGATAAATTTGCAATATAAATGATCTCTTCATTTTTCACACATAACCCATCATCAGCGTTTATACATGTATATAGCGCTTTTTCAGAGAATGTTTTTTTTTATAGGAAAAACAGAGATATCGATGTCAGTTTAAATTTGGCGATTGCGCGACTTTGTCTTGTTGCACGATTTCTTGATTATGAGATCATTTAAAATAAATCTAGCATGGCGTGCTTATGAATTACGACATGAAAGCGCAATTCAAGAAGGCGGCGCCATTAATACAACCATGGAGGAAGAAAACATTCTTCCTCCATGATATAACTATTTACATGATAAAGACATGTGGACCTATATATTACCAAAAGGATGATATCAATGCAATGTATCACACCAGAATACTGTTGTCAATTTGTGTCCATGTGTACGTTTTCATTACTGGCTGTTAACAAAGGAACAGTCGAAATCTTCATTTGGTTGGAGCCAGTTGTCGTGCCAACTGACGTCATCCGATTGTACATGTTCACCTTTCCATCCTTTTTCAAAATTTCAACCCTCAATTCTTTCTTGCATTATTTCTTATTGTTTTTGCTTTATTGAGAAATACACAAAAACGATTTCTTGATTGCGAGTTCATCATTGAAAAAAAGTTCTAAATTAACATGGCGATTATGAATTACGAAATGGGGACGCAATTCAAGATGGCGGCGCCCACTGCAATTTTTACATGATAAAGATATTCGGACCTACATGTACATGCATGTTTACCTTTCCATCCATTCGATTTGAAGAGTCAGGATTTCAACTAATCTATGTACACGTACGCAGCGGTCAAAAGAATAATTTTATCAGGATTGTGCCAAAAAGCTCTGCAGATGGGTGCGGTCGAAACTCAGAGGACCCGAGTTTAATTTTCATGCAGGACTTTTTCAAATTAAATTCTTGTATGTTTTGTCTCAGATTTGTAGCTTGAAGGCGCTTTTTTTTACGGAAACAAGTCCCAGAAACTGTATTGCAAATTAGACAGAAAACCCTTAATAGTTAAGAAATCGCGTAGACCCTCTACTTGTAATCCTTGTTTAACTACCAACATGCAATCAGCGACTGCCATTGCTTAGAAATTTGTGCAGAATGAAAGATTAGGTCTAATTGCACACTAATCCAGATTAGCGGATTACCCGGGACATAAGAGGGGCCGCCAGAGACGATCTCTATTGTACACTCGGGCTAGTTGCAAATGAGTCCGTTTGTGGGCCACTGCGTGCCACTGCGTGCCACTGCGTGCCACTCCGTGCAAGTCCGTGCCGATGCGTGCAAATGCGTGCCAAAATCTCCCTCGTTTGAGCTTGCACGCAAAGGCACGCAAGTGCACGGGGTTGCACGCGTGCGCACGCGTGCGCACGCGTGCGCACGCAAATTGGAATTAATCCATGGTGCCTTATCTCTCTCGTTGGCTATCTCTTTTTGCACTCGTTCGATTTTATTTAACCTAAAGACTGAAGACTCGTTCGTTTTTCTAGGAACATCGGGCAATTTAGGGTAAATAGATTCTGCGGTCATTTTATAAAGTCGTATATTTTATACAACTTATTATTTTAATTTTTTTTGCATGTATACGAGAATCAAAGTACCGACACCTACCAATAACGCCCACACGTGCTCCGCCAACCAACCGACCGACTTACTTAACAACGTGAACAACCAACTCGCGATACTACCCAAAATACCGGGTAAAGCGGCTAATAACATACCCCCGAGCTTTTTTAGCAAATTAGCCAAGTTTTTTAAATGATTACTTATCCAATCTTTCACGTTAGCTCCGGGTTTAGGCGGAACCGGAGTCGGAGCAGGAACAACCGCTGCAGCAACCGAACCACCGCCACCAACAGCCGCCACCAAAGAAGCAACGATCGTACTTATAGCTAAAGCAAACGCGGCCAATATACTTACAACCGTCACGCCCTGTTCTCGAAACAGAATTCTAATCTTTTCTCTTAGCGAGGTATCTCTTTCTAATATTTTATTAATCGTTTCTTTGATTCTCATAAATTGGTTTTGGAGACTTTCCGTATTGCTTCGTACAGCCTCTAATCTAGGCGCTCTTTCATCTTCGAGATCTCTTAATTGATTAGCTAGGTAGTCTAGCTCGTTTTCATTTTCTGATTCACCTAAGGCTACTTTTGTTTTAGCAATTTCATCATCTATCCTACTCAGCTCGGCTAAATTTAATTCTAAACTACCACTGAGCGTTTGTAGTTTTTTGTCTAAAGCTGCAAGTTCTCTATAATTTAGCCCCTCAGTTTGCGCTCGAGCATCTACCCCTTTTGGTTGAGGGGGAGGAATTGTAGGTTCATTGATTGTAAACACATTTTCTATGTAATCGTGCAGATCGTTAGCTACCTCAACTTGTCGTCTTGGAGTGACGTGTCTCTCAACAGCATCATCTAAAAAGTGTTCTAACTCTCGCACTTCTTGTTCTTTGTGTTCTTTTTCTGTTAATAAACCCAAATCTTGTTTAAAAAATCTATTAAAGTTTCCATTTGGATACTTCTCTTTAAAGTTTGTGCTTATCGTCGCTTCACGTACAAACACATCGGGATAACGTTTATCAGTCAATCTAACATCGTCGAAGTAAATACCATTTTCATCTTCAGTAAAAAGTTCATACCTAATGCGCTCTGGCCCAAATAAGCCACTTTTTTTTTCATAAAATCATAAAATTTATTAGCTAAACCTTCTTTATATATATCACGATGTTTATCTATAATAATTACCAGCTTCATCAATCGTCGTAGGCGGTTGTATCTCACCCGTTCTATCCAATTCAAAATCATTGTCGGGGTCTATTACTAAACCATCGTCGTCATTGGCATCTTGAAAATCATCATCAGCATCGGCATCATTTTGTTTGTCTTCTCGACCCATTTCATCCATAGGTATAAATTCTCCACCTTCAGCCATTTTATAAAGTCGTATATTTTATATTTTACGTAGTATTTACCACATTCTGAGGAATTACTCCTTGACTCACCAACCAAGTCTGAGTAGCTAGAGCGCTACCTACCGTAGCGGTGATTTTAACCGTATCTTCTACGTCTAACTTTCCTAAATCGGCGGGCTTAATTTTCAAAAGTTTTTTACTCAACATAGTATAACCTACGGTCAACAAACTCAACACAGCGCCGTGATAAAGAGTATTTGCAACGTTCTTAGTATCCATTTTACTTGTACATTTTTAAAAATTTTTTTATTTATTCCATTTCTAATAGTTCTTCAACTTTAGGGGTTACGTTTGTAACCACTACTTTTTGCTGCTGATCTACAGGTTTACTCTTTTTAAGCGCGAGATATCCAATTCCTAAAACAGCCAAACCAACCATAGCGTATCCCCAGCTCGGAATGTCTCTCATCGTTAGCGCTGGCGTTTGCTGGGGAGCTTCTTCTTCTATACTTTGCATTTTTTGTATTTTTTCTTTCATCTTTCTGTTTCTTTCGGCCAGTCTTTTACCTTGCTCTACTCTTTTAGGGTCTTTTACTCTCTTTTTTGTGACTCTTGATAGAGCCGACTGAGCAGGCTCTTGTGGAGGTTGGGGAGGCTGAGCCGGCTCTTGTGGAGGTTGGGGAGTCTCTTGGGGAGGCTGAGCCGGCTCTTGGGGAGGCTGAGGAGTCTCTGCTACTTGATCTGTCGTTGTCGTTTCTAGACTCATCTTTTATAGTAATACTATTATTATTTGTAACGCTATTATTACTACTATCTACCTGTACATATTTAGTAGTGATCAACATAGCCACCAAAGGAGATAAATAAGCCCCATAATTGTAATGCACTTCGCAAAGTAAACTGGACAAGCTGCTAGAAATAACGGGATATTTTTCTAAGTCGTTGATAAGGGCTTCTTCAGAATCTAAACAAAGCTTATAACCAAATGGCGAAGCCAGCGGCAAAGTCACGCCTAAAGCTTTTGCGTAAAGGGTCAACACGCAACCCCCCAAACTGACTATCATTTCTTTACCGAGCTTGGCTTCGTATCTTTTATATAGCTTTTCTTGTTTTTCCGCGGTCAAGCTCTCTATTTCATTAACGGAGTATTCTTTACCAAAATATTTTTTAGAATCACCGGAAGCAACTACGCCTAAAAGTCTATTTTTATGATCTGGAGACTCGCTCGTACTCCCTACGGTCGTAGCTAAGCTATGCGCTATGGGCGTAGCAGCTACTGTTGGATGAGGTTCTTGAGATAACGTGCTTAGAGATTCTATCGATTTGCTCATTTAAAATAGAACTATATTTTTTAATCTTATTTCTACAAGACATATAATCGTAAGAAAATAAAGATAAGTTGATGGCTATTACTAGTTTTAATAATAGGTCTAGATATTCTATCATATTTTATAGATGACTAGATAATCTAACAGTTATCTAACAGTTATCTAATAGTTATCTAACAGTTATTTAACAGTTATCTAACAGTTATCTAACAGTTATCTAACAGTTATCTAATAGTTATCTAATAGTTATCTAATGGTTATCTAATAGTTATCTAATAGATCATCTATAGATCATCTAACAGTTATATATAGATCAACTATAGATCAACTGCCAACAGACTGGAGGATCAGTTTTTACCAATAATTTACTAAAAGGCACATCTCTTAAAATCTTCTTAATTCTCGATCTTTCTTCTAAAGGCACCGCATAATTTTCATCGAGACATTGATCGAAACTATTTTTATCTTTGCAATAGAACAATACGACAAATGCAGTTTGAGCTCTAAAATCCGTCATTACGCAATTATACTTTTGAGTCATCAACCAACAGTAGTGATTGTCGTGTCTACCGCTAAACGCCAATTTCGTTAAAACGCAAGTGCTCGCGTAGCTATTTCTTGTTCCGAGCTACAATCGTCTATCAAAAATAGAACGTGTGATCCTTTAAATCAAGATCTATAAAATTCTAAAGCTTCGTTGAGAGACACCTTTTCTACCTCTAAATCGCATAGGTATATCTCGGGATCTAACCACAACCAACGTCTCTCGCGATAAGTCTTGTTGTTGCTCAACGTAGGGCAGATAACTACGATATTTTCAAAGTGATCTTTATACTCAGTTTCTAATAGATCTAAAATATATTTGGTTTTACCCGAATTAGTCCTACCGCATATTAGCGCGCAGTGTGGTGTTTTTGGAAACGTTTTATACATATTTAATAGTAAGGTTTACTTTTTAGATTTTAAGAGTAACTACCGCTAAATCGTCCATCTTCGAGAACCAACTGACCATCCATCACCAAGAAAACGTAACACGATAGTCCACCGGCTGTCTCAGCCTCTCTTTCTAAATGGAGAGAAATACCGCCACCTACGTCTCCTATTTTCCTGCCAGAACCGTGACTTTTGTTGTCGTCGGTTACCCTCGTATCTAGCCAAAGACCGTAACTAGTGCTTAAATAGGAGCCTAGCGTCATATCGTGTAAGTCTAAGTCTTTGCACACGCTGGCACCAAATTCTGTATTAGAGTCGCCGAAAAACTTGGTAATCTCATCCCAGTGTTGATAACGCTTCATGCCCTGACTATACAATTGATTCGGCTTACCCTCTATCGTAATGTCTACTTTTTCGATCTTTGGATTATAAAAAATTTGAGGATCTTTTTCGCTCGATTCTTTAAATAAAAGAAGTATACCTTTGAGACTTCTAATGGCTTGATTAAGATTAATGTTCCAAGTAGTATCGGACTTGTTTAACGTTAAAACCGTATATCTTTGAACTTTTTCGTATAGAAAATGAGTTTTACCTCGATATTTTTGTCTGATACTATCGGCCAATGTTTTACTAGTCACCGTTTCAAACTCGAGATCTAACCCCGAAATTTTATACTTCGCGTTATTATCGGTAGATTTCACTACGCTCGCGTGATCGTTAAATGTAAATTCATACGTTAGTCTATCTTTGAGCGTCGATGGACTAAAAGGCTGATGATCCGTAAGCATTTCAAAATCTAGAGGAATGTAATATCGATTACCGTAAGCGTTGGCAATAGCTTTGTCTTTTCCACCATTCGCGCTAGCAACCCCATCGCTAGCGCCGATTCTGAGTTTCGTGACGTTACTAGTTTCGAGTCCTCGATACGCATCGTTCGCGCTGGCTGGTCGCCACAAGTCTTTATACGCGTTATATACATCGGCATCCGTAAACGCTACGAAATCTTTACCTTCTAGTTTGATTCTTACGCCACTAATTAAATTTCGTGCAACGTTATAATATAGAGTTCTTTCATCATCGGCGCTAGTGCCTTCAGATTCTAAGTCTATATTAAAAGCTAATCGTACAGTACCCGGTACGACTACATCGTCTTGGCTCAACATAGGAAATTCAACGATCAACAGACTGCCAGCCCCTGCGGTACTAGGATTATGAGTAATAACCATCGACTGTCTCAACCCCTTCAACGCTCTAGGATTTTTTTAACTTCTGTGTGGATTCAGTTTGCTTCCATAAATTGCGTTCATTTTACTTAACGAAACAAAAAAAATATTTTATTTTAAAAGCAAAAAAACTCGAACTTTTAAACAAACTTATAAACTAAATAACCTAAAACAGCAGTGCCTCCTAAGATAAATGCAATTTCGCCATCTTTTTGATCTTCGCTGGGTACGTAAAAGTCCGACAATACAGGTTCGCGAGGTAATCGCATATCTTCGCTGGTTACTTCGTTATATAGTCTCAACGCCTCATCTACATTTTTGAAATCTTTTTGAGCCCTGGCTTCTTTATGTAGTCGATCGTTTAGATAATCCAGAACCTTGGTTCTTTGTTCTACCCACTCTTGTTTAGCTTGAGTTAATCGTTCTAAAGCCAAATCGTGTCGTTTACGTTCTTCGTCCGACCTACCACCGAGCTTAGAAAATATAAAGCTTGATCCTGTAAACGCAAAAGCGTTTATTAAAGCTCCACCTATCATCATAAAAACGCTCGCCATTTTTAATAAGTCGTTAAAATTTTTACAAAGTATAAAATAAAATGGAAACAAAATTAAGTAAAATATTTTACAGTCCTAAAGGATATTGGAAAGGTGCAGGAGCTATAAAAAAATTGTCGTTAAAAGCTAACGTACCCGAGTTAGTCGTTAGAAATTGGTTAAGAAAACAAGCCATGTGGCAAATATATTTACCAGCCCCCAGTTTTATAGCGAGACCTACGAGTCTCAATAAGGTTATAGGGCGGCCCAATGAACAACATCAAGCGGATCTGTTGTATCTACCTCACGATGTAGTTAAACGTAAAAGATATAAATACGCGTTGACAATCGTCGATGTGGCCACTCGATATAAAGAAGCTGAACCCTTGACGAATAAAACGAGTACTCAAGTTGTAGAGGCGATAAAAAAGATTTACAAAAGATCGGCCTTGTCTTGGCCTAAAACAATAAAAGTAGACCCCGGTACAGAATTTATGGCTGAATTTAATACTTTGATGCGGACTCGCAACGTCGCAGTACAGAAAGGCGAGGTTGGTAATCATAGAGCTCAAGGTATAGTAGAAAGATTTAATCGTACTTTAGCCGAAAGATTATTCGGTCATCAATATGCTCAAGAAATGTTAGAGCCTACCGAGCGTAGCCGCGAGTGGGTAAAAAGATTGCCCGATGTCATAAAAGCGTTAAACGACGAAGAAACTAGATTGATATCGACTATGAAAGGCGAACCGTTAACTCCTCGAGCGGCTATGTCTCAGTTAGAAATAAAGCAATTGAGTTCTTCAGGGCTCAAGAGCCCCGAAGAACTTTTAAGCATAAATGATGATATCGTTAGATATCTTTACGCTCCTGGAGAGCTCGAAAAAGACGTTAGAAGAAGAGCTACCGATCCTATTTGGAGCTTAGAAATGTATACGATACAAAAAAGAGCGACGAATCCCGGACAGCCCGCGTTGTACTGGCTGACTCACGGCCCAAGAGATCGTTCGTTAAGAAAGAATGAATGGTCGTTCCATCAGATACTGATTTACCACCTTCTTCAGCGACGTAAAATATCGTAAGCTAGATACCCAACTCCAGCAGCAGCCATTAAACCAACGACTAAAGCAGTTTTTTCTTGTTCGTGCGAGTCTGGCGGTTGAGGTGGAGGTGTAGCTACGACCGTAGGGAGTGGCGGAGGGGGTGGTGGGGTTTGTGGCTCTGGAGGTGGTTGCGGGGTTTGTGGCTGAGGGGGTGGTGGGGGTACGTCTGAGAATGGAGGTGGTTGCGGGGTTTGTGGCTCTGGCGTTGGCGGTGAAGGTACTTGCGTAGCTACGACCGTAGGGAGTACGTCTGAGTTCAAGTTGATATTTAATCCTATCGGCGCGCCGGGCGTAGCTATCTGTATATTATTATTATAACCTTGGTGAATACCGACTAAAAGCTCCATATTTGATGGAATTAAGTATAATCCTGGGCTTATCACAAAGTTTAATGAGCTTCTAGCGTACTGTAAAGAATCTTGAAATCTGGTTATAGAAGATTCTAAGTCCGTAGGGCTGTCGATGATATCTTCTACTATATTTTCAAATTGTCTTTGTGCATCTAATCCGGTACCTGCAGTTAGTATACTCGTTTTTGTTTGGGCTTGCGCACCGAGTATGGCGTACACGTACGTTCTAACGCTTTCGTTTATTTTTTCTATACCAACGTCGGTAAACGAGCTCTTCTGACGTATGAGAGCTCGAAAACCGAGTCGTACAACGTCTTCGGATTGTCTGATCCATGAGACTGTATAGCTACTAAAATGATATGCGTCACCCGACTCTCCAAAACCCATATAGGTAGCGCCAGAGTATTTAGCAGAGGCATGCTCATTGATGAGCTCGTGAGGGTCGTAATTTCTACCGGGTACGGGTATATATTTATGCGAGTATATATCGTAATAATACGCCGTACCTAATCCTCCAGAAGTTAAGTCCGCAGTCTGTTTAAAACTCACGTTTGGATCGACTTGAAAGCGTCGACAAGTATCGATATAAGCGCCGTTATCGATGTTATTGTTTAGATCGTCGAATATATTGTCTCCTGGAACTGGGCATTTTAGAAAGTATAGTATCTTTCTGATCGTGAAATATACGTGAAACTTGAATAAAGCCGATATTACGGGGTTTTTATGAAGCAATAAGTCTAGTCCTACGCCGCAACCAGAAGTCGCGCACCAAAATGCAAAGTTGAGTTGATTTTGATAAAACGTCATGGGGTCCGATGCATAGCGTTGTACTTGTTCGTCGTGTTTTATGTCGGACATTTTATAAGCGCTAAATATATCAACTAGTCGAGCGATAAAAGACCTGTTGTCGTTGGTGTTTACGATGATGCTAAGTTGACTCAAGTGCATGTTCAACGGGGTACTCTCAGGGGTAATTGCTTCGTCGCTCGTATGGCGTACTCGCGTATCGTCTTGGCCTCTAGATAGATTCACGATATCTAGAGCATTCTTTACCGTTCGATTATTAACGTCTAAAAATTTCATAAGTTGAGTGAATTTCATTTTTTTTATTTTAAATCTTATTTATAAGATTGAAATAAAAAATGGAATCGCACGTTTTTGAAATGGCTAGTAGCGAACAAACGTTTACTTTGTCAAAACCTATAGATAACTCTAAGAGAGATTACAGTATGAGTTTAAACAACGCGATATTTACCGCGGGGTTTTATAATATGCCTAGTAATAGCGAAATTCTCTATTTTATACATCAAATCGATCCAAACACTGGGAAAAAAACGGGTAGTACGGATGGTAAAATTGATATTCCGGCTGGATATTACGATATAGATTGGATCGAAGAGAGACTCAGTAAATTAGTTTGGTTAGAAGTCTCTGTAGATAAACTTAATAAAAAAATATCTTTAAATATAACAGAAGAAAATAGCGTTCTACGCTTTGATAAAAACATTAAACAATTGTTGGGGATATCGGTCAAAAACTTAGTTTTTGGCGTAGATTACGTAGGGTATTATAATACAATGCCTATCGATGCAATTTTTTACATTGCGATCAGTTATCTACGTCTAATAATTTCTATAACGGAAGGGGCACGCACTTGTTAGACGTTATACCGATAACGAAAAGAGATAATACGATTATCGAGCGTGCAAGATTAACCGCTCGTAGACTCGCGGGTGATAAGATAAACCAACTTAGCTTTAGTATCAGAGACCGCGACGGCGCTTTAATAAATAATCGAGGAAAACAGATTAGTTTTAACTTGACGATCGGTAACATTTTAAGCGATTTTTGAAGATTTTTTACGCTTTATTAAATGGAATCGCACGTTTTTGAAATGGACTATAACGAACAAACTTTTAGTTTATCAAAACCTATAGATAACTCTATTTTAATTTTAACTTTTAATTTTAACGTATATTTGAATTATCAGGTCACACAAGAATCCATGTTTCTGTCAGATGACAGAAACACAGCGATCTTCCCAGAGGAGAGTGGCAACTATTCTGCTCATTTGCTGACGGACAAGGCCCACTACGAGGTTAATGGCGACACCTCTGGTCCAACTTCAGTGTGCCAACCTCAACAACCTCCATCAGCTCCAGCAATAAGTCTAACCCAACGCGGCTTCTCATTCGCTTCAAGAGGGGCTCCAGCTGGTGGCCAACCATCATGGCCGAACACTCCCCCATTATTCAGAAGGGCACAGACTAAAACTTTTGCAAGGTAAACATTTTAATTATGTAAATGAAAATAAAAACTACACGATTTTGACAAAAAATTATGCAATATTAAATCTATTTAGACAAAGACAAGAGACTTCAGTCAGTGTGGTCCTATCACTTTGCCAAATATATGTGAAAGTGAATAGACACACCACCATCATAGAGCAAGGTTGCTTTATGCTAACCTGTAGCTATGTCGTCTTTGGCCAATACCCCCTTTTTCTATAAGGGTTGACATATTCTAAAATCTACATTCTGGGGAAGGGCTGTACAACAAGGCCCTAAAAAATGTGTTGTTTCTGGTTACATGCCATTTGAAATAGGTAGGTATGGTTTAATTTTTTTGGGTAATTTGCTTTTCTCATTAGTTGCTTGACGGTTGTGAAAAACCTTGTACTGGTTTGTTGTTTTTCCTGTTTGTTTTGCGTTTTTCAAGCCTTTTAAAACATTTTGAAATTGTAAAAAAAAAAAAAAATACTCCCCCCCCACAGTACAAACCAGGTCACATCTTGTTTGACTTTTATAACAATATTGTTTTATCAAATCAAATGGCAGTCTTTTTCTCTTAACCAATTTAATACAATTGAACACACAGGAGTGTCCAGCTTGTAGAGGCTCAGGGATCCTCACTTATGCCAATTCAGACAGTGTACTTACGACTCAGTGACCAAGAGGCCAATGTAAGCAGCATTAGTGAAAAAGTGCAGGAACAACTTGATTCACAGCAGCCTATCATAATAGTTGATAGTAAGGGCCATGAAATTCAAGATGGACCGGGGACCCAAGGTTGGTGCCAATACTTCTTTACACAAATGCATATTTAAACAAATTACAATATACAAAATCACAGTCCAAAAGGTGTAAATAAAAATAGTGTGATCCAAGGCCCTAAAAATAATAGTCAAATCAAATTATTTGTTTAGGTCGCAGTATGCCTATATTTAAAGGGCAATTGTTTTGAAATACATTTTTTATCAAATATACATGCTTGTAAAGAAAATGTAAAGTAAATTTATGTACCAAAAACTAAGATTTAATGTACTAATCAGATTTTCCAAAATGACTAATCTTAAACCGGGCTTTTTAGGGCGCGGTTGTGTGAACTCATAACAACAGGAACAGAGTTTCACAACAGATGTACAAAACCAAGATCCTAAATTTTGCCTGAGAAAACAGTGGTCACCTGAAAATATGTACTGACAAGTCTAAACACTCATTAATGAGACAACACACAGATGTTAGAGGAGTTGCTATTTTAAGAAAAGAAAACATTCTGTATTTTTTTTTTGCACAAACCAACTATGATGCTGCAGCTGCGACCTTGGATGACATCACATATTTGCTCATGAATATGCCAATTTGAATTTGCATGAAAACACAAAATTCTGAAAATAGGTGTCAAACACCCCAAATTCGGCAATAAAAAGGTTCTTTTGTCAGAATGAATACAGAGTCTTGTACATACATAGAAAATCTTATTTCATAGGCCCTTTAAAGAAGGGTTTCAAGAATTGTGTATTGTGTACATATTCAAATAAACAACATTGATTGTATTTTGCTATCATATTTGATTTTACCACAGGACATGACTTCTGGAAAACCCCAACCAGGAAGATAATGTGCATGACAGCTTCCGCCCACAGGGACTTCCTGAGTGGGGCCCTGGGCACAGGCAGAAAAAACAAGCACAGGTTATAATTTTTTTTTAAATAGATATAATAGTATAATTGTGTTTGCTTTCTCCCATCCAGTATGCATGCGCTTAGTGCCTTATGAGTGTGTGAAAAAAAAAAATCCTTCACACATGACTGAAAGGGGCGGGACTCAAAACCACAACTTCTTAAAGTTGGCATGAAGTGTGTACATATAAAAATCCCAAATCCATCAAGTGTAGTCAATGTTTATGAGAGACAACGGGGATTAAGTAAAATTTCAAACCCCAAAAAACGATCTTAAAGGGCCTATGAAAAGACATTTTTGAAAACAAACAATTCTGTATTCATGCCTATAAAGTATTTTCAACTGTTTATGCAAGTTTTTGTGTTTTGACACTTTTTGCATTTTGTGTTTTTATGCTAATTGATATTTGCACACTATGAGCAAGTCTTTAACGTCAACTAAGGCAAATATGCAACACCCACCACAGTTGGTTTGTGCACAACAAATTGCTGATTTTCTTGTTCAAATGTCACATCCACTAACATTTGGGTGTTGTGTTATTAATGAGTGTTTTGGACACATCGGTACATATTTTGAGGTGACCACTGTTTTCTTTGGCAAAGTTCGGGGGTCTTGATTTCTTTTTGGGGGTACATTTTCAATGCTGCTGTGAGACTCTGTTCCTGTTATAAGCTTACACAACACCCCCTCGTGTGTGCAGTTGAAGTTTGGTCAATTTAAAAAATTTAAATTGCAATTTCATCAGTTTAAAAAACTTTCCATTAAAAATGTGTCTGTCACAGGCAAAGAGAGACTGCAAATTGGAATCACATTCTGTATTGTATTGTATTTTCAGACGCAGAGACACGGCCAGAGATCTTAGTGATGCTATGGATGATCATAATGACATGATGGACATACTGCTGGAGAAATCCAAAACCATTGAAGATAGTCTGAATAAGATTGCTAGTGCCACCTCCAACGACCTTCTAGTCAAGTTCACAAGAAGGGAGGAAAGGGCCCTGAGGGACTCCTTTTCTTGCTGCATATGTAAAGGTTGGTAAATGCAGTTAAAGTGGCTATGTCTTTCAGGTATTTTCAGTCCTTTTGCTGTACATGAAAAGAATAAATCTCAACAGGCACGGATCCAGAGGGAGGCACCAAGGGGTGTGCCCCCCTATTTTTCATGCTCGTGTATAAAAATTTCCCTTTTTTACCATTGGCGCCCCCATTTACCAATGCCACCCACCCCCTTTCCAATGCTCCTGGGTCCACGCCTGCTCACCTATAGTTATTGCCCGTGCATGTACGCAGCTGGCAATCATAAAGAGGCTGCCTATTGTGTGGTGAGGGTTTGGGCAGCACACGCGTGCAATTACTGGGCGATGATGACATAGCCCCTTTAAGGGTAGACTTAATGATAGCCTAATTATATATATAAAAAAAGATTACATACCACATACTTTTGACAAGCCTGGTACCAGATCACATGGGCAAAATAGTTTACATTGAAATAAACAGTTATTACATGTATTGGTATTTAGTATGGTATCAATTACGTTTAGCGTTCATATTCATGGTTTAGTAATAATATGCCAGCCCCCATAAATGTCTATTCCTTCCCCCCCCCCCCCCCCCCCCCCAGTGTTTCTTCCCAAAAAAAGTAGTGATTAACCTTGAAAAGTTCAGGGATAGACCTGTATCGTGCTGCCACCATCTTGGTCATGCTGCATGTATTCATAAACAGTAATGAATACTATTTTCTATTGTACAAAAAGAAACCAGACTATTTTCCTTCTAGCCTTGGTTTGGTCACATTGGTTTGAATGGGAAAAATTCAGCATGCTAGCAGGCTGGAATCTAATGACAGACAGTACCAAGATAAAACCTATCTTCATTGTGCCATCAGTGCCTTTCCCTTGTTAGCAAGTATGTTAAATTTTATTTTAATAATTATTTTCTAACCCAACGTTCTTTTACACAGGGCCAATGAAGAAGCCCATGTTTGCAACTTGCTGCAAGTCTCTGCTTGCATGCCAGGCTTGCCTGCTGCATTGGTACTCGTCCAGCAGCCACTGCCCCAAGTGCAGGGCCGAGACAGGGGAGCGAGACAGTATCTTGGCTACTGGATTGGAGGAGGCACTCAAAGCTATTGCAAACATCATAGCTGAGTAACATCAAAGTGGACACTGCCTGAGTGACACAACATTTTACAAGAGTTGTAATACTTAAAATCACGTTAGAGGCCATCTTTAAATTCCTACAACTTTTTGTAATTTTGTCCAAATTGCCTAATGCACCAAATACATGCAGGCCTTCTTCACATAGCAACAGACAACTCCATGCTCCCCTCACAATTTCTTATTTCAGAATTTGATTAGTGAATCAGTATTTATGTACATGTAGATGTTAAGTTGTTCAGTGAATTTTTACATCTATTGGGAATATGTAATTTTGCACTGTCATTATTTGCAAGTTTTGTTTTTTCATGCGATGCCCCACTTTAAAAAATAAAACTAAATTATTTTGGCAATGCTAAGGCAAACGAAAGTAGTTTACTAGTTTCTCATCAGTGCCGAATGTGATTTTTTGCCCTGCACCAATTTTGTTTTTGTAATACCAGAATTTTCATTATTTTGCAATAAAAATTTAAAAATCTAATGGAAACTACTCTAGACACAAACAGCTAAAAACAACATCAAAATTAAAATAAGCCGTTTTAAGGAGAACATATCGATGCCAAATAATAATAAACCAGTTTCAAAAATGGCATTTTGTTTATGTGTAAAGGATTTCCTTGATGAGAAATAATGAACAGTGAAAAAAAACATCAAAATTTGACAATTGGCTGACAAGAAACCAGTCATCTACTTTTATTGACCTAAATTAATGAGCATATCAGTGAACAAATTGTAAGCAACTCTCAGTGAAGTTGGCTGGAGTGTGTAAAGTACATGTACCTCTTTAAAATTCCCTACAGTATTCCATCCGGTGTAAAACCAAATTAAAGGCACTGGACACTATTGGTAATTACTCAAAATAATTGTTAGCATAAAAACTTACTTGGTAACGAGCAATGGAGAGCTGTTGATAGTATAAAACATTGTGAGAAACGGCTCCCTCTGAAGTAACGTAGTTTTTGAGAAAAAGGTAAATTCTCACTCAAATAATAAAAGACTTCAGGCCTGAAGCCTTTTATTAGGCATCTGAAAGCACACAAATTTGTGCAACAAGGGTGTTTCTTCTTTCATTATTCTCTTGCAACTTCGATGACCAATTGAGTCAAAATTGTCACAGATTTGTTATTTTATGCATATGTTGGGATACACCAAGTGAGAATACTGGTCTTTGACAATTACCAAAGGTGTCCAGTGCCTTTAAAGAGTAGGAACAAAATTACTGTTGTGTTGTCCTGGAAATAGGCATTTTTAAGGTTTTAATAGTAGTTACAGAAGCAGAGATGTAAGAAAGTAATACAACAACCAGGTTTCTCATGATTGGATATCCAATTATACCTGTATTGGTATAATCATAGTACTGGCTGGAGACATTTTTTACTGAAACTTTTGATATATTTGTACTTTCCAACATCACCTCACACATAACTTCACTCAGGCAAAACACTGCCACTGGAACTTGTACTTGTTTAAGTTGAGGTATGTGGCCCCTTATTTTGTTTATTTCAGTCCAAGCTTGCACCTCTTGAAGATTTGTATTCAAAAGAGAAAAAAGAAAATATTACAAACTCAGCAAATCTAATGCAGAAATGTTCTTACAGGGCAGCGCATGACTAATACACACATTAGCTTAAGTAAGAATTGTCCCAGCCCGCTCACTGAGTGCCTCAAAGTGGTCTTAATCTTTACTTAAATACAAGTGGGCCATACAGCTTAGCAATTACCAGGGGAACCACTCCTAAAAACTTCACACAATGAAGGAGACAACTAATAATTACCTTGATTACGTTTTTTATTTTCAGATTTTTGTATTTAGTTTACAATTGGAGTTACAAAATTGTGTTACAAAGTTGTGTTACAAAACTGAACGTTATCAAAATATAATTTCCAATTAAAAATATAATGAAAATAAGGGAGCAGTTAATATTTGATCTGATTTGATGGTGGTAAGATCCAGGGATCATGTGTTTCTAGGACATAGTGTTGTTTTGTAATGACCCTTTATGCTTTCAACAAAAAGTGTTCTTCCTTAAAGGGGCTTTGTCATCACGGTCATAGCTCAGACAAACCCAGCAACTGCAAAATAACACCCTACTGTGGCCGAAAAAAACTAGGTTGCGCGCAGTCGCACGCCCATATCAGCAGCTAGCGGTCATGTAATGTGACTGTGACGACACGACCCCTTTAGCAAAGAAAAATTGAATTTAATTAACATAACAATGTTTCTTCAATAGTAAGGATTCATTATTTGTTATGATTTTAATCTGTAATGTTTTGTTCAAAAAAGTGATTTTGTTACAACTGGAACAAAACTTGATAAGATGTTCACAAAAGACCAGACTCAGTGGGTGCTTTTCTTGGAAAGTCTTTGGACAATTTATTTCATTTTCAAACCGTTTCAGTCATGTTGTTCAAGTTTTTGGGCAGCATTTTTGACAAGTTTTCACCATGGTTTATAACAATTAGATGTAAACCATGTTTTGAAATGCTTAAATTTTCATAGTTTATAAACCATAATTTATAAACCATGTTGTCTGATGCTTCAATTTTTATTGTTTATAGACCATGTTTTAAAATACTTCAATTTTCATGGTTTAAAAGCATTGGTTCAAAACCATGATTTTTAAGTGTTGCGGGTTCATATAAACCATAAGCACAAAACATTACTGGTATGTAAACCATAAAAAGGATGTTGGCAACACTTTCTATGGTTTACATGTAATTGTTATAAATCATGGTGAAAACATGTAAAAAAAAATGCACTAAACAATAAATTGACAAATGGCGCCCCATAATACAGCTAACAGCTAACAAATACAGATGAAGATGCCTGTTACAGAATCTCTCAGTTGTTTTTACCTCCCAAGACATCCAACAGTTGCTTTGTTATGCTACAAATCGACGAGTGATGTCTATTAGTCTCAGTAAAGCATCCTGCAGAGGTACAAAATCTTGATGAACTGCACGATTCACCAAATGGTGCAGGTTAGGGAGTTCTCTCTGCACTTCCAACTGACAGCCATTCATTTCCTCTTCTGTTGAGAATGGGTCCTGTCCAAAGTTGGAGCAAGTTGTGAGGGTTGAACCCAGGTCTCGCAGATACCAGTCTGCTGCTAAATGTGCGGGTGGGAAATGCTCTGCTGTCACAGGTGCTGTCATGCTATGTTGTGCGAGTCTGTTTGGTATGCCTCTACCTAATGAAATAATACAGGCACTATTATTTTTAATATTGTTTTTAAAAATCAGACACGGCCGTATAAAGTACACGGCCGTATAATAATAACATTTTAATCCTATGGACAATGGTGTTCATTTGATGTTTGCAGTAAATTCCACGATGACTTGATACTGACCATTTTTTTGTTAAAAACGAGTGACCACTATGGATGCATCTAAAAATAAAACCATGGAAATTCAGTCAACTTGATGGCATGCACCCCCACACAAGTAACCCTCATCCATGAAGAGGAAACATAAAACCACATTAACAATATAATGAATAATTTTACAAATTTTCAAATTTAAGGAAAATGGTAGATTGCTACCTATCCTCAACTTCCATTTGCTCTCCCCTATCAATAGTACATGTTGAGTAATATGGCATTTTCTTGTTATACTCGTGGTTTGTTTGAACATTGAAAGGCATAGAACTTCTTAACAGAATGTTACAAATTAAACATGCACCAAAAGGTCAACTATTTTTGCCAAGATGCAGATAACTTTAGTTGCACCATTGTGTGAACAGCATTGAGGCAATCAGGGAGTCAATATACCCAGCTGTGTGTATCTTTTTTTATAGTGTTTTTAAAGCTTTAATAAGTCATTTTTCCTCTTCACATGATTCTTGATAATGAAAGTATAAGAAGCATTACATGCAGAAATTAGAGTCTAGCATTCTCCTGAAGACGATCAGAGCATACTGCTCAAAACGTCGACTTGAAACCAAGGGTTCTTTTCAGAACCACCTCAACTCACAGAAAAATTATCATTACATAGTGCTACTGCAAACCTTACCAGATCGTATTTCCACCATGCAAAGTTTCAAATCCTACTTACATGTAACTAGTAATTATTTGACTAACCTGGTATACGGTGAGCATTCCAAGAGGCTACTACCCTGCCAATACCAATTTCACATAGTTGCAAGCAGAGGGTGGAGACGCAAAACTTCACGAGTGGATCATCCATATCTAACTTGTCTGCATCTGTGAGCTCTACTAGGGCACCTTTGATTGGGTAATTTACTCGCTGGTTGATTTCTGGCCACATGCGTTCAATCTTATGATTCTGCAAAGGACACAACAAACCACTTTATTTATACCAGTTTAAAATATACTGCGATTCAAGATCACACCCTTTTCAGGGTAAAAAAAAAAGGATATAAAATAATTGGGGTTTATTAATTTTGGGGGGTATATGTGTTTATGTGATGGTCCCCTGTTTTCTCCTTTTACATGTAATCATAGTGTAATCATACATGTATGTACTTTCAATTTATGGCCATGAAGATTTACACATATTACATGACACAGACAAATTTAAGTTCCGTTGGTTGTATTATTTCTTTGTTCTGGAGATTTTTTATAATACTTATGCCAAGAATCTTTAATAAATATTGATGTGTTGCAATATCTTTATTTAGAGTTCTTTATAACAAGTTCTTTATAACAAAAACACCCACAATAGTAGTAACACAGAAATAGGATTATTCATTATTTAACTTTTTTAAGGGGAAGGAATTCCACAACACACACACACACACACGCAGTCATGTAAACGGGTGCAATCGTGGACCTCCCATTGTTCCTCTTTTGTTTATACTCTAACTTTTTCGGAAGGCCTCCCATTGGTTTTGTACACGATTTTCAATCGTGGACCTTGACACAATCGCGGACCCTATTGTCCTCTTTGTTAAAGGTCCACGGTCTGAATAGCTATACAAACGCAACACTTCAAAGAATAAAAATGTGCATACTCTTGTAGACTTTGTTTGGATGTATGGCTGCCGGCTGCAATTGACTCGGAATTCGGCGTTCTTCTCTTGCATATACAAAGTCAAAAAGAACTCGGTCCCATGGTCTACACGAACTTGATCCCACATTCCATTCTCCAGTACAGCTGACCTGTTAATAATTACAACATTTCTTCAACTATGAAAACTAATGTGTGAAAAAGTATGCATTGCTGCTACTTGTAGCCTATTTTGCACTAACTGAGTCTAAACACACGTAGACTGTCTTCATCAGTCATATTTCAGCTACATTGTTGCAAGAGATTTTATTTCCCCATAGAATATTTTAAAAAGCAGATGATGAATTGGAGGAGGGTCATTATTAGATCTTATTCTAATCATTGTGCGCCCCCCCCCCCCCCCCCCTCAGTAGTTCTCAGGCGATTTTTAAGAAATTTGCCAAAAATGTCCCTTTTGGGGCGTTTTTGCCCGTTTTTTGTAAAAAATCATGTTTTTCACATAATTTCCGTATTTTTTTACCTAATGCTACAACATTTTGCAAACTTATTTAATTTGACATAATCAATAACTTTAGATCATATTTCATTACTTGGGTCACCATTGGGGGCGCTATAACTCTTGATTTATCCCATTTTTGGGAAAACTTGTAATTTTGAGTTTGTTCACTTAGAAATCAATATTACCGCCAACTTTTGGAGCCCAATATGCAAATATGAGGCCTATTTGATGATTCTACAATATTTCTTGGCCTGAAAAATTGGCAATTAGCTTGGTAAAAATATTCCATTGATAAAAAAATTGATAAAGTTTGAACCCCTAATTGCCGCCAAAATTGGCCGCCATTTTGAATTTCCAAAATGTAATTAAAACTATCACGTGACACATCAACAAACTTTTTTTCGGGCGTTAAAAACCAAAACAAGTGAAAATCTGGTTGAAAAAGACAAAAACCAAGGTCAAACAATCAGTTGCCATCGCAACAGCTTACACCTGGCAATAACTATGTTTTGGGAATATGACTCTAGATAAATTTAGGGAAAAGTCAGAGAATTTCGTTGTGATCGGATGTAGCGTTAAACAATTATGGGGAAAATTTGGTAGGGGGCACATTGTGCCCCCCCCCCCCCCCCCCCCCATCCGGTCCTGATAGCTTTCAGCTAGCAGGCTCATTTGTTGGTATATTGACAATGATGGATACAACTGATACACTTTGGAAGGAGACATGGGGGAGAAAAAAATATCATAAATTGGGAAATGGATGAATTTTTTGGCTAGTATTTTACAGGAAAGTATTGTTTCACAGTGTACACTGACCTGTTTAAAGTTTTGTGTTAAGAGATGCTGACAAAGTCATGTACCCATGATTGCTTTTTAGAACATAAATATTTACTAACTGAGTGTACATGTAGCTCACCTGTACACATTGTCATATATGATAAGGTTGTTTTTTATCGGCATGCTGCTCCAGCCCACAACCTTGCTGCTGTACCCATCAATGGCTAACACATGTGTTACCCCAAACATTGAAAGCTTTTCATTCTGGTCCATGTGCATCTTGTGGCCAAAACACTGGGCAAAATATGGAATGGGGTTGACATTTCTGGCACCCTGTAAAAAAAGAAAAAAGAAATTTGATTATTATTATGGAGTTATAACCATAAATGGCAGAAGACAGATCTTTTAATTTCACAATTTGAACTCAGTCGGTTCGTGAGTTTATTTCTGCACTCAATAGGGGACAATTGACTCCTTGCCTGATGCACCTATCCTCTCAGGAGTTGACTCCCAAAACGATGTAGCCTACATGCACTATGTGCAGAGGTGCGTTCAGTGTTTTTCAAGGGGTCAATAGGGTCAAGAGATATGGGATAACTGCCCAACACGTACAAACAAAAGAAAAACAAAAGAGGGGCAATAGGGGTCCAAGATTGGATGTAAAAACACACTTGGGTGTTTGGGAAAGGGGGAGGGGGTCCACCCATGAATATAAGGAATTTTGTTTCAGCAAGACAGTTTTGGCACATTGTTGAAAGTGGTGACCCAAATGTCAGATCAAGCCCAACAGAGTTAATTTAAGAAAAGTGGGCACTTAGTCTAATGCTTAAGAAAATGGAAGTATTTCCTAATAAGACCAATGCAAAATAATTGCTGCATCTTTGTTCTTGGCGCATTATTTACTGCATGACTTCATTCAATAGACTTGGTTCCGGTGGCAAAAACTTTTAGGTTGGTGATCTAGTGTTTGTTTTCGACATGGTGTAGCTTTTTTTAACAATGTCTCTTAAGATCAAGTAAACTTATGACGTATACAATTTGATGTGTTTGAAATAAAATCCATTTACTAGCACAATAATAGGAAAAACAAACAAACACATGACTCATAAATACTGTGTACAAGTTTCTTACTTGTAGTCTAGCATGATGGTAGGGTAGATGAGTTTCTCTTAAAACCTTGCCTACACGTGCCTCAGCTACCTTCATACCTTGTGCAGCTAGGAACCCTGTCATCATTTTCCGTCCATATGAGGGGCCGTTCTGAATAAATAAAAGTACATGGATTTAGAAACATTTAAATAAGGTGCTATGGAGCACATCCCCCCCACCTCTTCCCCACTTGTATTTTCCAATAAAATAAAGAACATGATATCAATGAAAGTATTGCTGTGTGTGTGGTGTCTCATCCTAGTCATTGTTACTCATTCCGTTTACATCCTGACTGAAGGACAATGCCAAGTACCGAAGTGCTAGAAGTAGTTCTAAGAAGAAGTTCTCTCATAAACACCTTCAACGTCTCATGCGCCATCTTGTTCACGGGGCAGATTTGTGTATTTCAAACACGCATGCTGTCTGCGACTTGGCATTCGGACCTCATGACGCACGAAGCCGTCTGAAGGGGTGCATGAAGTTCGAACAGCGGGTCACACACAGCAATGCGTGTTCAAAATAAACAAATCTGCCCTGTGAACAAGATGGTACGTAACTTCATGGCATAGATTGATGCAGGCCGTGATTTGTGAAAGTGTTTGTTTGAACCCACTCTTTTTAACATTAGTTTTACATTGCTTAATTTTCTGTGTTTAATGCACATAGAGGCTCCTGTATTATGCACTATTGTCTCGTATTAACATTAGGCTATATTAATCTAAATAAACTACAGTCATGACAGTTAGGCCTAACGTTTCTAACGTCACCTCCAAAAAGTCCAATTGATCATGTCTATGACGGACCATGACTAAAATCGCAAGTAGGCCTACCTAGTCAGTAGTACCAACATTACTAACATTACTATTATTTATAGTAACGATATTACTATTAGTGGGGGCCTATTATGAGTCGTGACTATCGTTACAGTCCTTAACCATCCCCATGCTAACCATGCTAACGGTTAACGCCTAACATGCCTACGCAAGTACAAGTAAGTAGGCCTATAAATGGGCAGACGGGACTACTGACTGTATTTTGTAATGTATGTAGCCTGTAGAAAGAAGTAGAGGCCTATCTTTTTACTTTAACCGTTTCTCTATGCTCTTACATACTTAGGCCATAAAAAGTCACTCACACAGACGGTGTCAGCTTCGGTAACATGGGTAACGACTATACCATAATATACTATAGGCTGGGCCTACATACATCATGACATAATGTACTGTAGGGCCTACTGATAAATACTAGGCCTTTAATCTTTTACTTTTTACTTTTGGCACCTTATCCACCTGGCTGTTGACGTCACTTTCGCACCACATCCCAGTTTAGCCCAAATTGGGCTGTTAAAGGGATTATTATACCATGGAGGTATTAAAAGGACCTCCATGATTATACCAAGTACCAACTGACCAAGTACCGAGGGCCTACGTACCTGTTCTACAGCACTATCAACAGCTGTACGCAGATCCTGATCAGTGACTGGTGGTGGCCTCCCTATCCTGTGATGCAGACAGAATCTGCGTACAGACCTCTCTGAAAGACCACGCGTACCCTCTCCATTTGTTCTCTGGTACTTTTTCAAGGATTCTGCAACTTGATTGTTGGTTAACCCGTTCTCTTTCAGTCGTACAATCTCATCCAACTCCATCACTCATGTCAACAGTGTCACCGACTGTCAGTGTCAACAACGTACGTGACCCGTGACCCGTGACCCCTAACTGCAATTAACCGGATGTGTTATGCGTTGCAATGCATTCTGGGAAAGTTTGTAGTTTAAATTATACACCGTCTCATGATGAAATAAAATTTACAAGATTGCTGTTGCAAACGTCTGAGAAACCAAAACAAAACATGTACCTAATGTGTGTATTCACCTGACAATCACAACCCGCAAAAATCTTTATAAAAAGGCAAAACAATGGCGCATAGGGTAAATGTTTACTGCACGAAATTTCGGACGAACTCGGCTGCACTCGGGTATCGCTGGGCTTAAACTGGTAAAGGGTTTCGTTTTTCCTTTTCCTGTTGTTGGCAAAACGTTTGGTGATAGGTTTTAGTTGTTCGTGTTTCTGTTATGACAGACAAGCAAAGAAATATATACAATGTTCTGTCACTTGTCTCAGTTAAATAAGGAGAAACAAATACAGGTGTGCTGCTTTTATTTCTATATTTAAAGCTGATTACTCAAACGAAAAGAAAAAATTCGGCTTTTCGGTTTACGCACAAAACAGGAAAACGGTAGTGGATACCTTCTCCCTTTTTCTTAATACAAATTCCAAAACGGTGAGAGGTAAAGGTTTCTTCTTTGTCTTTTTCTTAATAAGGAGTCAAAAACAATAAAAAGGTAAGAAAGGTTTATTTTCCTCTTCTTTATAATGGAGTTAAAAATAGTGAAACAATATGAGGTTAGTTTTTTGTTTTTTATTTTGCATTTTAAAACGGTAATTGGTGAAGAGTTCGATTTTTCTTTTTCCTTTTTACAGATTATAAACCGGTAACGGGTAAAGGGTTTGTTTTTCTTTTTTTACTTTTAAAGATTCAAAAACGGTAAAGGGTAAAGGGTTTGTTTTTCTGTTTTCCTTTTAAAGATTCAAAAACGGTAAAGGGTAAATGGTTCGTTTTTTCCTTTTTTCCTTTTGAAAATTTAAAAACAGAAAAGGGTAAAGGGGATCGTTTTTTTGTTTTCCTTTTGAAGATTAAAAAACGGTAAAGGGTAAAAGGTTTGTTTTTCCTTTTTCATTCACAGATTTAAGAACGGTAAAGGGTACAGGGTTCGTTTTTCCTTTTTCTTTATACAATTTTAAAATGGTAACTGATTGGACGGTATGTACACGGATCGTTATACCGATTGCATATATTGAGGCTCATTCGGATGTAATCGCGACGTTACAAAATAAAAGAAAAATTACCATACCGCTCGTAGTTGCTAAAATACCTGAACTGAGTTTTTCTTTCAGAGACTGTGACGGCGAGTTAATCGAGAATAACCATAAGAAATTTATTTTTCGAGTAGATATTTATCGATCGTCTTGTTCTGGGCTTTAGTCTACGCCCTACACTGAAAACATCACTTAGTCAGTTGACTAAAAAAAATTAGTAATTTTCATGTTTAGTTTTACCAATCTTTAATTAGTCAACATATCAAAAGATTAGTCAATTCACTTTTTAATTGACTAATAATAATTAGTCTTTCAAAATGGTTTAGTTTTACTAATTTTTCTTGAGATTAGTAATGCTCGAAATTTAATTAGTAATGCAAGAAACTTAATTTGTCAAACAACAAAATTAATTAGTCTTTTAATTAGTCTAACAATACCAATAACTATAGTTATTGGTTTTGTCAGACTAATTAAAAGACTAATAAAGTTTGTGCAAAAATAAATAGTTTTGCACACAATTATGAATTTGAAAGTCACTGTAAATGTATTGTCAATGTCCAACAACCTAGCTATGTCACTACATCTACACGAAGCTATAACATACACACTAGAGTGACACCTTTTTGTAATTTTGAACAGTTTCTTGATGTAGAAAATCGCGATGTTCTCAGGCAAGTCGTGCAAATCTGTGCGGTATTGCACGTTCACTGTGCATCGCGGTAGCCATCTTTATTTTTCGTGTTGCGTTTTGTCATCTTTCATCATCATCTTACACCAACATTTCCCTAAAAAAAAATCTAAACCCTGTCCTCTGACTATGTGAAGACGACACTCCTGTTCGCGCGTGCTAAAATGCTGCAAACTAGTTTAAGTCCAATAATCTTATTCTAAAAGGGAACAGGACAACCGCTACGTTTTCAGCAGGTATAAAGGTCAGACACGACAGAACACTGTTCACGAATCGGTCTCGCGAGTCATCAAGACGAGCAGACTCTTCTGAAAAAGTACTGACTCTTTGACTGACCCCTGACTGTTTTAAACTTCAATTGGTTCTCATCATCTATATGTAGCGGTATAATTACACCAGTCTATGTTTACAAAATAGAATTAATTCTTACCTTAATTAAACATTGAGGAATGAAAGTGTGTCACCAATCGATCGTACGTGTACATACGACGAAGAAGAATTAGCGCGAAGTCAGTGATAAACTGCTGTTCTATTAATTGCACTCACCACTCGAATGAGCTTGAAATTGTTCACTGTGTAATACACCGAGCGAAGTTTGCTTTGGCTGGGTGCCAAAATATTGTTATTAGTATTACGGTAATAAATTAGTCAGTTGATTAGTCATTTACATATTAGTTCGTCATTTCCTGTTGAGGAGACTAACCACATTAGTAAATCAGTGATGTATCAATTAGTCCAAAAGCAAACTTAGTCTTACGAAAATTCGTGTTAGTCTTTGAAAATGTTAAATTAGTATTTCATTTTGTTTAATTAGTCAACAGTAATTTCATTAGTCTTTTAGATTGAACAATTAGTCAGACATTAAAAGACTGATTTTTATTACCTATTTGACTAATGTTTCCCTCGAATTGACTAGATTTTGTTTTCAGTGTACGAGCGTAGCTACGCGAGTATAAGATCACCCGCGAGTCTACGAGCGGTTGATAAGATAAACCAACTGAGTTTTTCTATCAGAGACCGCGACGGCGCTTTAATAAATAATCAAGGAAAAATCACCAGCTTCAACTTGACGATCGGCAACATTTTAAGCGATTTTTGAAGATTTTTTACGCTTTATTAAATGGAATCGCACGTTTTTAAAATGGATGGTAACGAACAAACTTTTAGTTTATCAAAACCTATAGATAACTCTAAGGGGAATTACTGTATGAGTTTAAACAACGCGATATTTACCATCGGTTTTTATAATATAACTCAACGTATGACTATAAGATGGACTTTGATTGGTTTTATTGGTGAAATGGTAATTCCAGCTGGAAATTATACTATCGATGAGTTAGTAGCCGAACTTAATAAATTAACTTTGATTACAGTTTCCGTAGACAAGCCTAATAAAAAAAATATTTTTAATGCCGGTATAGTATCGAACCAGAAATATGTTCAGATTGATTTCGATCTATATACTCGAAAAGTGTTGAGTCTACCCCCTATTTGGTACCCCGTAGATGATGGTGAACTTGTAGGACATTATAATATGAATTACTTGAATGCAATTTTTTTACATTGCGATCAGTTATCTACGTCTAATAATTTCTATAATGGAAAGAGCACGCACTTGTTAGACGTTATACCGATTTCATATATTGACGCTCGTTCAGATGTAATCGCGACTATCCAAAATAAAAGAAAAACTACCATACCGCTCGTAGTTGCTAAAATACCCGAACTGAGTTTTTCTTTCAGAGGCCGCGACGGCGAGTTAGTCGATAATAACCATAAGATATTTATCGATCGTCTTGTTCTGGGCTTTAGCTACGCGAGTGACCATAAGCCAGAGTGTCTGTACCATTAGGTAAAATATATCTCTTCGTATCTAAAGGATTTAATGATTGCTTGACTTGAGACTCTGTGTATATCATGTGACGCTCAGTTCCAAAACGAATCATCTTGTTTGAATAGCATTCGTTCGATAAAACACAATTTTTATACTTTTCGTAAGATAGATCGTTGTTTATAACCACTCGGTTTACGCCTTTGGCCTTTTTTAGTACGACGTCTCCTCCGTATAAAATCGAGTACATCTTCGATCTGATGCAAGTAGCTTCGCTTATGACTTTTCCTCCGCATTCGTCTTTAAATTTACCGATAACTTTCTTGTTAGTCTCGTCGTATAAAAAGTGGTCTTTCTCGTAGTTGCTAAAATCGTACAAGTCAGACTGTTTTTCCATATTCCGATAAACGTCTTTCGTATAGATAATCAAAAGCAGCGAGTCCGTGTCTGTATACATCAATCTTACTTTATCGCCATACGTCTTTTTTAATTGGTTGTAATAAAAGTCGTACATTAGAGTCTTCGATAAATCTAAGATACTAACGCCGCAATAGATGGGCTTATTTAAATACGTTTTCTTTTTGTACGATTCCACGAATGAGAGACCGCATTCTTTAAACGCTGTAGTAGACTTGTAACAAGGTTTAGAAACTATTTTTTCGTATTCTTCTACTTGATCGTTTCGCAGTAACACTCCATGTATTCTATTTCTGACATTTTCCATCGTTTTACCGAATACGGAATTATTCATTAATTTGAAAAAGTCTTTTTCGAAATCCGACTTTGCTTTCGTTCTGAGTTGCGTGTTTTTATCGATGTACGATTTCATCCAAGGTTTTTGTTTAAATTGTAACGCCCGATGTACTTTAGTTAGTTTTAGGCCTAGCCTCAAACACTGTTTCAAATGGACGTAGTGCAATACATATTTTTCTTTGCGATATAGCGTACCGGTTAATTTTTTACCTTAGCGCTATCTCCTATCTCACTCGCCAACTCTCGTTGATACTCCGATAACCATTCTTCAGGTATGATTATATTATCGGCGGCTAAAGGATAATCGTTGTGTAGATCGTGTAGTTCGGCTGGATATTCCAGGTCAACTTCGAACATATATCCAGTTGAAGCCTTATCTTTTAACGCCATGATACGATCGTGGGTAAATTGTTTTGTACCGACCCAATTCAATCCTCCGTAAGGTAGCGGTCGACTCATGGCCCATCCGTAGAGGTTGTTGGCGTCTAGATAGAGAATATACGAATCGGGTTTATCTTGCTTGTAATCTTTCAGATACTTATTGTTGGCCTTGGCATAGCGCGTACTACCAACGCTCGATATTCCTCCTCTTTTTGCTTTTTCAAAAAATAGATGTTTATCTACATCGGTTAATAATTCTAATTCTATTTTAGTATGTCTTAGTAGAGCGTCCCAACTTAATCCCGGTGCTGTGAAGTAGTTGGCTGGATCCAACTTGTAATTCGTTCTACACATTTGCCTAAAATTCTCGAATACGCCGGCTAGTAATAGAGTATCCGCGGTTACGTATAAGTCGTGGTATTCGCCCATGTTTTTTTATGTCAAAGGTCCGCCATACTCGTTGCGCTCTTTCGTAGTCTTCGTCAGACACGTGTTCGTCCTTTAGAGCGCTGTAAAAAGATTCTTTCGGCGGTAGAGTAGTTTCGCTAAATCGTTCAAAGCTGTCCATGTACTCGTACGGATATACACCCTTTTGTAATAAGAGGTCTGCGTTTTCTTCACCATAACGTTTCAGGAGTAGCCTAAAAGCGTCTCTCGGGCAAGACTTTACCAATTTGTCGAGACCACTAGACATAAAATGAAACGAGTCGATAAATCTATATTGACCGATCGAAAATGAAATGTATTTTTCTGAATTTTTGGGTATACACCAGATATCTTGTTGATACTTGGAAATACCCTGCATGATCAAGTGCGCGTCATAGTTTTCTAAGTTGTGAAAGACGACCGGTATTGTCGTTTCACCGGGTTTTACTCGTAATTTAAGATTACAGTAAGCGTGTGCGGCTCCTCTGTACTTACCCGTAGTGTGACAATGATCTCTTACTTTCCGAAATTTGTTAATTTTCTTTTGGCAGAACATACATGTTTTCTCGACGTATCCCTTTTCGTTTTCGTACGTGTATTCTTCCAGTTCTTCTTTACTTTTAGGTTCTACAGGCTTGTAGCACTGGCAATTACACGAGTAATTTGGATAAATTGGTTTTTCGCAAATCCAGCACTCGTTAGAGTTTAGGTGAATTTTTTCTTCTTTTAGCGTATATATTATCGGCTTAACGCGAGCTAGTAAGTCATTAATCTTAGGTTCGAGTTCTTGCAACGAGGTTATAAAATTGTCTATAGCGTGTTCACCTCTATAAGTCTTTCGCTTGATCTGTCGACCATCGCATCTAACTACAACGTACGAATAACCGCAGGCTTTGTGAATATGAGTTTTACTCGACGGTTCTACTTGCGTAGCTACGCAAGTAGGGCATACCGTCGTCTTTGTTTTTTCTTGGGGTACTACACTGTAAACATAAGTTAGTCATTTTGACTAATAAAAGTTAGTCCTGCCCTATGTCTGAAAGGACCAACTAAAGTTAGTCATCAAGCCAGATGACTAATATTTATTAGTCGAATATTAGTCATAAGTTAGTCAAATGGACTAACATTTATTAGTCTTCTGATTAAATCCAACTGGTGTCTGAAAGGACTAAACGTTAGTCACCCGACTTTTCCAGTTAGTCATTCAAAATGATGACTAATCACAATAGTCATGTGACTAAGGTTTTATTTCCTGTAAAAACAAAAGAAAATGAAGCAAGCGAGTCATAATCTTTTCAAACAGTCTTATTGCAATGCAACCGGATTTGAATTAAAGAATATAAAATTCATGTTGCCACAAATTGTAATTAAATGAGGAAAATAGAACCTGTAAATGAAATCCTGTCATCACTGGCAAGATTTTTGTTTCCAAACACAAAGCAATTTTTACAGATTTCAGTAAATTACTAAGTATGATTGTTGACACTTAATACTCATGAGAAGTAAATGAAACATTGTGAATTAAATTCTGCTGTCCTTGGCAAGACTTTTGTTCCTTAAAAATATGCTTAGGGACTAGTATGATTGTTGACACTGATAAAACAAATTTGTCTAACCTAAAGATGGTTTCTTACTCAATTTAATAACACTAATTCCAACTGAATATTTTTGGCAAGAATTTAGAATAAAATTTAGGAAAACACATAGATAAAGTATGGAAGGTTTGAGGTAACACCATGTATGGTGGCCCTGAAGGGACATAATCGGTCGCGAATATTGTTTGCGACTTATTTATTCATGCAAATTGTTCATGACTGGTCGTGAATTTTGTCGCAAATATTTTTTTAGTAGCTTGGAGGGTATTTCACCGAGCGGGCAATTAGAGGGCGTTATTACATACAATTCACGCATTATCATGATGGCCGTTGCATACTATAGCATGCTCCATCGTACGTTCTATCAAAAACTTCAATGGAGATGATGATGGAGAATTCAGATCGCAAAAAATATTCAGGACCAGTCGAGAATAAATTCACGACGTCACAAAGATATTCACGAATGATTATGTCCCTTCAGGGCCACCATAACCATGTAAAATTAATCTCTTTTTGAGTTGTGTAGTTCTGAGAGGAACCAGTTTTAACTTAACGTTTCAAACAGTATGCTCTGTTGTCTGTTCATCATCAGAAGACTGATGACGAACAGATAATACTGTTTAAAACGCCAAGTAAAAACCAACAAGTAAAAAAAAACGGTTCTTCTCAGAACCACACAAATAGAAAAAAGAAAAATTTTACATGGTGATACCACAAACCTTCCATACTTTGTTCATGTCCACCATGCAAACCTTCAAGTCCCATTTAACACATAATATGAATGCACGATAACAAGTCCAGGCCTAGATTTTTCTGAGACTCCTTTCTCCCTCACTCGGGGTATGAACAGTTCCAAAGGATATTATCTAGTACATGTAGGTTCGAGTTCCAGTCCAGGTGTCAGCTTCTCCTAAAGAGGACAACTCGTGTCATTTCTTAGACCAAAAGCGGGAAAAAATTCTTCCTCCACAGCCATGTCGTTACAGATGATCCTGCTCAGAGGGAGGATGGTTCACTGCCCTGAGCCTGCATTATTGGGTACATGTAGCTACAACACAGTTGCTCTGTTGGCTCTAGGCTGAGGGGTCGACTGATAATCAACTTGTGTCGTCTCTTAGACCAAATGGTGGGAAAAGATTCTCCCTCGACAGCAATATGTCGCTACAGATGATCCTGCTCAGAGGAAGGGGGGGGGGGGGGGGGGGTGGCGGGGGGGTCCACTGCCCTGAGCCTGCATTACCGGGTACATGTAGCTACAACACAGTTGCTGTTGGCTTAACGTCTGAGAGCAGGACCGAGAAAGTTTTGCTGGCAGAATCAACTCGTGTCATCTCTTAGCCAAATGGTGGGAAAAAGATTCCCCTTCACAGCCAAGTCACTGAGGATGATCCTTCTCAGGGAGGTGTGGGGGGGGGGGGGGGTGGTTCACTGCCCAGAGCTTGCACTACCAAGTAGCTAGTGAGCAGTTCCTCCGGTGGCTTTTGTCTGGGAGCAGGACTGAGAGCTTTCTGCTGGCAGAATCCTTCCACAACTTAGCTTGGAGATCTCGTCACAGTTGTGGAACACCTGAGAGTAAAATAAAATCATAGACAAATGGCATGTTATACATGTTACTTTGAAAAAAGTTAGCATACAAATGCCATACATGTAGCTAAGGCCAAGTAAAAAAAAATGTTTTATTGTGCAGGTTTTTTTTTTTAAAGGAAGGAGGCACTTTTTGATTTAAAGATGGCCGCCATTCCTTTTGAAATTTTTTACCAACCATAGGTTTTTTAACAGTTCAAATTACAAAAAAGGAAGAGACATGCTGGACAACAGAATTTACAGCAATTTTAATCATTTTAGTAAGCTTGTATAATTTTCTGATGGATCGGTTGACACTTTTGGGTTTTTTTCACTTCATTTAGACAATGATAAAAACCATGTGAACAAAGCCTAATTTTTTTACATAACCGAGCATATTATACTGCCAAATTATGTTTATAATCCAAACTGTGCCGTGGTGTAAAAATACCTCATCCATGCTGATTATGAATGTCAGACTGAGACAACTGGACTAGTGCAACAACTATCATTTACCAACTCGTCCGTTGAGACTTTGACATGGAGACAACTTGACTGTGCTAGGCATATTCTTAACAGACAACTAGTCTTTTATTATGCACAGACAATCAAGTTGTCTATGCATAATGATTATCATGTGCATGTATCACATGTGGGAGCTCGGACAACTCGACCGTTGGCCGACTAGACTCGAGACAACTGGACCGCCTTCGCATCAAATAGGAATTTAAGTCGTCCGTTGAGAGTTGAGACAAGTCGTCCCTTGAGACAAGTCGTCCGTTGAGACACGGACGACTTGGTAAACGTTCGAGTCGGCCAACGGTTGAGTTGTCGACATCCCACATGGGTCCAGGTATGCATATTACAAACACTCAAGATCCCCCCCCCCAAAAAAAAAAAAAATTATTTGGGAGAAAATAAACAAGCCCATAATGCGCATATCAATAAACCGATTTTGGGTCAACTCGTACCCCCGGTCAACTTGTACCCACAGTCAACTCCCTAGCTCTCTGTGCATGATTTAGTATTTAATAAGTTTTCATATATGCCCACTGTCTTTTTAATATTTAAAACTTCATATCTTTTTTTTCTCAGAAACTGGACGACTGGTAACGGATAACTGTGCGAACATCTTTCATGGAGAATGTCGCATTATTTAGGTTTTTTTTGCATTGGTTTGAATTATTATCTGCTTTCGTTTTAATATTCTGAATGATACTTTCTTATGCTACTCCCTCTCCTATTTTTAGATAATTCATAATGATTGACTTTTCGATTTGTGTACATAACGTCCAATCAATTACCATGAAAAAAAAAAAAAAAAACGAACCCATTAATTAAGGTTTACCAAATTATCGGGTTTTTTAATGTACAAAAAAAGAAAAAATGGGTACGAGTTGACTCGGTACGTACGAGTTGACTCGGTACGTACGAGTTGACTCGGTACGTACGAGTTGACTCGGTACGTACGAGTTGACTCGGTACGTACGAGTTGACTCGGTACGTACGAGTTGACTCGGTACGTACGAGTTGACTCGGTACGTACGAGTTGACTCGGTACGTACGAGTTGACTCGGTACGTACGAGTTGACTCGGTACGTAAGAGTTGACCCAACTGTGGTTGGAAAGATTTTACTTTAAGTTTAATACCCCCACCAAAATCTTGAAAAGTAACCAACCCTCCTTGACAACAACTGTCTAAACATGTGGCACAACCTGTTATTTCAAGATTTATTTCAGCAAAATCTGTACAAACTTAGGAAAAAATCAACATGTATGTGCACACTTTGGAGTGACTATACATGGTGCCAACTGCCAAGAACTTCTAGTTCTAACACAGAAAACAAAAAATGTTTCCCCTATATTGCACTAAAATGTCTCAACAGAATTCTCAAAATTAAAAGTTGTGCCAAGTGTTTATTATATAATTATGAACACAAATGGATGGTTATTTTCCAAGATTTGTTGTTTCTAACCGATTTTGGTGGGGGGGTATTAAAGTAAAATCTTTCTGTTTAATATCCGTTTATTTTGTATTATAACACCCTGCTACATGAGAGTACTTGTACTGAGCATACGCAATTTTCCATTGCATAAATGAATCACAATGGATGAGCACTACACAGTTTTCACGACAAAAATTACAATCGTAAAAAGATTTAGGCCTTACCTGAGATCCAACAGCTCCAAAGCCGTATCAACAGGAACAGGATTTACCAAACATCAGGATGATTTCAACAGAATTCTCGTATTAAATACTGGTTATGCGAAACGCAGCTGCACTGACAGAGCACAACGTACATTTACATGTATACGCTGTCCGTTAGAAAAAATGGCGGCCCTGCCGATTTTTTTTAGCGCGCGGTATTGCGGACGTGGTTTTAATCACTTTCGTGTTACTAGTTGTTTTTAGTCAAAGAGCTAAGATAGTGTTCTTAGTCACACCAAGGTCACACGACGAATCACCGATTCGGTGAAGGCGACGTATTTAAGCCATAATTTGTAATTTTTTACATTGATTCAAATAAAATAAAATAATAAATAATTCGTCAAACAATCCACAAGGGATCAACAGTCTGTTTAAAGAATAGTCTGGGTAATGAAAAGTGTCATCATTTATTCAAGACATACTGCAAAAATGCTTCAAATCTATACAATTCTGAAAATCAACGCTATTTTTAGTGCAAAGAATTTAATCCCGGCAAATTTCACTAAAAAGCAATGGAAAAAAAAAAGTTTTGCTCAAATTGCGTGACTGATTTTTATTAGTCAAAATATCAGCAATGACTAACGTAAACTGGTCAGTGTTTGCCTTTACGTTAGTCCTGCGTTGATTAAATTAGTCATTTAGGCTTGACTAATCTAAATTAGTCATTTTGACTTATTTATCAGCCAAAATGACTAACTTATGTTAACAGTGTAAGATAGATTCAAAATCGGCGTATATGACGTAGGGTGCATCTTGTAAATTCTTAAAGTTTTTAAGCATTAATTTGCTTTTGTCTAAGTATTTGTTCGCGCTTTCATGTGGCATTTTAACGGTAGATAAAGCAGAGTCTATTCCTTCGCAATCTTTTATGTGCCCATCCAGCTTCTCTTTCGAATTAAAATGCGTTAAACATCTTAAGCAAAACATTTTACGATGTTGACTATTGGTAACGCCAGATAAGAATCTAGGTAAGTCACTTATCCAACAATAATGACCGTCAAATAATAGCAAACTGATAGTTTTTATATCGTATGGTCTTTTAGATAAATATAGCGGATATATCAAGCCCCTTTTATCTTGTGGATAGGTTTCATTTTTGCAGTCTGCGTCATATCCTAACACGTTTATACTTATATCGTTTTGTCTTTCTATTTTAGATATTTGACTTATGGGTGTGGGGAAGTCTATGTCCTTAAAGTTTAATCCGTCATCGGTTTTATAATTAGAAGTTCTGTTTTTTTGAAAATCATAATTCGGGTTGGTTGCTATTTGATTTTTAACTCTATCGGTATATATACCTAGGGCGGCTCTTATACACCATCTTATACACTCTTGATCTTCATTTTTGATGTTGACGGTTGCGTGTTTGTTAACTACATACTCGGGTAGTTTTACGTAAGAAGCGCCTACCAGAGGGTTAACTCTGTTTATGTTAATGTAAAACGCGACTATTTTATCTATAGTCCAACCACTTCCTTTATTCGTATATTTATCTATCTGAGATAATATCGTTTCATATTGTTTCCCGATAGTCGTAGCTATCTCACTCTTGTTTAAGACTCGATTTTGATAACTAAAAAGAGTAGCGGTTGATGTTGTCACCCCAGTGTTGATAACACCTGATTTTTTTACATACTTTATTTTCATAGCGATCTGTAGTTTCATCGTTTTTATTTTTATTAATTCAGAGACGATTTTGTTTTTTATCATCGACGTATGGGTGTTGTAAAATTGCTCTGGATCGTCGATAAACAGACTCGGAATCAGTTCCAAATTTCGATAACTGTTTTCAAATCTTCTAGTCTCTCGAAAGTCTGCTTCTCGAAAAGTATTTTGCTCCTTAAATCTTTTTATAGCTTCGATGTAATCTTTTTTTATCACTCGACCATTTCTACCCGTTGATACGACTCGAATATTTTTATCGTGCGCGAGTCGCTCTAACAAAGCTTTAGATCGTATTCTCAAATTTTTAAATTTGTCTTCTTCTTCTTTTATAGCTCGAATATAATCTCGCCTGATAGTTACACCGTTACGTCCTGTTGGTGTTCCTAAAGATAAGTTATACTTATCGATATATCTTTTTAAAGATATTTTGTTCCATCTATTGTATCCTCGAATCGTAGGTTGTGTCTCCATCTTTTATAATGGCAATATAATTTTTTTTATTTTTTTTTAAAATTATTTAATTTTTTTGGGCTTGCGACAAATCATTTTTTTGCCTTGTTATTTTGGGGTAACCGGGCGCCCGGGTGTTTCGTACGCTTCTCGACTATGAAAAGCACTTTTTATTTTCTTGATTTTGTGCAAATTTTGGTGTATATATACACAGCAAAATTGTGAAAAAATTTTTGGGTAATTTTTAGACTATTTTGTTTTGAAAATTTGACGTATGTACCTACAGCAAAATTGGAGAGGAAAGTGAAAAAACAGGAAATGTCGCAGAATCGGCATCTCCTTTACTACTTGTGTCGTATACAAAATAAACGGATAGAAAGAGTTTCAAAATATATGCCAGTGATATATTAAACCATGATGTTTTGATACATTTTTATCTTGTAATATTTTGTAATGAACCGTTATGGCCTTGACCTTGTTTACATTCTGGCAAATAAAAATGGGGGGGGGGGGATCTTAAGTTAAGTTTTGTAGTATGCATACATGATACATAGCCCTACAAATACTGAAATAGGGCTGTAAATCGTTCCTTCATTAACTGTCATTTTACATGGCAGCCATGGTGACAGTAAAATGACAGAAGTTTTAAAAGGGACGATTTACAGCCCAGTTTGTAGGGCTATTGGTACATGTACATCATCAGGACGGGTGGGGGGGGGGGGGGGGAGCGGACCTCGGCCAACTCTACTGTTTGCAATCCTAAGTAGGGATAACTCGACGGGTGTACAACTCGATTGCCTGTGCATCAATTCAAATGGAAAGGCAAGTCGTCTGTTGAGACAATGCCCCACACAGTCAAGTTGTCTACATGTCAAAATCAACTCGTCTCGACGAGCGAGTTGGTAAATGATCGAGTTGTTACACTGCTGAGTTGTCTCGGTCAAGTTCTCCCGAGTTACTTCCAGAACTATACGATTTTCACAAACCTTACAAAGAGACACAGTGAAACTGCTGTTGAAGATTTTTACCAATTTTGTTATGATCCATAGCCTAACTCTTGTCACGACATTTTCTGCAACAACATTTCATATTTTGATAATGGCTATGTACACATACATGTAGGTTTGGTTCAGTTCCTTGCAATGTCACTGGAAAAGGTGAAAATATATGAATATTTTGCTGACCAAGACCACAGCCATCGTCACTCAGCAGTTTCGCATCATTTTTGTCGGCCGACGGTGCCTTAACGCTCTTGATCAACCACAGCACGGCTTTCTTATTAACGCGCGAGGCAAAGAAAACAAATCCTCAGACTGTTTTCGCAAGAAACAGTCTCATAAATATTTGCTTCAGCTGCTAGAGTATGCCGTACGACTTTGAAGCAAATATTTATTCTAATTGGTTTCCTGCGAAAACAATCCGAGGTTGTTTTTTTTTTGCCTCACGAGTTGATATGAAAGCTGCGCTGTGGTTGGTCAAGAGCGTTAAGGTGCCCTCAGTCGACAAAAACGATGCGAAACTGCTGAGTGGCGATGGCTGTGGTCTTGGTAAGAAAAATAATCGTAAAATTGCACCTTTTCCAGTGACATTTCAAGGAATTGAACCTAACCTACGTGTAAATAGCTATTATCAAGATAAGGCATATGAAATGTTGTGGCAGAAAATTTTGTGACAAGATAGTTATGGGTCATAAAAAAATGGGTAAAAATCTTCCACAGCAGTTTCAGTTTGTCTCTCTATAAGGTTTGTAAAAACCTTACAGAACTGTACATATAACATGTACATAAACATGCCATTTAAATTTGTCTGTGGTTTTATTTGACTCTCAGGGGTTCCACAACTGTGACGAGGTTTCCAAGCCAAGTTGTAGAAGGATTCTGCCAGCAGAAAGTTCTCAGTCCTCCCAGCCTACAGCCAACAGACGAACTGCACTGTATATAGCAGGCTCTGGGCAGTGACACACCCCCCCCCCCCCCCCCCCCCCCGCCCCACCCGAGACGGATCATCTGTATCGACTTGGCTGTGAAAGGGAGAATCTTTTCCAGGCATTTGGTCTGAGACGACACAAGTTGATTCTGCCAGCAGAAAGTTCTCAGTCCTGCTCTCAGCCTAGACCCAACAGAGGAACTGTGTTGTTGCTTCATGTACCTGGTGGTGCAAGCTCTGGGCAGGGACACATCACCCCCTCCCCTGAGCAGGATCATCTGTAGCGACGTGGCTTTGGAGGGAAAATCATTTCCCCCGTTTGGTCAAAGAAACGACATGAGTTGATTTGTTCTCTATGGAAAAGCGGACACCTGGACTGAAACTCGAACCTACGAGATAATATCCTTTGGAAATGTTAATACATGAACATGTACCCCGAACGAAGAGCAATGCTCAGAAAAATCCAGGCCTGGTTCCCTTTTATGTTAGTGTTCCTTCCTCAATGTGTACATTGAGCACTCATATGTTGTGTTAAATGGGACTCGAAGGATTGCATGGTTGAACAAAGTATGAAAGGTTGCGGTAACAGTTACCGTAATACCATGTGAAATTGATCTCTTTTTTTGAGCTGTGTGATTCTGAGAAGAACTGGTTGTTTTAACTCGACGTTTCAAACAGTATGCTCTGTTCATCATCAGGAGACTGAATATTTTGCCATATTGTATTTATGTGTACATTTTTCCAGGTCATACACAAATGGTCTTGCCCTTGTATTGCCTTTTACTGTCAGTGTGCTGTTTTATTACATGTACTGATCAAACCTTAGTACATTTATGCAATATACTTCACTTCTTAGATAAAATGATTTTCTGTACTTTTTTACCCCACCTCAACCTACATGTATACTTGAATTCTCTGTAGAGACATTTATTGGATTTCAGCGAAATCTCTCCTTTTAATTCCCTTTCAAATTAATAACGAAGGACAAACTAAGCAAGGACAAACTGCAGGGCCCAATTGCTACATTTATATGCAGTTTTTTGTTTTCCAGATCTTTTAAGCCAGCTTAAAGCATCACTTTTAAGACAGACCATTGCAACAACACTGTCTACACCGAGAAAACGCTGTTTAAACTTTTTAAACCACCCCGGGTTGTTCATGTGCCCTGCTTAAACAAGCAACTGGCTGTTTAAGCAGGGCACATGAACAACCAGGGTTGTTTAAAAAAAAATGTAAACAGCGTTTTAACGTGTAGTATTTGTTTTAGTCAGTCTTGAAGAGTTAATTAATTAACCTGCATTGGGCTGGCGTCAAGCGGTCTGTTTCAGTATACACATGTGCATGTACTTTCTACCATTTTCATGCTCTATTTGAGGATCGGTATTTTATCTTTTTTTGTTGCCATGTATTAGGAATACTGTTAACAGCCAATGAAGTAAATCACAGGGTGAATTGTGAACAGCAAAACATTTTATGTAGCATTTTGCCATCAAAAATGTGAATTCAGAAAGGTATGTTGACAAGAGTTGAAACTACTTTGACAGTATTCAATTTTGTTTAAAAAATAATTGTACACAACGGTAATTACTATTTTATTGTAATGATGGTCGACTATTGCCTATTTTAATGTTTTAAATGTTTGTGAACTAATTCATCAGTTTATGTAAATTCATTCAAAATAAATCATTTTGGGGAAAATATATTTTGTGTGTAGTTTCAATTCTTAGTCATTTGACTAATCAGATTGGTCATTGATTTCAATGACTAATTAAAAAGGGCAATTGACTAACTGGTTAGTTGTATAAGGCACCATTTAAATTAGTCACAAGACCATTGTAAACTAGTCATGTTTTGACTAATTAAAGTTGAGCAATGGAGTTAATTTACTAATTTTAATTAGTCGTATGAGGCACCGTGCTGGACTAAGATAAATTAGTCAAATTGACTAATATATGTTGACAGTGAACCCATTGTGGTACTCGGGTTGTTCCGGCTCAGGGCACAGGGCTGGCGTTTCGAATGGGCATCGGCTTCATGAGAAGAAGGGCTCATCAGCATATCAATGGTAGAATGGAGAGCATCACATTCCTTCTTCAAGTGGTCAATTGTTTCCCTTTGGGAAGAAGAAGATAACAAATCTGGCAAGAAAGTGTTGCAATTTGGTCTGAACATTTCTGACCAAGTAAATTTATGTCGTTCTGAACCTGTAGGATGGCTTTATAAATAACCTGTAGGTTGGGTTCAGAAACTGGATCGAGAGCTATATCACCTGTTAAATCTCGATCCGCAGTGCGCTTTGTTGGTTTCGGTTTAACCTGACTAGCTGAACTTAAACAAGACCTAGGAAAACTGTTCCGATGACCACAAATGTAGAGACATAGTTCCTTGATATCATCGGCCGCTGTTTGTGTGGACCTATACGTGATTTTAATGAGAAATTACAAGAAAATTGGGTACTTAGCTTTGTTGAAGAGTCGTTTGTCTCGTCGCCATCTTGGAAATCGTCACGGTACTTCTCCTTTGCAGACTAGAAGATCAAATTCCTTGCCGGTAGAAGCTCATCAATGGTACAGTTACTTCTCAACAATGACTGCAGACGGTGTACTCTGTAGTTTTGAGACTATCTGCTCTATCTTAGAGTCAAGTTTTGATAAAAAACTCGGAGAGCCGATGAACACACGTCTTGTCCGTTCGCAAATATGTCGATTAGAACAGAAGTTTTTAACACTGGGGACAAGACATAATTATTGCGACGTTGGTCGCTTTAATTGGAAGTTGGGAATGATACCAATTATTCTCCATGTACACCATTTTCATTTCGACATAAAGTGAGCTAAGGGGTCCTGCTGTAAGCCCAGGCCATTTAAACAACAAGAAGAACGTTCCACTCCCTGTCTGGTTTTTGCGAAGTTTATTATTATCTTAAAAGATTCGTAGTTCTTGACCAAAGAGAAAGGCAAAAACAATCATGGCAAAACTGGCCTCGTTTAAAAATGTTTTCTCAATGTTCATTATCCAAATAAGTTGAGTGGGGACAGTCGATATTAACTTCCATATTAGGAAGTTTGCACTGTATCCTACTGTATCCTACCCTCGGTTTCGCTAAGTTACCGAGGGGAGCTTTACATTGTTTATCTTCAAGCAAACTTGAATCCTCGATCCTGATTGGTCGATCCGTGGCAGCTGCGAGTGTGATAATAACCCATATTGCACGGCCCATATACACACTCCGAATTGCGCTGTTTTAATTCCGCAAATTGCGCGATACCCAAAACGCAGTGCTGCACAATCCATTGGTAATTCAAAAGCTGCGCGTTTGCGTCCCATGTGGATCGTCATGTCTGTTTCGACGCACACTGGTTACGTTTTCCGGATAGCTCCTATTTCTCCTGTTTTCAGAATGGCGTACGTAAAGAGGTCTGTCCTTTGATCTCCAGTATTGGAGATTAATGGGTCTGTCCCATTGATCTCCATTATATAGACTGGATATGACACCGCGTCTAAACGCCGTCCTGAGTGCGCGTTTTAAACTAGGGTAAAGAACGAACGTGACACGACTGCGTTGTGTGTGCTTTCAAACGGAGTTTTTGAAAAAGTGGAAGACTTTTTTCTCTTTAATTCTTCATTTTCGTGGGAAAAAATAGATTTCGCAACCGAATTGGTCAAAATAGACAAGAGCAATCGTTAATGTGTGCGCGGGAGTGAACTGCCCAGAGAAGGATGGAAACTTGAGTCGGGAAAAGGGAATATCCTTTCACAAGTAAGCTGATGATTATTATTTAACGGTGCGTCTATAACGTTGATATCAATGTACATGTATAACGTTACAACTAAAGAAAAGGCTAATGCACAGAAACGAAACTTCTTACACATTTAAAAATAAAGAAATTTATACGAGGGGCGGTCGCTTATAACATACTTATTGGCATTCTTGATAGGAAATGCCTGGTAACTACGGTAGCTGGTATAAACTACATATATATGGGAGGCCTTCCAAAAAAGTCAAAGTACAAACAAAAGAGGGACAATAGAATGTCCACGATTGAAGATGTTTACAAACATGTATGTGTGTGGGGGGGGGGGGGGGGGGAGGGGGGGGGGGGGAGGGGGGGGGCAGCAATCAAGGGAGACCGAGTGAGACATACCCATAAGCTCACCAAAATAAATACCCTGTTCAAAAATCATTCCCTGATGAGTCTTTTAGTTGTGCCTTAGGATGAAGGATTGTTTATTAGTTTTTTCATATTTCCCAGCGAGTTTTGTCTTGACCTTTTACTTTCTAATTGTGCTCCATTTTGTAGTAAATTTGGGTTACATTTGAATGAACCTCGATACGTTCTCTCTTTGTTAGTGTTCAGTTTATAAAATAATACATTGGGTGCTCAGAATTTGTGCACAAACATGACGCGGTGTCCTATCCAGTCTATATAATGGAGATCAATGGTCTGTCCCATCCTCGACTCCATGGGCGCGTGTGCGTTCCTTCACTAACCTCTGGCCGTGAGGAATACATAAACGACGCTGACTTGCTATTCCAAATAGATATTTATGTACTGAAAGTGAACCGCGCGCGTAATCCGAATGTTGAACGCCCTGTGTGCGCTAGCGCCCGCGTTAACATCCTGTTCGTCACGTCACATCAGCAAAACGACTCCGAGCACTTTTTTCCATTATCAAGACAAGGCCACTAGTCTTGGTGGCTACGATAAACGAAATGGATTACACAACTGACACCTGGCGATAATGGGCGGGAACGGTCATGACGGTCGTCATACTTTTCCGGAGTAATGTCTATAGTCCCCTGTCTCATTGGTCCACCGTCTCATTGGTCCCTCGTCTCATTGGTCCCCCGTCTCATTGGTCCCCCGTCTCATTGGCCCCCCGTCTCATTGGTCCCCCTTTTGTAGTTCCTTCTTCTCAATAGCCCATCTAGAAATTAATAAATTAATTAATCACTAAATAATAATTAATTAATTGATTATCAAGCTAGTGCATGAACTGCATGAACTGAAAGAGAAATCATACAAAGACCGATTGGCGTCACTAAAGGTCAGATGACGGCAGTCAACAACTAAATATACTTCAGATAGCTGATTAAATATAATCCATTTTCAAAGTGAACACAAAAACTGGCAGGAGCGGGATTCGAACAGGCGACCTCCGGACTGTACGGGTACGGTGTTCCGGAGTTCGCAGGTTCGAATCCCGCTCCTGTTAGTTTCTCTGTTCACTTTGAAAATGGATTCAAATTTACCTGTCAGTTTCCCATGTGGACTGTTTGACTAAATATAATCCGTTTATTAAAAGGGGGACCAATGAGACGGGGACCAATGGGATGGGGGGGGGACCAATGAGACGGGGGACCAATGGGACGGGGGCCCAATGAGACGGGGGCCCAATGAGACAGGAAACGGGGCGGACTAATGAGACGGGGGACCAATGGGATGGGGGGACCAAGCGCCGCCATATTTCCACTCCCCATTTCCAACATTGATTGGTTATTTTTAAATAACCGTGCGTGCACGCGCGCGCATGTCTGGAACATCTAAAATAAACATTGTGATGCCTCTGGTCCTAGCCATAACGCGCGCCTGCCTGCCTATATGCGTACACGTACACATGTGAATACGTAGGCCTACGTACGTTAGCGTTACGTTTAAAGATACGGCTATGTATGGAGTGGTAAGGTGGCGGACGGCCGTCCAGTGGCGTAGCCAAGGGGGAAAGGGGGGGGGGGGGGGAACTGCCCCCCCCCCCCCCCCCCCCCCCCCCACCCCCCCCCCCTGCGGGAACTCTTCCCCCCCCCCCTCTTGTCCCCTCTGGAAATTGGGATATGCGTTACTTTATGCGTTACTATAAAAGTATAGCGAATTTCCCCCTTGAAAATAGCCATGCCCCCCGTTCCCCCCCCACCCCCCCCCCCCCTCTAGGAAGAGCCTGGCTACGTCTACAACTTGGAAGGGTCAAAGCGCAATACAGATTTTTATTTAGAGATCAGTGGTCTGTCCACTGATCTCCATTATTATTGACAATAATAATGGAGATCAATGAGTCTATCGACAAAGTTGAAAATGTGGTTATGTTGAATTTGAGTATATTAACTTATTTCGTTAATAATGTTAAAAAATTCAATCCTCGTTGCATTGTCTTGTTATTGACTTGAGTTAGGAAAATATAAATTATTGTAACTAGTTATCAGCAAATAAAATCGCCAAATCTTCTGACTGTTATTGATGCGTGCGTGTACATGGTACGTTCTGGTTTCGCGCACAGCGCCGTGCGTGTTCTATCTTTACAGCGCGTCAAGTTTGCTTGTTCGGCCTCGTGGAATATGGGACACGGACGCACTACATTATTCCGTTGTTATCTAAAATGTCGCTTTGACAAGTATCGGGTCATATCAGATTTCCAACGCTGCTGGACGTGCCTGCACCGCGCCGCCAGTATGTTCGAGCGCATTGGCTGTGTGAAGGATGATCCCGTGTGCTCATTCTGTGTCCGAATACGCGTGCGCAGTATCCAAAGGGGCCTCCGTGCAATAGTTTACTGCGCACGAGCGCGCTTTTACCGCGCGTGTGACATTGGCGTGTTTGCGCGCGGTACTTATGGTGGGTAGTTTACCAGTTTCAGTTCAGCTCTTATGAATACGAATAAAGCCCGGTTCATACTTCATGCGAATGCATATGCGAAGCGAATTTGTCAAGGTAACCGGGGACGTCACAATGAAACTTCAATTGTTGACGTCATGAAATTCGCTTCGCATTCGCATTCGCATGAAGTATGAACCGGGCTTCAGATGTTGTTACATCGACTGTCCCCCAGAAATGAAATAGGAATTATTTGTTTAACCCATAAGTGATTCAACTGTCATTATTTGTCATTTCTGGAGCTTGGAAAATGTAACAAATCTTAAGCCAAGCCAAGGTTTGACACTGTATGATAGTTTCGTTACGCCGTGAAATGGTCTGGGATCCGATGTGATCATCGTTTTTCTCCGCGTGTGCCAACACCGTGTACAGTGTGATACTGCTAGAGAAACATTGGCTATTAAAATTCAACTTTGCTGTTTGAATTAAAAAAACATAATCAGATTTAAGAATTTAAAGTTTCAGATTTGAGATTTGGACTTCTCGCTGTTTACGGTTCAATATAGGCAAGAAGATTCGGGCTGCCATTAACGTTGTTTATTTTATCCTTGGTGGCAGATTCTGTGAGTTTAGTCTGAATATCGGCCGGTGTCAAACATGGGTCCTCCGCCAAGTAGAGAGCCGAAATTCCTGTGGTGGAAAACAAACAAAAAAGGTCCATAATCGTTTGATACCTGATGTAGGCCATCAGGGTTTTGATGTCTCTTCAGATGTTTTGTTCTCATCATTCTTCTGCTATCACAATACTGAAAAAACAAGGAAAATTTAACAGTCAGATAAGATGTCAGACATGAGGTACATATATTTAATAAATCGTTAGTGGAATTCCTGTTTTCGAAGTATTTGTTTGTTTGTGTTTTTTTTTACCTGCAACATGTGGGCATGCCATGGAGGTTCCAGACTTTGTAAGTAGTCCGCTGTCGGAGTAGTAAGAGGCGCTTACGATGTTACTTCCGGGGGCGAAGATGTCGACGCACTTCCCGTAGTTTGAATAGTAAGCTCGATTGTCGTTCTTTTCAGTCGCTCCCACTGTAATCGCCTGCAATGAAAAATTAAACAAGTTCTAACCACTTTCCACCGGGACACATTCAGAGCATTTGGGGGAGTGTAGACATTCCACAGTCGTCTAAAGGGCACGTGACCGGAATTACGATGCGTCTATGTAAGGGGGCTGGGGAAAACTAAGGAAACGCAAAGCATGTTGCTTATAGGTTTATGTGCGCAAGGGTTGTTTACCCTTACAAAAACCTCCCACGGGATTCCCATGGTGTCCAATTCACCATGCAATTCCCATAGGTTTTTTGCATGGGAGATTAAAAAGAACCGTAAATCTCCTATAGGACTCCCATGTGTCCAATTAACCATGTAATTCCCATGGGATTTTACTTGGGAGATTTTTGTAAGGGTAAAATCGGAAAGTGGGTCATTCTATAAATTAGGGGTCCAAGGTGTGACTTTTTTGCTGTCCCTGTTACACCTGACATGTGTAATTTCCCATCAAGTATCATTAAAATTGACTTCACACTATTTTTAAATTGTTTGGCAGGTACTTTGCTTTACACAATCACTCTTGGAGATAGAAGGCATTAAAGAATGTGTCCTGAATTGCAAAATCTTATACATGTCAGATGTAACAGGGACACCAAAATTGGACCCCTGTGCGTTATCTGGGTATACAGGTTCGACAAACTCTACTCGATGAGAGTTTGAAAGAGGTTAGCGCCTTGCATATAGATCGTATCAATTACCCACGTCGCCATAGCAACAGAAATAGTCCGTTATTTTGTGGTACAGGCATTTGATAATATCGGCACGTATAATTGTACGTGTGTGTCCCACAACGCGGCTGCCATTCGACGTCACATTCGATAGGGTCTACAAACAGAATGTTGGGGACAAGCAAATTTGAGTCCGATTGACTTCGTTCAGCGCAATTGCTCTGTCAAAAATGATGGCTTGTTAAGCTGGCTTGACTGTCAATCATTATTGATGTACGAATGACTCTGCATATATATGAAACAGCCTCCAATTTGGGCGTAGCTTAATTCGTTTTGACGTTTTCGTGGCCACGAAATATAGAAGATGTAGCAATTACGCTCAGCATAGTCAAGAGAGTCCAGATTCTAGTGAATTTCAGTCATTTTCTTTGATAATTCGTTTGCAGGAAAGTATCAGTTCTTTACATTTACATTACATTTCTTTACCCAGGGTGTGCCCAAACAGTTTTAAACTGGTTTTCATTGGGGCCCTGCATATTATTAGTTAAAACTGAATATTTAAACATTCATACAAAATATTTAAACAAATACAATAATGTTTACACAAATAAATCTATTTTCGGTTAACTTTTCAACTCTCCAGTAGAAGCCTATTGCTGATTTACGGGATGGGCGAACAACTTGGGAAAAATACCTTTTAGGGTGAAAAACAAGGGGAAATTCCCATCCGGCTCCAAAGTATTTTGGCAACCAAGTTTATAACTCCGCAGATCAGCGTAAATGACATAAATATCACTGATAGATGGCTTTACGTAGCTCCGATTTAATTGTACTTAATGCCCCTGTCATACATCGCCAGATCGGCCCTACGTACAAGAAACGGATGGTATTTTGTTTATCCGTTGGTCAAATCGTCAATCCGGTGGACAAAGTGTAAATTTCCACTTTGCAGGAGCGCGCGTACATGCACGGTCCAGGGGCCGAATAAAACGCACAAACAACGCACCTGGGGCGATTGTATACAGGACAGTGGAACGTGCGCAAACGCATGAGAAACGAACATGCACCGCATGCCCACAGGACAAAACGCACGAGGTGTCAGCTGCAGGCCGGTACATATTCGTTAAACATCAGTTCCATGTCCTGTGCATATACTGTGGATGTGCTGTAGATATGCTGTAGATATGCTGTAATCATCAGTTATGGCCGTCCTGTCCGTTTGTCATCCGTAACTACATGCGTTTTGACCGGTAGTCGTCCTGCAGGCATCCTGCAGGCGTCCTGTAACTATGCGGTGTGTATGCGTTTGATGTGCTGTACATGCCCGTTCCATCCGTCCCATCTCCTGCAGCAACGGACCCTCCAGGACGCCTAGCGGATGGAAACGTGTGGAAAACGACCAAGTACAGTACACATACAGGACAAAACGCACAACCATCGGACAAGGGCCGGATCTCGCTATCCGTTTCTGGCGAGAAAAAATTTTGTGCATGCACAAAGTTTTCAGGCCGCTTTGACGGACATCACCTGACGATGAACGTCCATCCAAAGGATAAAAAGGACATGAAACGCATTTCAACGGATATCAACGGATGCCAAAAATCGACATTCGTTTCTCATGCGTTTGCCTTATCCGGCAGGCGCATAAGGAGTTTGTGGTTCTCATTTGTTCAGGCAGATTATTCCATATACTGGCACCACCCACAGCGAAACTTGTCACGTAGCATTCTTTTTTGGCGAAAGGAACTTTCAGTGCCATTTGGGTCGATTGTCGTGTTTCACGAATCACTGTAAGTGGTGTGAACAGATTTGTCATGTACAAAGGAGTAATTTTGTTAAGACTTTTGAAAACAAGGATAGCCTTTTTGGACTGAACTCTTTCATTAAAAGGAATCCAATTTAGTCTGGCAAACATATCAGCTGAGGGGGCGAGGGAGGTACATTTAAGGATTATCCGTGCGGCTCTTTTGAGACATTTGTTGAGGGTATTGTCGTGAGATATGTACCTTCCTCCCCACACCGTACAGCAATACTCTAAAGATGGCATAACTAAACTTACAAAGAGTGTGTGCAGGCTGCTTTGGGGAACGTAATCACGAATTCTGTTTAACACACACAATTTAGACGAAACAGTCTTCCTTACGTATTCAACATGTGTACCCCAACTTAATGTTTCATCAACAACTACACCCAAGCATTTACAAGATTTCACTTTTTCGATAACCTTATTAGCAATGCACACGTTCAGGTTGGATATTTTCTGCCTTGAACCAATAAGCATATATTTGGTTTCTTAGGCACCGGTTGTGAATACTAGCAAGAGCTACATTCAAGTTCTTTTCTATTTCGTTAATACTAGAGGAGCTACACGTTAACGTGGAGTCATCTGCATACATAAATACGTTGCAATTTTGGGGTATACAAGATGGAAAATCACTACTATAAACAATGAATAAAAGTGGCCCTAAGATCGACCTTTGTGGAACGCCTATGTCTATGGGCAGGACCTTCGATATTGTGCCCTTAATATTTACAGACTGACTACGACCGCCTAGGTACGACTTAAACCAATTAATTACAGAAGATGACAAATTCAGCTTCTTCAATTTGCCTTGTTGGATTACATGATCCACACAATTAAAAGCTTTACTGAGATCTATGAACACGCTACCTGTAACTTCACCTTGCTCTATAGCCTCAAAACACTTGTTTGTTAAATCGTGTAGAGTGCTTTCAGTTGAGTGCAGTGGTCTAAATCCCGATTGGGAACTAGGTATCTAGGTAGCTATATACTGCCGAAAATCTCCTCTTAAGTTTCAATGCATCTCGCTCCCCAGTAACATGACTGGAGACACGCTGTATGACAATGCAAACTTTTGATTGTACCGGGTGGGGGGGGGGGGGGGGGGGGGGTGGTGTATTAATTATAGTGATGTATAACTGGCTTTGTTCCAAAATTGTTAATTAGAACAGTCTGTTTTCTCTTTTGCCCTGTCCAGACGTAATGTATGAAGCACTGTATACTCAGTGCTTTCCGAGAGCCTGTGTGGACAAATTCACAGGCTTACTCGGGCGGGATACGAACCCATGACTTCCTGCTGACTAATGCAGACGTCTTAACCACTCGACCACCGAGCTTGCCGGGGTACAAATATGTTTCCCCAAACGACATCGGAGTAGATGAATTGTCTACCATACTTTTAATATACGTACGCATATATTATTGGTATATAATGCAATTAATTATCGTCGTCAACCAACCATTCACGATGGCTCAGTCGATTCAGTGCAAGGCTTAGAGATTGGCCATTGTGGGTTCGAAACCTCGATGTTACCATTTTTTTAAAGTAATTTTTTTTCTTCAAAATTCTAGCTTTGGAGGATTTTTGTGAAGGGAAATACAGTCCGAAATTTTATTAGTTTCGAAGTCCTTTCTTTTTTCTAATTCGTGGATCCAGAGGATTTTTTTCAAGGGAAGTAAAGTTCGAAATCTCATAGCGTTTACGCCATTCGGATGTCGTTTTGGGGAAAAATGGCTGCAGGGGTCGGCTGGCCGCGCGATTATTTTTCGTACCACATATTCGGTATGGCAGTACGACTGCATGTTTTGTATGCTTTTGAAGCTATCAATAGAGGCCAATAGATAGTGACGTCATTCAGACAACTCCCTCAAGGTTGCAGTAAACCGACTCGTTCGAGCTGCTGTTGTGGCTCTATTGGTAGAACCCCCTTTTGTCCCTATACCATATACACTCTCCAGACTATTGTTACCTAACACATCCCCTCCCCCCCCCCCCCCCCTATACATCTGAAAGGAATTCCTGGGATCCGGGAACACAATGACCAACACAAAAAGGGGGGGGGGGTGGTTCCCTCTGCCCCCATATCATGCATCATATGTAGCAGCGTATAGCAGCGGGTACCGCGTAATCAGTCAGAAGATGGAATTTTTGTTTGTTCGTATTATGGTCCAGTATTCACCTCCTGTATAAAAGCTGGAGATTGTGTACAAGCGTCTGCATTGTTGTTACCGGCTGATACGACGACCGTAATGCCCTCCGCAACCGTATTTCTGACCGCCTGATCCATAACCGAGCCTATCCCACCACCGATGGACATAGATACGACGGCCGGGTTCCGAGCATTTGTAACAACATAGTCCAATCCTGCAAAGAAGGAAATAAACAGAACTAAAGCAGTTAAGTAGGCGAACCAGTAATTTTTGCAGTATATATGAGGTGCGACTTAAACTACCAACCAGCCGACCAACCCACAAATAGACGAACCCGCCGACCCGCAAACCCGCCAACTCACCAATGGTCCGTTCTTTGATGACTGTACCATTGTCAGATGCCCAACCACTATACGACCTATATACGATATATTTGGTTTTGATACTTAATGTACAATGGATGGCATTATTGGCTTTTCCGCAAGTTACGGGAAAGCCCTTGTTTTTGTTCGGATTTTTAGCCGCTTTTCCGCTACCACCGAAAAGCCCTTGTTTTTGTTCGGATTTTTTTTGCTTTTCCGACAAGCAGTCGGAAAAGGCTTTGTTTTTGTTACGTTTTTTTTGCTTTCTTTTTCTTCTTTGGCTTTTCCGAAATGTTTTCGAAAAGGCATGTTTTTGCTCTGATTTTCTTTTTTGGCTTTCCAAAATTTTTCGGAAAAGGCATTGTTTTTGTTCGGATTTTTGGCTTTTCAGAAAATTTCAGAAAAGGCTTTGTTTTTTTTCAGATTTTGTTTTGCTTTTCCGAAGTTTTTCGGAAAAGCCTTTGTTTTCGTTATGATTTTTTTTTAGCTTTTCCGAATATTTTTTGAAAAGCCTTTGTTTTTGTTCTGATTTTTTGGGGCTTTTCCGCTACCCGCGATTTAGTTCTATCCCAAAACCCATAGACTTTGTACACAAACGTTCTACGGGCCACTTTGGTCAGTAAACAACCTCAGATCTTAATCAAAATTAACATAGACATACACCCTAATCTGACATTGTGTGCCGAAGAGTGACGTCATGATGACGTCATCAGGTGTCATATTACAAGCGATTTATGATAAATATTTTTCATCTTTAAAATGCTATATAAAATCAACTGTGAGACCCCTGATCTTGGTTTTAGTTTCAATTGATAGTATAAACCAGGATCTTCGTTTTATCTCGTGTGCGTCAAATCACATGACCCTTCCTTCCGGTCCAAACCGGAAGTGCCCTATAATTTGAAAGTGGAAAAAGATGTGAACTTGCTTTCAACTATGTTAGTATCCACCTAGGTTGTACTTGACAAAAAATTACCCGTGACGTCATAAAATCTTCAAGCGCCATCTAGCGGCAGGTTGAAAAATGTTTAAAATGAATAATCAGTTGATGTGTGTGGCAAAGTTTGCTGAAATCACTTTATAATTGATGTAAAAATTGGCTTCATGCGAATAACAAGTTGAGGGAGAGAAAGATTGATGACGTCACAAGACCGGAAGTTGCAATGAAAATACCTTTAAATCTTAAAACATTGCAGAAAAATCTGCCGCGAGAAATATAATCCAGATATTTGCTTCAGATATCATAGTTAACATAGCTCTCGAGCTTTCTGATAATAACGTCATGATGACGTCATCAAGTATCAGATAACAAGCAATCAAAGATTTATAGATTTAATCTTTAAAAATCATTCATAAATGCCTCAGTGAGTTTCACTATCGCTATTGGTCGAGAGCCTGTCACGTGGGTGTGTTTAAACGGTTGTTTAAACACGGCTGAAAGTTGTTTAAACACGGCGCGTCATAACCAACTGTTCTCAGCCGATACGCAACAGGGAGAGCGTAGTAGGTGCGCGCCCAAGATGTACTGAATTTCATAATGTAAGACAACGCTAATCCACGCGTATAAAACGCTGCATCCTGTGCGTGTGCGTACGCGCACGCGACAGACAGGCGCAGAGCGCCTTCACGCGCATGTGTTTTGTACTGAGCAAATGGGAGAAAAAGTGGGGTGAAAAAGCTTCGCATTTTGTCCTTTTTACGGGAGGTTTTTGCATTTTTCGTAAGAAGGCATTTATGAATGGGGAAAAAAATGTGATGACCCGGTCTTTACCACGTCAATAATAACCGAGGAGGGGCGTGACCGCTGTTAATGGACCGAGCCGAAGGCGAGGTCCATTAACAGCGGTCACGACCCTTCGAGGTCATCACACTTTTATCCCCTTAATATGAAATCAATGGAGAAAAATCTGATTTTGCTTTTTATGGGAACTGATAGAATAATGCAGGGTCTTCATTTTTGATATTACGTGCAAAATCACGTGACCTTTCCTTCCGGTTGAGACCGGAAGTACCTCATTATTTGAAAATGGAAAAAGATGTGAACTTGCTTTCAATGATGATAGTCTCTGGCTAGGATGTACTTCAAAAAATCATAACATGTGACGTCATATGATGTTAGAGCGCCCTCTAGCGGCAGTTTAAAAAATGTTTAAAATAAACAATCAGTTGATGTGTGTGGCGAAGTTTGCTGAAATCACTTTATAATTGATGTATATAATCAGCTTCATGCTAAGCATACTGTCCCCAGCCCACTAGAGCTTTCCGAGTTAGGAGGCCCTAACTCGGAAAGGAGCACTTTTGAGATTGTTATGTTGTTTGCATTGTTTATCTTGTGTCAATAAACTTAAGATACTATCGGTTAATCCTTTGTTGACTTAAATTCCTATCTATATGAGTTATAGTTAACACAGAAACATCTGCAAGAATTCTTCATTTTATTGAAGAATGAAAAATGAAAAATGCCTCAGTTCTGATTCTCTATCCCGTGTAACTATTTTAAAACTTTCAATCGTGAAAAACGACCACTGCAAAGCTGAGAACGATAATAACTTGAACAAATCTGAGGCTGTTTAATTCATGATGTGTGTGATTTGTATGCACGGTGATACGTGGATGAATATGAGGCTGGTATTGAAAATCTAGGTGGTATGGAAAATCGTATTGAAATTGGATGATTCAGGAAAACTAGACAGTGCATGATCATGTAAATAGTGTGTTGGGTCTCAAGTGGACTCATTAGCATAATTAAAGGAAAAACAAAAGGCACCTAAGAATCTTTAGCGGACTCATTAGCATAAAATCAAAAAAAAAAATATAAAAAAATATAAAAAAACCAAAAAAACATAAGGAACCTAAAAATCTTGACAGGACAGCGTAGGACGTAAGAATCTTAATAGGACGGGATATGAATGAACCTAAGAATCTTTAACGGACCATTAGCATAATTAAAGGAAAAACAAAAGGAACCTAGGAATCTCTATAGGACAGCGTAGGACCTAGGAATCTCTATAGGACTCATTTACATGAGCCTGATGCTAATGGAAGAACATTGTGTACAGTCCGTCAAATTTACATGATGCGTTTGGGAAACATTCACCGATTCATATCATAACATTAGTTTCTTTGTTTCGTTATAAAAAAAACGTCCAAGGTGAGGGACAAAGTGTGAATTTTTCAGTCGACTTTCAGCTACTTCTTCTATACACGTGTTGGCTTAATCGGTCACCTCGGTTCTTTAGCATACCTTCTCTAATGAGTAGGCCTATCCGCTATATGTACACACTTCTGTGTGTGTAAACAATATTGCGTAAGAGCTACCAGCAAAATAATCCTTTATTTGTTATTGTGACGTGACACGACCATACAAGGCCAAAGAAAGGAAGGAATAAACTCGTATAAACACGATGTTTTCTGTCTACGTTAAGATTGTTGCTCCTAAATTTCTTTGTTTCATCGGACTGGGAAGTACAAAGTGAGCCATGTAAAGTAAAGTAAGCGTGCAAAAGGTTCACGTAAAAAATTAAAACATAAAACGCAAAACTAGAAATAAACAAAGGAAATTACCCCCCCCCAAAAAAAACAAAAAAAATAACAAATTCAAGAAAGTACAAATTGAAAGTAAGATCGTAAAATATACGCTAATGTGATTAACGAAAAATCTAAAACAAAATATCAAAGTAAACATACTATGAAAACTCACGAAAACAGAATATGAAGCGATGTAAAAGCAAACGACTAAATAATGTAAAACAAAAAGAAATCAAACTAAAAATAAATATTTGAATAGGGCATGCAAAATAAAATGTTCTAAGTAACAAAACGCTTTCGACAAAATGTGCACAAATAACATTTAAGGGTTTTTTCTTCTCTTGTTTTTGGTTACTCGTATTCTGATATTTTGTATATCTTTTGGTATTGTATTTTAAAATTACTTTTCTTATAGTAGGGCATACTGTATACTATACTTACACTTGATTGGGTTTACGTCATCCCATAAAAGTTCAATACAAATGCAAGAACTCAAAGAAAAAACTAAGAAATTATGGCTATTACGAGGAAGCAAACTACGAAAAAAAAAGAATGTAGCATTAAATAAAACAAGACACGGAAACGAATAAATAGACAGAACTCATTGAGTGGTCAACTTATGAAGTATTGGAGGGCAAGAGGATTATGTTTTTAACCACCCTACTGTAATGTAGGTCTATATACTATAATAGTTGGTCTGTAAATGAGTACATAGTTTATTGGTGGGAATCGTTGATGGTAACCGGTTTGCTCCGTCTATTATTTGGAGACTATGTAGGCCTATTGGGAGCGCTTGTAATAAATGTGTGAGGTCAGCTCGTCCATACACTAGCTCATGGATGGCCTATATTTTGGGATAATCTTCACTGTTAAACTATTTCGACCACCTGTTACCCGGAAATTCTGTGTTTTGTAAAAGAAACATAAAAATTAACCAGGCCGTGAATGGATTCGGTCAGTTATACGGTTGTACACGAGACTTACTTGTAAAGCGACTGCCCAGTTTAAAATGTCAGACTTGTATATTATCCAAGTAAACTGAATCTGGGGTTAAATTATTTAACATTAAACAGTTTATTAACCTTACCGAATAGGCCTAAGCCTTCAATATATTAGTGTTATCCTCACGATTTGGACACAATTACAATATTCATGTTCTAAAGAAGTCCGTGCAGCCACATAATTATTTCATGGCAAAGTGATTATAAACCTTTTATGCACAAATCTTAATACCAAAGACAGCCTTAAATTGAGAAAAAAAAGAACCCTGAATTGCATTTTACCGTCTAGTTGCGTTCGTTGGATATTTTTTTGGAACGATGTCTTCTTTGAAATTTAGAGAAAGATATTACACATCTTGTTTTTCAGTGAACCATTCCTTTAATTGTGCCACCAGTTTCTTTTTCACTGTGCCCTGCAGTCAGTTTATAAACGCTAAATGTCTCAAAATAATTCCCACTTGTATGACATATCGAAAGAGCACAATTTTCAAAGTAAACAGTAAACATTTGCAAAAGGCAAAACATCGAAAAGTAATGCCTCAAAACAATCACAAGAAGTAACGTTAACAATTCAACACATTATCTACAAGTAAAATCGCGAAAACTAAAATATTTACACGAATATATGACAGGCGTAAAAACAAACAACCGAAAACAGATTATAAAAACCAAAGTATTAATTTATTTAACGAAACGGAAAAAAAAAAATTATAAAAAAAATAAAATAAAACAAAACAAAACAAAACAAAACAAAACAAAATAACAGAACAAAACAAAACAAAAAAGAAAAACAGAAAAACAGAAAAACGGAAAAACTGAAAACTACTTTTTTTTTTACTTTTCCAAGGAAACTTTATTTCAAATCCTTGAAACAACAGAATATTTACAAAGTTAAAATAATTCATAAAGAAATCGGTACAATTAAGTACATTCAGTAAGAAAATCAAAATTAAATTCGTACATTCAGTAAGAGAATCAAAATAAAATCAGTACATAAAGTTACAGAACATTATGTAGAAAATAAACTTTAAAATGTACTCAAGGGAAAATCTAGAATAGAAATCTCGTTATGAATCATTATGAATTAAATGGGGAGGGGAAGGACTCAAGGAAGGGAAGGGAGGGGAAAGTGGAATGGGGCCCACTGGGTTCTGGATGTGGGCACATTCGTGCCCACTGCCAGCAGGCCCCGGGAGGGGAAAAAGTCAGGCCACCGGGGTGGGCGGTGAAATGACACCACGTCCCGCCTGGGAGGGGCGGCGACTACCCACATCGGTGACCTGGGGAGGGAGGAAAGGGGAAATATCAATTTAAATCAACCATGTCAGTTCTTTATTGTCAAACTTGAAAAGCGTATCGTTAGTTCCCCATTTTTCGAAAAACAAATTTAAAGAATTGTTCAGTTTGTAATAATTATATTCAATGAGAATTTTGTTTTTGAGGCGGTAGTTCCAAATGATAAGGGGATCAGAAAAGTTACAAGTACGATACAACCAATAAATAATATTCTTGAGACTAATTATGAGATAATTGCCCAAGCGTACAGCCTCCCTGCTTCGACTCCGAGCGTGCGGAATCAGTGCCCAATAGATGTCAAAGTTCAGTTGGAGATCGGGAAAAAGACGAGAGAGGAGACGGTGCAGTAGATTCAGGGCAGGCTGGACGGACGGACAGGTGATGAAGAGATGACAGATGGTACCCCTCTCGCCGCACCAGCCGCAGGATGAAGAGATGCCGGGGTTGAGATGGCTGAGGACCGGAAGTGAGGGTAGGACGTTGTGCAGGAGTTTGAACTGAACGTCCCCTTCCTTCTTCGAGGTGGGAAATTGGTATATGACCTTCCACGGTATGTGATGGGAAGAAGGAAGGACACCAGTCTCATGCCAATAGGTAGTAGTAGATGAAGGAAGTTTGTTGACACGCTGGTTGAGACAAGAGTACAGTAGTTTCGAAGGGGCAGAGAGAGCGTTGACGTCACCGTTGAAGAAAACGTTACCCGGTGGAAAGGGTTGAAGAGGAACGTCGGGAAGCAAAGATGAGTCGTGAAGAAAACCGGTATTGTTGAAGAGTTCTGGAAACGTGGAGGAGATGGCCTGGTGCAGACGAGAGAGGTTTCGTCGAAGAATACGTTCAGACGGGAGACGGAGGTTCGTGGAGGAAAGCTGAAGGTCTTGTGCGTGAAGCCATGTGCCGGAGTCGGTGTCGAGAAGGTGTCCGACGAGTCTGATTCCGCTGGCGTGGAGTCGAGCAGGAAAGGCCGAGTCGCCGGGCAAATATTTAACAAAGGGAGGAAACATTAGGGGAACGTTAAAGACATGGTTGATGGAATTCGGGGGTGTTTCCACTCGAGCTCCGATTGTCAACCAAGCACGCAAGACCTCGCTATAAAAACAGGTGAGACTAGTCAAAAATTTTGGATCGAGGTCTAGAAGGAGAAGATGGTAGTCAAGGTTCATTTTTTTGTACTGGTGGAGGTTGTGATCTATTAGAAGAGAACAGGGGTGAGAATTTGAGCAGAGGTAGCGTTGTAAGAGTGTAAATTTGAAAGCGAGGCTGCGTGCTCGGAGACAAACAAGACCAAGCCCACCATTTTGACAGTTTTGATACAAAATTCGTTTATTGAGAAAATGCCGTTTGTTGGACCAGACGAAGTCGACGATTATGTTTTGGAGCTCGACCAGGATGTTTTCGGGGCAGGAAAGAACTGAAATACAATGAAAAAGTTTAGAAGCAGCTAGCTGATTGGCCACGAGAATTTTGCCTTTGAGAGATAGGGTACAAGAAAGATATTTCCATTGGGAAAAAGTTTTTGTTAGTTTTTCTTTACATTGAATCCAGTTTTGTTGAATATAATTATTGTCGTTACCAAGGTGAACCCCGAGAAAGGAGAGGCCCCGGGCATTCCATAGGAAGCCTAGGGGCTCGTCGCTTCGTCTGGTCCAAGATCCGACCCATAACCCCTGGGATTTAATACGATTTAAAGAAGCAGCAGAGGATTTGCTAAAAAGGCTGTACACTCTTTGGATTGTTTGAAACCCTTCGTCGGAGGTGACAAAGACAGAAATGTCATCTGCATAGGCCGAGACCGAACAATAAGTTTGTGAATTTGGGAGAAGAAAACTTTGTCCGATAAGTTCGGTACGTAAAGTGTGTAGAAAGGGTTCAATGGCTATAGCGTACAGCAGCCCCGAGAGCGGACAGCCTTGGCGGATGCCTTTTTGAAACTGGAAGGGTGCGGTGAGAGAGCCGCACACCTTGACGTGGCTCTCGGCGCCGCTGTACAGGAGATTAAGATAGGAAATAAAACCGTCCCCAAATCCCATAGCTCTCATAGTTCGGAAAAGGTAGCCGTGGTCAACATTATCAAAGGCCTTTTTTTGATCGAGGTTGACCACGGCTAACGGTAAATCATTATAATTACAATAGTAAAGAACATCACGGATCAGGTTTAAATTGTTAAAAATGGAACGGCCCGGAATACAATAGGACTGATCCTCGTGAATAATAGTATTAATAGATTGTTTGAGTCTGTTGGCAAGCAGCTTGGCAAAAATTTTGTAGTCCGTATTGAGAAGGGAGACCGGACGCCAATTGGTTATGTCACAAAGGTCTCCCTTCTTAGGAATGAGAGTAATTACAGCTTTGTGAAAGGAATGGGGCAGAGAACCGGAAGTAATAGCCGCTTCAAGGACGTCGAGCAGATCATTTTGAAGGAGGGACCAGAAGGAAAGGAAAAACTCGGAGGAAAGTCCATCGAGGCCAGGAGTTTTATTTTTGCCAAGCTGCTTGACAGCAGCGTCTAATTCCTCCGGACGCAGGGGAGCGTCAAGGTCCTCCGCGTCCGTGGGATCAAGCTTAGGCATATTGTTTACGAGAGGCTCAAAGGTGCCCTCGTCAGTCGAAGTACGACTGTAGAGGTCTTTGTAAAAAAATCGGCAGTGGGATTTAATTTCCTCGGGATCTTCTGTGATAGATCCCGAGGGGAGACGAATAGAAGAGATACGTTTGGATTGAGAGTGCGATTGTTCAAGATGAAAGAAATAAGAAGAGCTAGTGTCGACTTCGTTAATATGTTTGAAACGGGATCTGACGAGGGCACCTTGAGCCTCGTTTTTAAGAAGTGAATTAAGTTCTTTTCTTTGCTCTTCCAGAAACCGTTGGGTTTCTGGGGTGAAGTCCGGCGCAGACTGAGCCGTTTCAATAATGGAGTTTAGTTTATCAAATATCTGGCGTTTTTCTTGAGCTATTTTTCTGCTGTAGTTTTGAGTTAGGGTTTTGATGTGACTTTTTCCAAGATCCCACCATTTGCCCACTTCACTAAACTGTGATTTTTGGGATTGCCAGTCGGGCCAGAAAGTATGCACAATTTCACGAAAATAAGCGTCATCTAGAAGAGAGTTATTGAAGTGCCAATAGGCACTTCCTTTAGTTTGAGGAGAGTTAAGTTTAATGCAGAGGGAAACGGTGGAATGATCGGATAGAGAGCAGGGAGTAATACGACAGGAGCGAGTAGACGACATTGAACTGAGAGGGGCATAAAAACGATCTAACCTGGCTTTGGAGACGCGACCAGGAACGGTCGCGTTACTCCTCAGCCAGGTGTAGTTTTTCTCGAGAGGGTGCAGTCTGCGCCAGACATCACAGAGCAAAAAATTATTAATACATTTTTTGAGAGCTGATGCGACCTGGGGACGGTACTCGGTCGACCTATTTAGACGATCCAAGGATGGATCGTCAGTGCAGTTGAAGTCACCTCCGACTACAATGGCGCCGTCACTGTGCTGGTTACAATGAAAAATAAGATTGTCAATAGCTTTCAGAGCGAATGCATTGCTCTGTGGCATTAGGACATTAAAAATATTGTAAAGGTCGTTATTAATTTTAATTTGAACAAATTGTATAGATCCATCAGCGACAACACTGGAGGTTGCTACATCGATACCGCGTTTAATAAGTGTGGTGACTCCCGACCCGGGGGCGGAGCCGGGAGCGCAAAATGGTGTATATTCGGACCAGTTTCTCCAGCACGGATGTTTATCAGTGAGGGAGTAGGTTTCCTGCAAAAGTATTACGTCAAATTTCGGGGAGAGGTTTTCAAAGTAAATTTTTAAGGAAGTGTTTTTTGTCGCTTGTAAGCAACCTCCAGTGTTGAGTGTCGCTAGTGACAACGCCATGATAAGGGAGAGAGAGATGTACAGCCTAAAATACATGAAAGAAAAAAAATTACTTTTCAAGTTTGGTAATTAGTTTTTTGATCCTCTGCTGCATGGCTGTCTGGAAGAGTGGATTGTTCCTTAAGGGCTTAAGTTGACGGACAAGTCCAGGTATGTTGTGAGTGAACTTCCGTGCGATTTCTTTGGGTTTTCGTTGACATTTGACAGAAGTGAGGAATTTGACAAGGTCCGCGTGGTTCAGCGGCTTTTTGAGGGTTGGAAGGGAAGTGGGGTAGGTGTCTTCCTCTTCTTCCCACAGAGACGAATCGTCGCTGACGTCGCCCGCGGAGAGACGGTCAGAGGTGGTGGTGGTGGTGGTTAGAGTGGATGTGGAGGGGGAGGGGGCATCGGAGTTGGATATGGGAAGGGGGGTTTCGGGGACAACGAGGATGGGCTCGGGGGTGGGGGGAGGGATTAGGGTGGGTTGGGAGGAAGAGAAAGGGGTGGATTGGGAGGAAGGCATGGGGGTAGGTTGGGAGGAAGGGAAAGGGGTGGATTGGGAGGAAGGCATGGGAGTGGGTTGGGGGGAAGGGGTGGGGGTGGGTTGGGTGGAAGGGACTGGCGATGCCGTGGGTTTCAGGGTGACGTCTAAAGCTTGGGTCAGAGTGGGGGTGCTGGGTTCTTCGGGGGCAGTCGGTTGGGTCCTTTTCCTTAGTTTCCGTTGGGAGCTGGGAGATTTCAGGGGAACCAAGTGGGGACCTTCGTCTAGAGATTGGGTTGGGGAGAATTTACGCTTGGCTACAGCATCAGAGTACGTTCTCGTTGGGGCGGGTGGAGTACCCCAGACGAAAAAGGAGGTGTCCATTTGTTCGGCCCCGGGTGCGGGGGAGTGCCCGGCAGAGGCCGGGGCACTTCCACCCCTGGGCGCTGCGGGACCGGAGCCAGGGGAACCCGACAAAGATCGGGATCCCTGGCGCCCAGCGCTCACGGCTGAGGCCCCGGCAGAGGCCGGAGCAGCAGCGGGAGCGGCCGCAGCGAGCCGGGTCCGAGCGGGCGTGTGGGTGACTCCACGTGCAGGGCCAGAGGGTCCCGACGCAGGTCCGGACCCCCGGTCTCTGCCGCCCGCAGCGGACCCAGCGACCGAAGAGCCCGCAGCCCCCGACATGGGTCGGGGGCTGGAGACAGGAGGGGCTGAGGGGGAGGTAGTGGATGTGGAGGGTTTGGATGTTTTGGCGGGGTGTCGTGGGTCAGATTTCTGATACATGAAGACGGGTGGGGGGTTTAGGGGATTGTCTGGCTTACCTTGTGGATTTTCACGGGTGGGGGGCTTTTTACAGGATCTGCTGATGTGGCCGTACTCTCCGCAGTTGAAGCAGCGGACTGTCTCCGTGGAAAGGAAGACGCGGTAGTTGACACCGGAGAACGTGAAATTGATGCTATCTGGAGGGGTTATGTTGGGTTTAAACAATACCTGGACTTGCCGACGAAACGACATGACATGAGAAAGTTTGGAGTCCTTAGTTTTCATTCCAATGGGTATGGGCCGAATGGGAGAGATGACTTTACAGAAGTTGGAGATATTTTGAACCAGTACAGAATTAGGAATTTCGGGATAGACGTTAGAGAGAGTGAGACGGGTGGAGGGTTGAACGAGAGGGGAGAGCTCAAGAAATGAGTCGCCGTGCGTCAACCCGTGTGATATGGCGTCGGCAACATCATCTCTCGAGCTCAAGTAGACGGCAATACGGTTTCTAGAAATTCTACTGGCGGAACAAATTGGAAGATCAGGAAATGAATGCGAAAAACTGGTGAGATAATCGTTCAGGGAGACTTTTTCCACTGCTTGGAATGTGATGCCATTGTTCCTGGTGACGCCCGGGAATGGTTCGACACCAGGAACAATGGGATCGGTATGGGCGTCCGGAGTCACGGCCGGGCGCCCATACATGGAGGGACCCGCCCTACCGGCCATAATGGCCAGCAAAGCCAGAAACCCTACAAACATACAAGAAAATACAGCCAAAATACAAGCAAATGAACAATTTACAAGGTGGGCTTGGTCTATCTATATACAATATACAATATAATACAAATTTACAATGAAAACAGGGACCATACAAGGTCAGAATCGCTACAATATTTAACTTACGCAGGAGCTCAAGGGAAACACGTCCGCCTCGCAAGATAAAATAAAAAAAAAAAAAAAAAAAAAAAAAAAAAAAAAAAAAAAAAAAAAAAAAAAAAAAAAAAAAAAAAAAAAAAAAAAAAAAAAAAAAAAAAAAAAATGAAATCTAAAAAACAGAAAAACAGAACAAAAAATTAAATATAAAATAAAAACCTACAAAACAAAAACAAAACGTCAAAAGTAGTGCGTCACAACATGTTTAAATCACAAACAAGAACAAAAATAATCTCAAGTAAAACTGTGAAAACAGTGCGCGCAATCAAACGCGCGTATAAAGCAAAAACCGAAACACACTATTTAAACAAGCATATAATAAAACAGAAAAACGGCACACCTAAACTTTCAAAAGTAAAAACTTTCAAAACAATTTAATGTCAAAACACAAGGCATCGGAAATGTTTGCGTAACAATATGTTTAAATCACGAAAAAGAAGTAACGTTTGCATTTCAACACACAACCACACGAAATTAATCTCACAACTGTGAAACACTTTGCACTAATATAAAACACGTAGTGCACATCAAACAAAAATACTGCAACACATTTACATAACAGATAAACCTACATACAAATACACAAAACTAAATTAATCTTAGGTAAAACTGAAAATAGTCAAGCATACACGAACGCATTTCATGCAAAACCGTAAAACACAACTTAAAAAGCTTTACAATTTTAATATGACGAACACGTAAATACACAAGCCTGTAAATTTTATAGAGAACATTGAGCGAGTTTGGGGAGATAGAGAACTGGGAACCTTGGAATCCCTATAGGACAGGATATGAATGGAGGGAACCTAGAAATCACTATAGGACCGGAAATGCATGAGTTGGAAAATAAAGGGGACCTTGTCCTATGAATCTTAATAGGACGGTATATGCATGAGTTGGAACACAAAGAAAACTATGTGGACCTGGGATTACGTATGGAACAAATGTAGACCTTGAATGGCGGACGGAATAATGCACGAGTTTGAGGAAAGAATGTAATTTGTTAGCATCACCGCGTTAACAACTACGAGTGTAATGGTGTCCCAATGCAGTCCCATTTCACCATGTGTAAACTGTTTGTGTAAGAAATATGTTCATCCGGTCAATTTCTTTGTTCAACCGCACCCTTAAAATAATTCTTCAAACGGGTTTATTGCAAAATGGAAAGCAAAAAGTAACGTTTGCAATTCAATACACAAAGTTTACTGTACACGAAAAATAACCTAAAGTAAAACAAAAAACAAAAAACAAAAACGCTCGTAAGAAAATGCACGTCAAACAATTGAATCGTAAAACACAGAAAATAAAAGCGTTAACAAATCCATTACACGCAAAAGCTTTGCAAAACTAAACTTTAAAAAGTAAAAACTTAAAAATTTGTTAATGTTACACAAAACTTAAACCATAATTGTAAAAACGGTCAAGCACTTACACGAATATAACGTATGCAAAACACCCAACCGAAAACAACCCATAGCAAAACTGTGAAAACATTGCGCGCAAGAAAACGCTTGCTAAACACATTCGTAAAACAGAAAAACAAAAGCGTACAGAAATATTGAAACAAATTCATTACACGCAACTGATAAAGCTACGTACAACTAAACTTTCAAAAGTAAAATGTACTTTAAACATCGAAACTCATCGCTACATGTTTAAATCTTGAAAAAGAAGCAACGTAGCAATTCAATACACAACTACACGAAAATTATCCAAAATAAAAGTGTCAAAATTGTCAAGCATTCAAAAGTGATACTTTCGCAACATGAACAAGATCTAAAGTTTGCAAACCAACACTCAGCTACAAGACAATAGCCTAAAGTAAAACCTTTAAAAATAGACAAACATCTAAACGTGTATACAATGCGTACGACACACAACTGTACTAAGACTTATTAAATACACAGATCTAAAAAAATAATGTCCAACAACATCAAACTGCATATGTCATATGTAAAACGTCAGTCATGTAAAACAAGATTGCAATACAAAACGTAAACGCACGAAAACGATGAAAACTACAACTGAGACAACGGTTCAGGCCTTGAAAACAGCAAATAACCACTAACAACATAGTCTTGAGCCATGAATACACCCACCACAATATCCACACAATTCAAAACACCCAGTCTAATTACACCGTACATTTAAAACAACCTCGGGTACTCAATACAAACGCTATACCCCAGTATTAAAACATCCCTGTACTATCGCAAGGTTTTTGGGTGATCAGGTTTGTCGCAACACCTAATTACAGGTCACTTCTTCATTTTATACATGTTTATTACAGCGTACGTGGTTCTCCAATTAGTCGTTGTCCTAAAAAAGACTTCCAGCCCCTTCTTTGTCCCATAGGTAAATTTAAGTTACACTGATCCACTGTGGGCTATGAATGCAGTATCCAAGTTAAATTAATTTTATAACAAAAAGAAAATGATAGGACGCAATTTCCAACGTTTCATTGGACATTATCTGTTATTTATTTCAAGCTGAACTATCAAACATGTGGCAAAGTTTGGTATATCTCGAATGCAGCCCCATATCTCACCATTTATAAACTTTGTCACATGTTTGATAGTTCAGCTTGAAATAAATAGCAGATAATTTCCAATGAAACGTTGGAAATTGCGTCCTATCATTTTCTTTTTGTTATAAAATTAATATAACTTGTTTTTCAATTAGTTTGCATGCACAAAGTTTATAAATGGTGAGATATGGGGCTGCATTCCAGATATACCAATAATTAACTGATGACACTCGTGCTTGTTTACATTGGCTCAAATTCCTGTGAGAGCACCTGCCCTATAAGTAACTACATGTACATGTATTTTGCATGATTGGCCATTGATAGAGTTGTGTGTGTGGCATGGTATATGTAGGCCTACACTAATTCATTGGCAAATGGCTAGTCAATAGGTAAATAATCCAAGGGCGCCTCCTGCATAGCCAGACCGTGTGAGTTTACACCATACAAGCAGATCATTAAAGCACAGTTTTGCTTATGCAATTAAAGGGGGCTGGAAATCTTTTTAGCACAACGCTGTGTTTACAATGGATACTGCATTCATAGCCCACAGTGGATCAGTGTAACTTAAATTTACCTATGGGACAAAGAAGGGGCTGGAAGTCTTTTTTAGGACAACGACTAATTGGAGAACCACGTACGCTTTAATAAACATGTATAAAATGAAGAAGTGACCTGTAATTAGGTGTTGCGACAAACCTGATCACCCAAAAACCTTGTGATAGTACAGGGATGTTTTAATACTGGGGTATAGCGTTTGTATTGAGTACCCGAGGTTGTTTTAAATGTACGGTGTTATTAGACTGGGTGTTTCGAATTGTGTGGATATTGTGGTGGGTGTATTCATGGCTCAAGACTATGTTGTTAGTGGTTATTTGCTGTTTTCAAGGCCTGAACCGTTGTCTCAGTTGTAGTTTTCATCGTTTTCGTGCGTTTACGTTTTGTATTGCAATCTTGTTTTACATGACTGACGTTTTACATATGACATATGCAGTTTGATGTTGTTGGACATTATTTTTTTAGATCTGTGTATTTAATAAGTCTTAGTACAGTTGTGTGTCGTACGCATTGTATACACGTTTAGATGTTTGTCTATTTTTAAAGGTTTTACTTTAGGCTATTGTCTTGTAGCTGAGTGTTGGTTTGCAAACTTTAGATCTTGTTCATGTTGCGAAAGTATCACTTTTGAATGCTTGACAATTTTGACACTTTTATTTTGGATAATTTTCGTGTAGTTGTGTATTGAATTGCTACGTTGCTTCTTTTTCAAGATTTAAACATGTAGCGATGAGTTTCGATGTTTAAAGTACATTTTACTTTTGAAAGTTTAGTTGTACGTAGCTTTATCAGTTGCGTGTAATGAATTTGTTTTAATACTTCTGTACGCTTTTGTTTTTCTGTTTTACGAATGTGTTTAGCTAGCGTTTTCTTGCGCGCAATGTTTTCACAGTTTTGCTATGGGTTGTTTTCGGTTGGGTGTTTTGCATACGTTATATTCGTGTAAGTGCTTGACTGTTTTTACAATTATGGTTTAAGTTTTGTGTAACATTAACAAATTTTTAAGTTTTTACTTTTTAAAGTTTAGTTTTGCAAAGCTTTTGCGTGTAATGGATTTGTTAACGCTTTTATTTTCTGTGTTTTACGATTCAATTGTTTGACGTGCATTTTCTTACGAGCGTTTTTGTTTGTTTTGTTTTTTTGTTTTACTTTAGGTTATTTTTCGTGTACAGTAAACTTGTGTATTGAATTGCAAACGTTACTTTTTGCTTTCCATTTTGCAATAAACCCGTTTGAAGAATTATTTTAAGGGTGCGGTTGAACAAAGAAATTGACCGGATGAACATATTTCTTACACAAACAGTTTACACATGGTGAAATGGGACTGCATTGGGACACCATTACACTCGTAGTTGTTAACGCGGTAATGCTAACAAATTGCATTCTTCCCTCAAACTCGTGCATTATTCCGTCCGCCATCCAAGGTCTACCTTTGTTTCATACGTAATCCTAGGTCCACATAGTTTTCTTTGTGTTCCAACTCATGCATATACCGTCCTATTAAGATTCATAGGACAAGGTCCCCTGTATTTTCCAACTCATGCATTTCCGGTCCTATAGAGATTGCTAGGTTCCCTCCATTCATATCCTGTCCTTGGGATTCCAAGGTTCCCAGTTCTCTATCTCCCCAAACTCGCTCAATGTTCTCTATAAAATGTACAGGCATGTGTATTTACGTGTTCGTCATATTAAAATTGTAAAGCTTTTTAAGTTGTGTTTTACGGTTTTGCATGAAATGCGTTCGTGTATGCTTGACTATTTTCAGTTTTACCTAAGATTAATTTAGTTTTGTGTATTTGTATGTAGGTTTATCTGTTATGTAAATGTGTTGCAGTATTTTTGTTTGATGTGCACTACGTGTTTTATATTAGTGCAAAGTGTTTCACAGTTGTGAGATTAATTTCGTGTGGTTGTGTGTTGAAATGCAAACGTTACTTCTTTTTCGTGATTTAAACATATTGTTACGCAAACATTTCCGATGCCTTGTGTTTTGACATTAAATTGTTTTGAAAGTTTTTACTTTTGAAAGTTTAGGTGTGCCGTTTTTCTGGTTTATTATATGCTTGTTTGAATAGTGTGTTTCGGTTTTTGCTTTATACGCGCGTTTGATTGCGCGCACTGTTTTCACAGTTTTACTTGAGATTATTTTTGTTCTTGTTTGTGATTTAAACATGTTGTGACGCATTACTTTTGACGTTTTGTTTTTGTTTTGTAGGTTTTTATTTTATATTTAATTTTTTGTTCTGTTTTTCTGTTTTTTAGTTTTCAGTTGTTTTTTTTTTGTTTTTTTTTTAGTTTTCAGTTTTTCTGTTTTTCTGTTTTTCTGTTTTTCTTTTTTGTTTTGTTTTGTTTTGTTCTGTTATTTTTATTTATTTATTTTTTTTTTATTTTTTTTTTTTTATAATTTTTTTTTTTTTTCCGTTTCGTTAAATAAATTAATACTTTGGCTTTTATAATCTGTTTTCGGTTGTTTGTTTTTACGCCTGTCATATATTCGTGTAAATATTTTAGTTTTCGCGATTTTACTTGTAGATAATGTGTTGAATTGTTAACTTCTTGTGATTGTTGTGAGGCATTACTTTTCGATGTTTTGCCTTTTGCAAATGTTTACTGTTTACTTTGAAAATTGTGCTCTTTCGATATGTCATACAAGTGGGAATTATTTTGAGACATTTAGCGTTTATAAACTGACTGTAGGGCACAGTGAAAAAGAAACTGGTGGCACAATAAAAGGAATGGTTCACTGAAAAACAAGAGGTGTAATATCTTTCTCTAAATTTCAAAGAAGACATCGTTCCAAAAAATATCCAACGAACGCAACAAGACGGTAAAATGCAATTCAGGGTTTCTTTTTTTTCTCAATTTAAGGCTGTCTTTGGTACTAAGATTTGTGCATAAAAGGTTTATAATCACTTTGCCATGAAATAATTATGTGGCTGCACGGACTTCTTTAGAACATGAATATTGTAATTGTGTCCAAATCGTGAGGATAACACTAATATATTGAAGGCTTAGGCCTATTCAGTAAGGTTAATAAACTGTTTAATGTTAAATAATTTAACCCCAGATTCAGTTTACTTGGATAATATACAAGTCTGACATTTTAAACTGGGCAGTCGCTTTACAAGTAAGTCTCGTGTACAACCGTATAACTGACCAAATCCATTCACGGCCTGGTTAATTTTTATGTTTTTTTTTACAAAAACACAGAATTTCCGGGTAACAGGTGGTCGAAATAGTTTAACAGTGAAGATTATCCCAAAATATAGGCCATCCATGAGCTAGTGTATGGACGAGCTGACCCCACACATTTATTACAAGCGCTCCCAATAGGCCAACATAGTCTCCAAATAATAGACGGAGCAAACCGGTTACCATCAACGATTCCCACCAATAAACTATGTACTCATTTACAGACCAATTATTATAGTATATAGACCTACATTACAGCTGGGTGATTAAAAACATAATCCTCTTGCCCTCCAATACTTCATAAGTTGACCACTCAATGAATTCTGTCTATTTATTCGTTTCCGTGTCTTGTTTTATTTAATGCTACATTCTTTTTTTTTCGTAGTTTGCTTCCTCGTAATAGCCATATTTTCTTAGTTTTTTCTTTGAGTTCTTGCATTTGTATTGAACTTTTATGGGATGACGTAAACCCAATCAAGTGTAAGTATAGTATACAGTATACCCTACTATAAGAAAAGTAATTTTAAAATACAATACCAAAAGATATACAAAATATCAGAATATGAGTAACCAAAAACAAGAAAAGAAAAAAACCCTTAAATGTTATTTGTGCACATTTTGTCGAAAACGTTTTGTTACTTAGAACATTTTATTTTGCATGCCCTATTCAAATATTGATTTTCAGTTTGATTTCTTTTTGTTTTACATTATTTAGTGCTTTTACATCGTTTCATATTCTGTTTTCGTGAGTTTTCATAGTATGTTTACTTTGATATTTTGTTTTAGATTTTTCGTTAATCACATTAGCGTATATTTTACGATCTTACTTTCAATTTGGACTTTCTTTAATTTGACTTTTAGTTTTTGTTATTTTTTTTGTTTTTTTGGGGGGGTAATTTCCTTTGTTTATTTCTAGTTTTGCGTTTTATGTTTTAATTTTTTACGTGAACCTTTTGCACGCTTACTTTACTTTACATGGCTCACTTTGTACTTCCCAGTCCGATGAAACAAAGAAATTTAGGAGCAACAATCTTAACGTAGACAGAAAACATCGTGTTTATACGAGTTTATTCCTTCCTTTCTTTGGCCTTGTATGGTCGTGTCACGTCACAATAACAAATAAAGGATTATTTTGCTGGTAGCTCTTACGCAATATTGTTTACACACACAGAAGTGTGTACATATAGCGGATAGGCCTACTCATTAGAGAAGGTATGCTAAAGAACCGAGGTGACCGATTAAGCCAACACGTGTATAGAAGAAGTAGCTGAAAGTCGACTGAAAATTTCACACTTTGTCCCTCACCTTGGACGTTTTTTTTATAACGAAACAAAGAAACTAATGTTATGATATGAATCGGTGAATGTTTCCCAAACGCATCATGTAAATTTGACGGACTGTACACAATGTTCTTCCATTTTAAAGAAAAAAAACTTTAAGTTTGTAAAAATTAAAAAAACAAATAAATAAATAAATAAATACATTTAGTTGAGTTTTATTTAAAAATGGAATAGGTTTACACATTCCTCCATGGTTTACATTACGGTTAACAGAGTCCGTCATGGAGGTACATGTATACCTCATTAAGTCCGTCTATCCCTGCCTGTTTGCTTTGTGGACAATCACCAAGGCCATAGTTTAGCATTTGTGTTTGTACAATAATCGCGCCGTCTATTAAGTCGAGCAGGGTAATAATTTGCCAAGCTGCCGATTAAGGAATTACGTAAGCTCATCAGCTATCTTATTATAAACAAGTACGGCACGCTCAGCATAGGTAACCGTGGCTCTAGTGATCCTTGGACAAAACCATACACAATGAAGGTTATACATACTTTTCCCACATTGGGTTATGGGGGACATCCTGTAGGGTTCGTGTGCTTAAGGAAAATCTCTCTATACTCAAACCCTGATAATTCTTTCGACCCAAAATTTTCAACATCAGCCTAATATGTATTTCTCTCCATTTGCTTTCATTATAACCCTCACCCCAATTTACCTCTAGACCCCTGTACTGGACACCCAAAACGTTATGGGGACAGAAAATGTCCCCACAACTCGCTCAGATTTTTTCAAACAAAAGAAATTGTCCCCATAACGAGGTGTATGCGTGAATACCCAAAACCGTCTTTAACGGATGCTTTTATCTGGGGATTAAACTTTATCGAACCACCCATGAGCTATACGCGGTGTTTGTATCGCGTACGCAGCATCTACAGTTTTACTTGCTTTGTTCTGGCGGCAGTGTGGCCGGATATCCTCTGTGCAACTGGTATTGCAACTGATAAGATATGAGGAATATCGGTGCGACCAATTTGTGGGGCTGACCATCACTCCGGTCCTGACCATAATAGGACGTATGGGTTATAACTTGCTCTCTGGAATTTACCGTGAATATCTCTGCAGTGTCGGACTGTATATATGCTGCTCACCGGTGAGTGTTCCACTACCACAACTTTTAAGACAAAACGTATGTTTTCATATTTTCAGCTACCACAGACATGATGATCGGTACAAACTGGTACATGTCTGCACACGTAAAACCCATTCGCGCGATTGCACAATAGACTACGAAGGTGACGTGAGTCATTCCCAACAAATCTTGCGTGTTAATTGTTCCATTGCACATGCTGATATGTTCCCATTGCTCTGTGGCATCTTATTTCTGGGTTGATTCTTCACTTTGACGCTAAAAAGTCATTTCTAAAATTCCAATAACCTCAAAACTCATTCTTTAAATACGATTCCATAAAATTGTCTGTTGGCAAATCATTGTGGAATTCGCTTACGCAACACCCCTCCCACACGAATGGGGTTGATCTAACTTGCTCTACAAACAGACCCATTTTTATTTGTATTTTTCCCAGTTTTTAATGTTCTTTTAAAGATTCCAACAATTCATATGCTGTTCTATTAAGATTTTTAGGCTCACCCATTCACATGTAGTCCTATGGAGATTTCCAGGCTCTCACAATTCATATGTGCTGTCCGGTAGAGATTTCTAGGTCCTATAGAGATTCTTAGCATCAGGCTCATGTAAATGAGTCCTGTAGAGATTCCTAGGTCCTACGCTGTCCTATAGAGATTGCTAGGTTCCTCTTGTTTTTCTTTTAATTATGCTAATGGTCCGTTAAAGATTCTTAGGTTCATTCATATCCCGTCCTATTAAGATTCTTACGTCCTACGCTGTCCTATCAAGATTTTTAGGTTCCTTATGTTTTTTTGTTTTTTTAATATTTTTTTATATTTTTTTTCGATTTTATGCTAATGAGTCCGCTAAAGATTCTTAGGTGCCTTTTGTTTTTCCTTTAATTATGCTAATGAGTCCATTAGAGACCCAACACACTACTCATGTACAGTGTACAACTATGCAAACTGCACGGAAGAGCACATTACACGTACAGGTGTACATATGTATGAGCATCATTCTACATGTACAATGTACATGGTACATTTCATGCATAACTGCTTGAAAGTAGTACTCCCAGCCTGGAAGTGTTTACTTAAGGATTACAAGCAATTGTTTGGCTAATGGGTTACAAAGATAAGAAACTGGCAAAGGTGTTTGTGTGTCAACACCAAAAAGCAGTGGATCTTTGCCTGTTTTGGCTCTAGTGGCATGTTTCCCTCATGAGAACAACTTGAGGGGGAGAAATTCAAAGATTGATGCCGTCACCAGACCGAAAGTTACAATGAAAAGACCTTTAAACCTTAAAGAATTGCTAAACAATCAACCGCGAGAGATATAATCCAGATTTTTCCTTCAGTTAGCACAGTTAACTTAGCTCCCGAGCTTTCTGATAATAGAGCGCGATGACGTCATCAAGTATCAGATAACAAGCAATTGGAAATTTCTAGATGTAATCTATAAAAATTTATTTAAAATCAACCGTGAGATATCTGATTTTGCTTTTTATGGGAATTGATAGAATAATCCAGGCAAGTAGTAAAGATAAAAATTTATGCGACAACACGATGTGTTAATTTTTAGGTATGAAATTTCTAATGCAATTTGTCACCGGGACTTACAGTCTAAAGTCTTAAACATATTTGTCATATATATCCTATAATCGAAATTACATGACCAAGACAAATCTCACGATGGCGTCACGCTTAAAGGTCAAGTCTCTAGCAAAAGACATAGAAGTGATAGAGTTTTGTGCTGAATATAACAGAAAAACGGAATGCCTCTGTTTGCAAGAGACGCAAGATGTCTATTTTTTGGGGTTTTGGCTTCTTCTTTTTTTTCTTCTTGTTCTATCACAAATGCCATAGACAATGGCACGTTTCATTTTCGGGGTCACTTTTGCCATTAAACACAGTTCAATCTTAATGAAAATGGGCATACACTTGTGCTGAACTCGTGCATGTTGCTCTGACGCCATGATGACGTCACACGTGTCATGTGACGTCATCTTAAAATATATGTGCATTTTTGAAGAGCTATATCTAGAGAAACGAAGCTCCGATTAAGTTTAAACTTGATATCTAGTTAGACCAGTATATATCATAGATGACAATTGACATGACGTCATGATGACGTAATCCTACGATTTTATATTAATTTTTTAGTTTTTGAACGTTAAAGATTCTTAAAGCTATATCTCATCAACATAAAATGCTAAATTCAACATTCTTTTTGCAATAGATTTGTTAGCTCATACATTCTTTCAAATAAATGTAAAAAATGTGTGACGTCATGATGACGTCATAAAAAATGTGCCTTTTTGAAACACATATAAGGGTAGGTCCGATCATTATAAAAATTGGTGGGTAGGTAGATAATGTCACTAGCATGCACAATCCGAAGCGACGTCATAATGACGTCATCGGCTAATTTTTTATGAGTTTTGAAATGTTTTAAATTTCATTGTACTCTCAAAATTTAGCACTTTTTCAAATGCCATGAACTTCAAACTTGGCATATGCATTGATAATCTACTCGAAATGTGTGCCGAAGCATGACGTCATGATGACGTAATCATGTGTCACTAGGTGTATTTTTGTAGGGCACATATCTAGAGAACCGCAGGTCCGATTCGGTTCAATTTTGGTTTGCTGCTAGGCCGGCATGTGTTATATATAAAAATTTACGTGACGTCAAGATGACGTCATCCTGAGATTTCATATTGATTTTAAAGTTGCTTAACCTTGTAGTTTCTCAAAGCCATATCTCATTAACAGAACATGCCAATTTCGAAATTCTGTTTATATGTCTATTAGGCCATAGATACATATAAATGTGAAAAAATGTGTGACGTCATGATGACGTTATCAAAATTGCGCTTTTTCGAAACACATAAAAGGGTAGGTTCGATCACCATGAAAACTGGTGGGTAAGGTTATTGTCACCAGCATGCAAAATCCGAAGTGACGTCATACTGAATTATTTAATGTTTTAAATTTCATTCTACTCTCAAAATTTTACACTGTAATTAATCAGACTGACTCCAAATATGACATTAACCAGGGCCACGTTGCAAGTGTTTGCTTTGACAAGTGCCGTTGTGATGACCTCATCATGGGTAACGTGACGTCATCTTAAAGGTGTGTACTTTAGGGTCCTATATCTAGAGAACCGTAGGTATGATTGTGTTCAATCTAGGTATGCAGGTAGACAATGATGTCTTATAGAATAAAACACTTGACTTGACGTCATGATGATGTCATCATGCAATTTTACACTATTTTTTTAGTTTTTAAACCTTTAAAGCCATATCTCATCAACGGAACATGCTAATTTCGAAATTCTTTTTGTTTGTTCGGTCCTATGTTTGACGTCATCGAAGGCATAATTTCCTGAAAGACATATACAGGTAGGTCAGATTGTCATGAAAATTGGTGGGTAGGTAGATTTGTCATTAGTAAGCAAAATTCGAAGTGACATCATAAAATATAATGCGGAAAATCCCAATGTTCTGTTCATCGAAGAGACATAGAGACCTCTAGTTTCTTCTTCTTTTTCTTCTTCTTCTTTGGCTTTTCCGAAACTTTTTGGAGAAGCCTTTGTTTTTGTACGGATTTTGTTTGGGTTTTTCCGACAATCAGTCGGAAAAGGCTTTGTTTTTGTTCGGATTTTTGGCTTTTCCGACAATCAGTCGGAAAAGGCTTAGTTTGTGTTCGGATTTTTTTTCTTCCGCTTCCTCTTCTTATTTTAGTTCTATCCCAAATCCCATAGACTTTGTACATGAGTTTTGTCGGCGGCACTTTGGGCATTAAACAATCTCCGATCTTAATCAAAATTAACATAAGCATATAACCCAATCTGAAATTGTGCGCCGAAGTGTGACGTCACGATGACGTCATCACGTGTCACGTGACGTCATCTTAAAAGTGCATTTTTGAAGGGCCCATATCTAGAGAACCGTAGGTCCGATTGCGTTCAAATCAGGTATGTTGGTAGACCAGAACGTGTCATAGATAAAAATTGAGGTGACGTCATGATGACGTTTTATGACATCACGTATTTTTTGTGTGTGAAGTACAACCAAGGCGGAGACTAACATCGTTGAAAGCAAGTTCACATCTTTTTCCGCTTTCAAATTATAAGGCACTTCCGGTTTGGACAGGAAGGAAGGGTCACGTGATTTGACGCACACGAGATAAAATGAAGACCCTGGTTTATATTATCAATTCCCACAAAAATCAAGTTCAGGGCTCCCACGGTCGATTTTATATTGATTTTCAAAGATTAAATCTATTATTCTTTAATTGCTTGTAATGATGACGTCATCATGACGTCAGAGTAATATGCACGAAATAAGTACAGGGTCTTAGCCTATGCAAACTCTCATTAAGATAGAAGTCTGTTTAATGGCAAAAGTGATGGGTGGAATAAAACATGTGCATTGTCTATGGCATTTTTGATAGAAGAACAAGAAGAAGAAGAAGAAGAAACTAGATGTGTTGTCTGTCCATGACAGACGAACAGGCTTTTCTGGGAGTACTGGTTACTGATATAAACGAATATTTTTTTTAATTACATAAACAAAATCAGGTGATGACGTCATCACGACGTCACTTTATGTTTAACATACCTGCAAAGTTTTGTCACGATTGGACCTTGTCTTCTGCGCATAAACAAAACCCGCATATTTTATGACGTCATCATGACGTTACACATTTTTCACATCTACATGTAAGAATGTATGAGCTAACAAACCTATTACAACAAGAATTTGGAATTCAATCGGATGTACAGTTCTCAAGATATAGGACCCTAAAGTGTGCACCTTTAAGATGACGTCACATGACCATGATGATGTCATCACGACGGTAATTGTGAAAGCAAACATTTGCGATGTGATCATTTGCGATGTGTCAAGATTGGAGTCAATCTGATCAATGACAATGGACAATTTGGAGAGTACAATAAAATTCGAAATCATGACGTCATGATTACGTTATCAGATGTCACGTTACATAACATTAAAGGTGCAGGTTTTATAGGCCTATATCTCTAAAACTATAGGTTCAATGGGGCTGATATGTGGTATGCACATAGACAGGGTGATGTTATAGTTGAAAATTAATGTGATGTCATGGTGACGTCATCAAACGATTTCTATATTGTTTTTAGGTTTTTGAACCTTTAACTCATACATCATCAACTATAGCTCCTAAATTCGAACTTCGTTTTGTAAACAGTTTGTTAGGTCATAGATATTTACATTTAAAATAAAATAAGTGTGACGTCATGATGACGTCATCAAAAGCATGATTTTGGGAAACACATAAGGGTAGGTCCGATCATCATGAAACTTGGTGGGTGGGTAAATATTGTCAAAAGTATGCAAAATTCAAAGTGACGTCATAAAAATAATGCGGAAAAGCCCTATATTCTGTTCATCGAAAGAAAGAAAGAAAAAAGAGGGAGAAACATTAAGTATGTAATGTAAGACCACTCCTTTTCAAATTTGGTTGGAGGTGTAGTGCAAATAATTCAGTGCGGAGCACCGAGTCTTCGTTTTTTCTCCATTGTGAACTCCAGGGAACACTTCGGTTGGTCGCAAGTTTTACCTACCAAAGGTACTCTCTTAATATAAAAGAGTGAAAAACTCACTCTCCTAAAGAGTAAATCTCTTTAAAAAAAACACTCCAAAAGAGTGAAAACCAATCCAAAAGAGTAAAATTTCAACTCTTTCGAGGAGCCATAAGGGACCACTCTTTTTAGACTTGCCCCTTTCATAGCTCCTGGAAAGAGTGAAAATGTTACTTTTTTGAAGTGGTTTTCATAAGAGATTCACTTTTTTTGAGTGGTTTAATAAGTTTAAAAAGGGAGACCCAGTTCAGTCAGCGGCAACTCTCAATGCTGATCTTGCTCAAATCCACCTATGTGCCCTCAAATGGAAGGTGATCTTTGCCCCAGAGAAATGCAAGCTGATGACCTTGAGTAAGAAGAAAATATCAGAGCAACCTGATCTCATCCTAGGTGATGTGACGCTATAAGAAGTTGATGAGCTCAACATCTTGAAGGTCAAGTTCTCTAAGACACTCAACTTTCACTCTCATGTCAACTCCATTTCAGAGAAGGCAGAAAAGAGTCAGCGTCCTCCGAAAGGTTTCCCCCTACCTGGACTATGGAATATGCCTCTTTTGCATGGATGTCTGCTTGTGAATCACAGCTTAGGAAGCTCGATGACATCCAGCAGAGAGCGATTAAGATCGTCAATGCTCCTCCAGGATCTGTAACAATTGACCCTTTAGCGCCAAGAAGAACAGGCTTGGTCTTGTTTTCAAGATACATACTGAGGAGTCACCTGAGCTAATTCAATGTATGCTACCTCCTTCACTCAGATCAACCAGGACAACTCGGAGCAAACAGAACATGGGCACCCATGCTGTACAGGAAGGAAGGAAGGACAGCGACCAACCATTGGTCCCTTCAGCAATATGACCGGTTCTTCCCACCTGCCATTATCCCTGTGTGGAACAATCTTCCAGGTGAAGTAGTCGGCCATCCTCATCACAGTGGAAACAAGAAGTAAGAAGTTCTGCCAGAGAGCTTCCCAGATAGCACGTTGCATCAATGTCGGTTTCTGATCGGCAATGTCGGCGTTGGCATTTTGTGTTCAGCCAACGTTAGGCCAATGTCATCAATTGATCGGCAATTTCGGCGTTGGATTAAAGTTGGTGGTTGAGAATGGGTCAATGTTGGTCAAAAGGTTGGCGGTCCTGACGTCGGCCGAATGTAGGAAACAAATGCTCGGCCAACATTGGTTATGGGTTGTGATTCAACATTGGCGTCATGCTGGTTTAGAAGGTTGGAACAACGTTGGGAAAAAGTTGGCAATCATCATGTCGGTAATATGTAGAAAGCCAATGCTGGCCCAACATTGGTTGTAGGTCATGATTAAACATTGGCGTCATGTTGGTGAAGAAGAGAGGAACAACGTTGGGCAAAAGGTGGCAACCGTTATGTTGGACAATGTAGGAAGAAAATGCCAGGCCAACGTTGGTTGTAAGTTGTGTGTAAACATTGGCGCTATGCTGTGTAGAGATATGCGTATTCATGTAACGTGTACAGCGCATGCGCCCTAAGGGAAGGGCGAATAAATACAGCAGCCATGCAGTACAGATGTCCACAAATGCACCGTCTCCTGTGAGCCATATGTTCACCATCACAACATGGTGGCAGCGGTGTAAAAGGACCGCCACAACATTTGACATGAACTACAGGAATCTGTCGGCGTGTTAGCTTGCCAATCAGTGGTGAAAAGGCGTGAGAAAGACCCTGAAACTTTCCCATGGCGGCACGAATTTCGCTATAGAGACGGACCAACCACGCGGTCCCTGCATGCTGTGTGCGTTGTGACAATACACGTACAGCCCAACCCCATGCACGGACGTCTCGCGCTCGCCAGCCACACGGTCATACGGACATCCAGCCCCCAGCTTACCTGGTCGCAACACCCTCAGCATCGACCGACGGCACCCCTCGACTACCCGCACAGACGAGACGAGACGAGGTGAAAGCAGCAGAATTCTGGGCATCGCATCACCTGCACTTTCTGCCGAGAAGAATCCAGATTTTCGCCATCGTGCGCCGTTCAACTACACAGTACACTGGCACTGCATCCGATTCGTGAGAAAGTCATTGGGCCGTTTTTTCCAAAACTGTACCCGCACAACCGGCCCATATCATCAGAGTGCCTGCAGCCTAGGGATCGTCTGCACTCTGGGAAAAGATTTTGTGCAGAAAATGCCACAGACAAGAATTGCCCAGCTAAACTTTGGAACTTGTGACTGTAATACATAACATAGTCATAGGCTTAACCGGTTCATTGCTGATTTATATGTGAGATCTAGGTTAGTCTATCAATACTAACTTACAGTGCACTATATGTTGCATATACTAGAAGTGCATTCATTGTTCAATATTGCTCACCGTGAACTCACTGGTTTAAATTTTTGAACAACGGTTACTATTGTGTGTTTTTTAGCACTCTTCACAGTTTATCACTGTTTAGTATTCTTGCATAGTAGCCAGATATTATTGAACTAAGTGTTTGCTTGACCATGGCTAAATTTCCGGAAATGAACTGGACCACGAAGAACGTGGGCGAAGACTTCAAGCTCTTTAAGCAGAGGCTCATCCTCTGCATAAAGGATCATGATATCAGACAACCGGACAAGCAGGCACTTAAAATAAAAATAGCCGTGGGCACAGAAGGCTTAAAGCGCCTCAATGCATCTGGATTGTCTGAAGTTGACCAGGAAGACCCAGAAAAATTATCGACATTGTTTGAAAGTCAGTTGAAAATTAGTGTCAATTTTCGCATTCACAGGTTAGAGCTTATGAGGTATAAACAAAAGCTTGGTGAAACGATTGATGATTTCGTAAACAGATGTAGGGACAAAGCGAAAGATTGCGAGTTTACACCAGCAGAGCTGGATGAGCGAGTTGTCGCTTTCCGCCATAGCCTTTTCGAGAAACCGCGAGGCTACACGATCAAAGCAATGCTAGAAGAGGGACGCCGTCACGAAGCAGTCGCGGCAAGCAAGCAATGCATAGAGTCTCTCTCGGATGCCTCAGCGCGCAAAGCCGCTAACGAGTCTGCGTCAGTAGATGTCATCCGCTCTTCGCGTCGCGTATGCAAAAATTGCGGCCTCTCGCACAAACCCCGCAGTTGCCCTGCGTTCCACGATACGTGCAAAGCATGCGGCACCAAAGGCCACTGGGCCAAGCTCTGCAGAAAAGCGCAGCGTGATAGACAAAGCCGCCGACCCAGCAGATTACCAAGCAGGCACCGCCGGCAGGCTCATAGCACATCTAGATCACGCAGGCCTTATAACAAGTCACTAAACCGTGGTACACGCAGTTCCAGGGCCACTGACTTCAAAAATGACCAACAGGAGCAGCATGACATCATAAACGATGATGACGACATTCACATCATGCCGGGTGACACCTTCAACGCCATCACCGTGTCTGATATGTGTGTCACTTCGATACAGCTGCATGGGTCTACCGAAGTTTTCACTACACTTGAACGTCGTCTGCCCAGATCGACTTGGAAGGCATTTCCTGAAAGTAAAGGTGGACACCGGTGCAAGCGCCAACACGCTGCCAGTCTGAACCATGAAACAGATATACGGGGGCAGGTGGAAGTCGCTTACCCTACCAACAAACGCACGGCTCACTGCGTATAACGGTTCCAGAATAACCTGCCATGGATACTTGAACCTCATGTGCAGCTACAAGGGCAGTGATTGGTCACGTGAAAAGTTCTTCATCGTTGACGTCCCTGGCCTAGCCGTTGCTGGCCTGCCGATGAGCCAGAAGCTGCAACTAGTGACGATAAATGCAGTGTCCTCCGCCCAAGATGCACACTCTATGCCTGGGATCCACCCCAAACCGGCGCCTACTACCGCACCGCCTATCAAACCACGTCACATAAACGGCACATTGGATCTGCAAAAGTTGTACCCAGCACGGTTTGACACACTGGGCAATTTCAAAACGCTGGCCCATCTCCATCTAAAAGATGATGCCCAGCCTAGCATCGACCCGCCCCGCAAGTGTAGTGTACATCTCAAACCCAAACTACGGACAGAATTGAACAACATGGAGCGCGACGGGGTGATCCGTGCAGTGACGCATCACACCGACTGGTGTAGCTCCGTCACCACGAGCGTGAAGAAGGATGGCTCCCTCCGGTTGTGCCTGGATCCAAAACGTCTGAATGACAGCCTCAAGCGATGTCCGCACAAGATACCAACTCTAGAAGAGTTAAACCCTGCATTTTCCCAAGCCAAGTTGTTTTCGAAGCACGATGCCAAGGCAGGCCTACTGGTCTGTCCACCTGGATGATGTCTCTCAGGAACTGACAACTTTCCGGACGCCCTTCGGTCGTTACTGTTTCAGACGTCTCCCATTTGGCCTGTCGGTGAGCCAAGACATATTCCAGCAGTGCATGGATGACATCATCAGCAAGTTGCCGGGCTGCGTGGGCATCGCTGACGATATCGCTGTTTTGGGGCGCACCGAGAGCGAACATGGTGACAATCTCCTACGCCTCATGGAGACAGCCAAATCTGAGGGCCTGGTGTTCAACAGCAGTAAATGCCGCATTAAGACAGACCAAATCAACTTCTTTGGTTCCCTGTATTCAGCTGGCGGAATTCGCCCTGACCCTGGCAGAGTTGCCGACATACATGCCATGCCAACTCCGCAAGACAAGGAAGACCTGCAGAGGTTCCTTGGAATCGTCAACTTCGTATCTCCACACATCCCCAATTGTGCCGACAAAGCCGCACCCTTGCGGGATCTGCTGAGGAAAGATGTACCCTTCCTATGGCAAGATGACCATCAGGCTGCATTTTATGCACTTAAACACTCCATCACTGCGGAGTCTTGCCTCCAGTATTATGACCCGAGGCTGGAGACCCCCCTTGAGGTCGATGCCTCGCAGAAAGGCCTCGGCGCCTGCCTCATTCAAGATGGAAAGCCAGTGGCAAAAAGCCTATCAATGTCCCAGTCCAACTACTCCAACATAGAACGTGAAGCACTCGCCCTGGTTTTCACAAAGTTGCACACATACATTTTCGGCAGCCGCATCAGAGTACTCACCGACCACAAGCCATTGGTAACCATATGGAACAAGCCACTGTCCAGTGCCCCACCGCGTCTGCAGAGACTGATGATCAAGGTGCAGGGGTACCAGTTCGACCTGGAATACAAGCCAGGCAGCGCCATGGTGATAGCTGATGCACTGAGCAGGCTCCCAAGTCCAGCAGACCACGACGACATACCCCTTGATGTTGCTGTCGATGTCCATAGCATCGAGCAGCAGGTAGCCATCCAGCAGCTAGACCTGGTGCACTTCGGTGCAGCCAAGCAGGACACGCTCCAAAACGAAACCGCCAAAGACCCTGTCCTGAAAGAGCTCCAAAAATGCATATATGCTGGCTGGCCTGATTCCATCAAGGATCTCCCTCGCGACATCCGCCCATTTTGGTCGTTCAGAGATGACCTAGGGCTGTCCTCTGGTGTCATATTCAAGGGTCGTCAAGTTGTAATCCCAGAGTCGATGCGAGAGGACATACTCTCCCAACTCCACATCGGCCATCTCGGCATCGAAAACAATAGACGCCTTGCACGCAACTCGGTCTACTGGCCGAACATCAACGACCACATTAGCCGTCTAGTCAAATCATGTCAGGCATGCGAGGCACACCAAAGTCGCCAACAGAAACAACCACTTCAGCCACACGAAGTACCTCTCACACCGTGGACAAAACTGGGCACGGATCTCTTCGAGCTTGGAGGTGACACCTACCTACTCATTGTAGATTACTACTCGAAGTACCCAGTGGTGCACAAATTGTCCGACACAACCAGCTCATCTGTTGCCCAACGAACAGCGGCGACGTTCAGTCTCTTTGGTGTGCCAAGACAGATAGTCCCCGACAACGGTCCACAATTTGTAGGGCAGCCATACAAAGCCATGTGTGAGAAATGGTCAGTCAACCATGTTACCTCCTCCCCCAGATATCCTCGCTCGAATGGAATGGCAGAGCGCACAATCCGAACGGTGAAGTCCATCATGAAAAAGTGCCACGAGACTGACCAGGGTGTCAACAAGGCATTGCTCAACCTGCGGGCAACACCGATTGATGCTCACCTGCCTTCCCCAGCAGAAATCCTGTTCGGGCGACCCATCAATACCACACTACCGAGCAACAACCCTGTAGCAACCTCGCAGAAACCTTTGGAAGTCAACGACCGCCTGTCATCACGCAGGGACAGCATGAAAACCAACTACGACGAACGTGCAGGCGATGACCTACCACCCCTGTATGTTGGACAAAAGGTCCGCATACTAGACCAACCAAGTCGATCCTGGGTTCCTGGAGAAGTGACCAAGGTCTGCAAAGAGCCTAGGTCATACGAAGTCAAGACGCCTAACGGAACCACCATCCGGCGCAACCGATCACATCTGCGGGAAATGCACAGTAAACCCATACTGCGCAAGCAAAACGCAGCGACTGCAGCGGTTAAGCAGCCAAAACCCGTTCATTTCAATCTACCCCCACGCGCACTCTTCGTGACTCGAGGCTCTGACCAGCCGGTGACTGAGAAACCCAGTCAAAAAACAGACAGCAAACCAAAACCAAGGCCCAATACAGGAGATTTCCTACAGAGGTCTAAAACCCACACGGTCTGGCCGAACTACCAAACTACCGGCCAGATATACCCTGAACTAATTTTTTCCCAACGATGTTTACATGCATTCAGTTTGTTTAATAAAGTGTTGTTCTTTACCAGGATGCTAATCAGGATGATTAGTGTCAAGCCATAATGTTTACAAAGCTTAAATGTTCTCTTATTCTTGACAAAGTGGACGATTTTCAATATTTCGGCACGAAATAATTAATCACACATCTTTTACAACTGACTTAGACCAGATTTGTTATTTCAAAAAGGGGGGATGTAGAGATATGCGTATTCATGTAACGTGTACAGCGCATGCGCCCTAAGGGAAGGGCGAATAAATACAGCAGCCATGCAGTACAGATGTCTACAAATGCACCGTCTCATGTGAGCCTTATTTTCATCATCACAACATGCTGGTTAGGAAGACTGGAGCAACGTTGGGCTAAAGGTGGCAACTGTTTTGTTGGATAAATGTAGGAAGAAAATGCTTGACAAACGTTGGTTGTAGGTCATATTTAAACATTGGCGTCATGTTGGTGAAGAATAGAGGAACAACGTTGGACCAAATGTGGCAATCGTCATGATTGACACATGTAGGAAGAAAATGCCAGAACAACGTTGGTTGTAGGTTGTGTTTAAACATTGGCGCCATGCTGGTTAGGAAGGTTGGAACAACGTTGGGAAAAGGTTGGCAATCGTCATGTCGGTAATATGTAGGAAGACAATTCTGGCCCAACATTGGTTGTAGTTCATGATTAAACATTGGCGTCATGTTGGTGAAGAAGAGAGGAACAACGTTGGGAAAAAGGTGGCAATCGTTATGTTGGACAAATGTAGGAAGAAAATGCCAGGCCAACGTTGGTTGTAGGTTGTGTTTAAATATTGGCGCCATGCTGGTTAGGAAGGTTGGAACAACGTTGGGAAAAAGTTGGCAATCGTCATGTCGGTAATCTGTAGGAAGACAATTCTGGCCCAACATTGGTTGTAGTGCATGATTGGTGAAGAAAAGAGGAACAACGTTCGGCAAAAGGTGGCAATCGTTATGTTGGACAAATGTAAGAAGAAAATGCTACGCTAACGTTGGTTGCAGGTCATAATAGTGTTCATTCGTTTTGAACGTACACAGGACGGTCATTTACGTCTCAGCCAATGAAATGCCTTGCTTATAAGGCTCCGCCCACTGTTACCGTCCACTACCTTACCTTTATTATTCAAATTACACAGTGCTTGTATTAATTATAATAACAGGGCAAGAGGATTTCAACTTGTCCATCGGTAGGAAAATCAGAATAACAAAAGATAATTCTGGGCGGCAGGGTCTCGAATAGTGAGATGGATTTGTGTACTGTATTGTGACAACTGCACGACATGACTTGATAAAGGAATGCATTTTAAACGTAACCTGGGAATGGACTACTTAATCTCATGTTAAAATTTAAAAAGAAAATTGTCTGCCATTTTCCTACCAATAAATGTAAATACAAATCAATCTATCTTACAATCTATCTTACATCTGCATACTGTCATCGGAATCCTATTTCTTTAATCTCCGCCAAAAATTGTGATCAGCAGTATCACATGTATTACGAATAAATAATTATAAATTTTGTCTTTGATGAAGGTCTTACTTAAGACCGAAATGGAGGCAAGCTAATTTTGTTTAGTAAAATGTGGGTCTATGTAGTGACCGCACCCTGTCTGAGCCTTATTATCAAGTTCCTTGTGTTCCAAATGCCTTGTCACATAAAAATTGTAAAGATTACAGTTATCTGTGATAATCACAATTTGAGCAGCAACAAATTCGTACGCTTATAAACAAAGTCTGTGTCTAAAAAAAATCGTAAACGTAAGACACCGTCAGTCTTTAGAATAACAAGGCATTTTGAACGCAAGAAAATAATAAGTCTAATAAAGGGGACGGTCACTACTTAGATTTATAATAGAAACAGTATACGTAGGATTTTAAAGGCTTATACGTAGGGTACTGTCAGTCTTCAGAATTTGGAACGCAAGACAACAATAACGCTGAGGCGGGGTACGGTCACAACTTAGACTTTATTACAATAGAAACAGTACGTAGGATTTGAAAGGCTTAAACGTAGGGTACCGTCAGTCTTTAGAATTTGGAACGCAAGACAACAATAAGGCACTACCCCAATGCATTCTTTATTTAGCCATATAACATCCAGTTGGAAAAATACAGTACATAACTCCATTTCATTGTTCTAGACGCTACCGAATAGAATTCTCTTTTGTTATTCTGATTTTTGTACCGAAGGACGAGTGAAATTCCTTGCCCTGTTATTATAATTATATAAGCGCAGTGCAATTTGAATAAGAAAAGTAAATCAGTGGACGGTTACGGTGGGCAGTAACTGTGGGCGGAGCGTATAAGCAAAAGGCATTTCATTGGCTGAGACGTATATGACCGTCCTGTGTACGTTCAAAACAAACGAACACTAACTAAACATTGGCGTCATGTTGGTAAAGAATAGAGGAACAACGTTGGGGAAAAGGTGGCAATCGTTATGTTGGACAAATGTATGAAGAAAATGCTTGACCAACGTTGGTTGTAGGTCATAGTAGTGTTTGTGCGTTTTAGACGAACGTACGACGGACGTTATGTCCTCGGCCAATAGAAAATCTTAACTTTACAGGCTCCACCCCAGGCTCCACCCACCACGACCGTCGCGACCGTCTAATTCAACAATGGCTTGAGTTGGGATTGTTGCATTCTATTCATAGAAGCACTGGCGTAATCCTTGTCGAAGACTTGTGTATCGCCACAATCTTCGCCAAGGAAATTCCCCTGGAGCGGCACAAACATTCGTCTTGTAAATCCTTTGTGTAGAATAGTTGAGGAAATCACAGTCGAAATTCCATATGAAAAAAGTGTTAAAAATGTGGGTTTATGTGGTTTTGAAGCATGTTTTTCTTAAAATACATGAAAACAAAGGAATGTCCAGAGAAGGTATGAAATGTAAGACTGAGTATGTGTGAGTATGAGTATGTATATACCGGAAATCGTAGACCTAGGAATTAGTCTTAGAGGTCTTTGTAGTTTTATGAATGAGGACGTAAGAGTTGAAAGACCCTCGCGTATTAGACCTAAAGTTTTTGTAGTTTTGTGAATGAGAACGTAAGGGTTGAAAGAACCTCGCGTATTAGTCTTAGGGGTCTTTGTAGTTTTGTGAATGAGAACGTGAGTTTAAAGAACCCAAACGTCTTAGACCCAAAGGTTTTTGTAGTTTTGTGAATGAGAACGTAAGGGTTGAAAGAACCTCGCGTATTAGTCTTGGGGGTCTTTGTAGTTTTGTAAATGAGAACGTGAGTTGAAAGAACCCAAACGTCTTAGACCCAAAGGTTTTTGTAGTTTTGTGAATGAGAACGTAAGGGTTGAAAGAACCTCGCGTATTAGTCTTAGGGGTCTTTGTAGTTTTGTGAATGAGAACGTGAGTTGAAAGAACCCAAACGTCTTAGACCCAAAGGTTTTTGTAGTTTTGTGAATGAGAACGTAAGGGTTGAAAGAACCTCGCGTATTAGTCTTAGGGGTCTTTGTAGTTTTGTGAATGAGAACGTGAGTTGAAAGAACCCAAACGTCTTAGACCCAAAGGTTTTTGTAGTTTTGTGAATGAGAACGTAAGGGTTGAAAGAACCTCGCGTATTAGTCTTAGGGGTCTTTGTAGTTTTGTGAATGAGAACGTGAGTTGAAAGAACCCAAACGTCTTAGACCCAAAGGTTTTTGTAGTTTTGTGAATGAGAACGTAAGGGTTGAAAGAACCTCGCGTATTAGTCTTAGGGGTCTTTGTAGTTTTGTGAATGAGGACGTAAGAGTTGAAAGAACCCAAACGTCTTAGACCCAAAGGTTTTTGTTGTTTTGTGAAAGATAACGTAAGATGTGAAAGAACCCAGCTTCCTAGACTTAAAGGTCTTGAATGAGAACGTAAGAGTTGAAAGAACCTTGCGTCACAGACCTAAAGTCTTCGTTGTTTTGTAAATGATGACGTGAGATTTGTAAGGGAAGACTATAAAAGACAAATATTTGTGGTACTCTGAATGAAGTTGGATAATTTGAAGTAAGGTTGAAAAAGTCCACCTGAATCCCCTGAGGTGTTAATATGAATTAGCACGCGAGGTTTGAAAATTGAAACTGTGCTGCATTTTGTTAAGAACTAAGTTCAATAATTAATTTACTGAATATTAGAAAGGAACAGGAATAATTTATTCCATCTTTTACTGTCACTATTTCATTCATTTTTTGTTTTGTATTGTCTTGCATAATTTTAAATCGTGAAACACTGAATATGTATGTGCTGCCTTTTTCGGTGTTCATTGCACACCCTCAGACACACCCTTACTATTGCCAGCACATAGCTTTTTAACCAAAATGGCAAATCGCAGGGCATGCATGGCCGTGGACAATGCGGAGAGGCGCCTCATTTTGGAAGCTTATGAGGCTCATGGAGATCAATGGGAGCTTGTTGTTGAGCACATTACAAGAGATTTAGATCCACAGGGCCCCTTACATCAATTGTATCTGCAGACTACAAGTGGTGAATCATTCTTCCTCCTATACCGTGGTTACGGAGTGGAATTTTCTCAGTTCTGCCAACCTTTATTTTGTTATACGCTATCCTGTGCTTTTATGAATAGAACGCAACAATCCCAACTCGAGCCATTGCTGAATTAGACGGTCAAGACGGTCGTGGTGGGTGGAGCCTGGGTTGGAGCCTGTAAAGTTAAGATTTTCTATTGGCCGAAGACATAACGTCCGTCGTACGTTCGTCTAAAACGCACAAACACTAGTTAAACATTGGCGTCATGTTGGATGTGCAGATAGGGCAATGTTAGGCAAAAGGTGGAAATAATCTCATGTCGGACAAAGGCAGGAAGCAAATTCTAGGCCAACGTTGTTTGTACGTTGTGGTTGAACACTGGCGTCATATTGATTAGGAGGAAACTAACGATATGTACAAGTTAGTAATCGTCTTGTCGGTCAAGGAAGTAAATGCTATGGCAACGTTGTTGTGATTCAACATTTATCAAATAATTATTCGAACAAACTTCTATTATTTCAAACAAACCTTTGAACAACGGGGACACCATGGTAGCCAAGTTAGACACGTACGTGCGTACTTTAATTATTGTACATTATATAAGGAAATTGGACGTAACAATAAGAGTTTATAATGTATTTCAGGTAATTCTAGGTGATTTCGCAGAATGTTGTGAAATCTAGCGGAATTTTTCTATGCATCTAGCGGACGTATTCATATTATTCTGGTTATACCCTGTTGGTAAAGTGGACCACAATCAGATCAGACATTAGAGGTTAAGATGGTTTATGTTCATGACATTCTGAGTGATAACAGCTTTGGGATTTTAAAATAGAGCTGGTGTTTCGATTTTATAGTTGCTTTGCCAGTATGAAAATGTGCACACATACAAAGTGTACGCACATTCCAGTGCAGTGCAGCCAGTACATTTAATTAGCTGGCAGTAAATTTGTTATTAGTATTATTAGTATTAATCCAAGGTGGTTAACAGAAATGATATGTAATAATATAGGTAATGATTAACCAGCGAGTTCTGTGCTGCCATTCGTTTTGTGTGTTAGGTTGTTGTACGAAACTGTACGAAAATGTCTGATTTATTGATTATACACAGATATTTATTCCAGTAGAATAAATAAGAAAACACAGGTGACTGACTGACATTGATAGGTGGAAATTAAGGCACCGAAACTGTATTGTTGGGCCAACATTGGCTGTCAAAGTTGGGACAGTGTAATAAGTTGCTCATCGGCATCTTATTGGCCTAATGTTAAAGTTGGCCTAACGTTGGCCAAACATTACAGTTGGCTCAACATTGGACCGTTGTTGTCCCACTTTATTGCCAAACCTTGAGCTACCATTGCACCATCAAAGTTCAAAGGTCTGTCCAATGTTAGAGCATCAAAACTGTACTGTTGGGCCAACATTGGCAGTCAATGTTGGGTCAGTGTAATTTTGCTCATCGGCATCTTATTGGCCCAATGTTAAAGTTGGCCTAACGTTGGCCAAACATTACAGTTGGCTCAACATTGGACCGCTGTTGTCCCACTCTATTGAGAAACCTAGAGCCACCATTGTAACATCAAAGTTCAAAGGTTTTTCCAATGTTGGGCCATCATTAATATTTTTGGGGGGCCAACATTGGCTGTCAATGTTGGGTCAGTGTAATTGTTCTCATCGGACTCTTGTTGGCCCAATTTTAATGCTGTCCTAAACGTTGGCCAAACATTACAGTTGGTTCAGCATTGGACCGCTGTTGTCCCACTCTGTTGACAAACCTTGAGCCAATATTGCACCATCAAAGTTCAAAGGTTTTCCTATGTTAAGCCATCAAAACTGTCATGCTGTCGTCTCTCATTAAAATACTTGGAAAATATTAAAATAATCACAAACCATACTAAAATTACACACCATAACATCAAACTCACAACTTCACATACCCAAATAATATAAAGGTAGACTATACAAAGAGTATAAAAACACATCCCACTGTAGACTCTTGATGGTGGTGCAATGGTGGCTCAAGTTTTCTCAATAGAGTGGGACATCAACGGTCCACCGTTGAGCCAACTGTAATGTTTGGCCAACGTTAGGTCAACTTTAACATTGGGCCAATACGATGCCGATGAGCAAAATTGCACTGGTCCAACATTGACAGCCAATGTTGGCCCAACAAAACAGTTTTGATGGCCCAACTTTGGTCCAATATCATGATGCTATCTGGGTTACTGCCACCTGACCCATCAGACTTTGTAATCTACTTCGTAATTTATCTATTAAAGTTTACTGTACATGTACCTGTAGCATTACTCTAAGTATTATGTTAATTTAGCACTTTCTTTTTTCTCATTCTTTTAATTTTGGTGTAGTTGTTTTATATTACTTTCGTTCTTGTGAGTAAGATGTGGCTTGATGCGTCAGAAGGCTTGGACATCGCTAATTTGACCCGACCGTGATAAGTGATTCGACTGTACCCAGGAGTACCCTGATGCTATTTCTGGGTCAGACACCCTCTTATTGCCATTCAGAAACGTGGGCAATGACAGAATTATTGATTTCTCTGGCGGTCTGCCCAGGTGGTAACCCTTTGTGTTTACCGACTACAGATGCATCAGACAACACACACTTGAATGGGCCTTAGCCAAACACATGCCAGAGGGCTTACTTATCCAGGGCTGGCATGTCTGGTTTGTGACCTCTGTGTTAAAGGTGATTGCGCAGTCTCAAACTATGGGTTTCGACTGAAGTTCAAAAACGAAAAAACTACTTTCGCTGCAGTGCCTTGTGGGCACTGCTGTTTCGGCTGTTTGTTATGATTATGCTAGGAGGGTTGATGTAAAGTAAAACGCTTATCGGAAGTGTAAGTCTACCCATACCTTTGACAATTGCAGAGTTGGTACCTTGTCCGGCACAACCCGAACTGCCTAAGACTTTAACTGCTTTGACTGAGGCTTTCCTGGCCACTCCATAGTACATGCCCGCAGTGGTACCAGCACAGTGGGTTCCGTGGCTATGGCAGTCTATTCCCTATAGGAAAAGGAAATTCTATAAAATAGGCCGTATAGGACGTATATTTCTTGAATCTTGAATTGAGTTTAAAGCTGTAATGTCCTTGCTCTGGCTGAAAATTTTAATTAATGGATTTCCTTTTTCTAATAAATAATAAATGAGAACTGTATTTTCGAATTAAACAAGCTTCGCACTGCAGTCTATTTAGTTTTTAACTTTATAGCCGTGATGTAAGAATACCTATTGCAAAATTCGAAACTTATTAACTTTACTACTTATCTTTAATTGATTTGATGTGGAATGTCTCAGAGGAAAGGTTATTATATGTTTTGAAATACACGCTATGTATTTTAAAATAGACACTCCCCGTTTTCATGTTAACACTAAACGCGTTTATCAAAAACGTAATTTGTTTAGAGACTAGTGCGGAAAGAAACGAAGGGACAAGGGGGACCGGGAGAGAACGGAAGGGACTTGAAGGGAAGGGACTAGAAGGGAAGGGGAGGAAACGGAAGGGAATGGAATTAAGGGGAACGAAAGGAAACGGAAGGAAGATGAGGGGAACGGAACGGACCGGAAGGAAACGGAAGGGACCAAAGGGAACGGAAGGAGACAAGAAGGGACCAAAAGGGACAGGAACGGAGGGGAAAGGTACAAAACAGGACGGGCATTTGGGGAATAGACAACGTTCCCCTTACAAACCGATTATGGTTGGGAGAAAAAGTGGCATACATAACTGACAAAAGCTTGTTTTTTACACTCATCATAGACGAATAAGAACAATATTTAAAATACACCCAGGTTTTTTTTATAGACTTACATTTCCTCCATAAGCATCAAACGCAACTTCAGCTCTTCCACTAAACTCATTGTGTGTGGGGCGAATACCGGTATCCAAGACCCAGATGTCAACCCCCTGTCCTTGATCTGAAAGACGAATTGCGTATGCAAATTCTTGCAGGGTCTCAATATATAGAAAGAGTTTTCAAAGTAAACAAAGAAAACTGGAAGGAGCAGAATTCGAACCTGCGACCTCCGGAATACCGTACCGGCACTCTACCAACTGAGCTATCTGCGAGAAAATATCCTATCCACATTGAGTGATCCTGGGTTTATGACTTCTGACTAGCGCCCCCGAACAAACAAAACTGAAAATGTATAAGACCGCCAAATAGGGCAAGATAGTTCAGTTTGTAGAGCGCCCGTACGGTATTCCGTAGGTCACAGGTTCAAATCCTACTCAGTTTTCTTTGTTTACTTTGAAAACGTATTCAAATGTACTTAGTCAATTTCCTTTGTGGTGTGTTTTAAGAAGTATAGAAAGAGTATAGAAAGCTGCAAAGAGCGCTGCAATGGAAGTCATACATTCAGATAGGTCATACTATATATACAGTGACGTTTCCGTAGGGCGGGGAGGGAGGAATTTGCCCCCCCCCCCCCCCCCCCGGCGGCATTTAAGGCGTCATTAAAAACAAAAAGAAATAGTGTTTTTAAGACGATTTTAAGACGATTCAGACGTTGTTTGCCCCCCCCCCCCCCGGCACAAAAACGTAATGCAAAAAGTGTGGCGTTAAATTAACACCATGTTGTGTTTATATTGGGCGAATGGTTCAATACAGATTCCACATGGTGTCAATTTGACACCACAGTTTTGGCAGTGTGTATTTTATGACAGGAGAGACAATTTGGCATGAGTAGGTTGTTCATCCATAATCAAGAATTTTTGCTTTGAAGACTCGAACCCACGATCGCTCTACTTAAGTTGATAGTGTAGACGTCAACCAAAATGCAGGAGGGGAGGGATTGACTGTGCTAACCCCAAATGACTTCGTAACAACGCTCTCAGCTGTCAAGAATATGGCCTCTTAAGGTGTCATATTGTGTGATTCTTACAATAATATTGAACAACATGTTCCCGTATTTTTTCAACAAAAAGCATGTAAATATTCACTGTGAGTAACCGTAAATGGACTGCGCGTTACATTTTACAGGCAAACCCGTAAAAGCTGGTCATTACGTAGCAATTGCACGCGCCTAATCAGAAATAAGGACATTTGTGTTCACAAGTCTTGTTAAATTGTAGTGTTTAGTTCAAAAATACACTTTCTTGACCATTATCATGTTTTATCTAAACAATTCCACAATAGAATTTTGATTTTTTACTAACATAGGTGAATAATGTTATTACATTCTCCTTTCGTATATATTCAAATATTGAAATTGTTGATGAGAAGCCGTGACTTAATTATGGGGGGATAAGCTAAATATAAAGCTAATGCACAGCATCATTCAGTATGTAGTCTTTAGTAGGTCATCGTAGCATTTGTACACTCTACTATAGCCTAGTAATGTTTAATACGTTACTTCCGTTTAGTCTGGTTCCCACTTTATTCATTTCTGTTAATTGTAGGCAACATGCACTGTGACAAAATTCTTGTACATTTACTGTGCACTTCAACCCTACTGCGAAGAGACGTTTGACGGGAAATTCCCTGTTAAAATAACGGGAAATCTGTGCAGAATTTTTGCGGTTTTTCGTTGGAAACCCGTTTGACAGTGAATTTAAAGTAAATTTACAGGCAATTTCTTTTACAGTATATGTTATACATTTCATGATGCGTAAAGCATCTTACTGTATTTGTCGGCGGTCGAGTAGCTATTATCGAGGGGAAGGCTCCTTTGGTCTATTCGGTCCAGTCCCCACGTTGCAGAAGCCGCCTCAACCACGCCATCTTCAGACACATACTCAACCTCGTCCAAGCTTCGCACCTGACAGAATTAGAGATGGTGTTACGTTTTGCAAAAACTACATTAAACGGCTCTGACTTGAACACGTTAATTTAGCTCGTTTTTGTTTGAGGAAAGTTACCCACGGTTTCACATGCATAACTCATTGTGGGGCTAAATTCCGCTCGTTTGCAGGAATCGAATTTTCGAAAACGATGTTGTATTTCTTTTTTACTTTTTAGTATTGTAGCATTAACGCAAATTCCATTTTCTGTTGATTTGGCACGCCTCAGGTCCGTGAGCAGAGTCGCATGGGCAGTGCAGGCAGCGTAGACGATGGATGCGAGCTAGGGCCGTGCATAAGTTGGCACGGCGTCTGTTGCATTGTGGTGCTCGATGCGGCAAGACCACTTGTGGAGCAAAGCGCGACAAGAGGCGCTATAGTGAGTATGCGCCTACCTATTACTAGCTTCGGGCATATCGGGAGGCGCCGGAGCGACGCGCGATAGAAACGCTTGCCACGGCGAGCATATGCGCCTGCCTATTGCAGCATGGGGTATACGGGAATTCGCCGAACTGTCTGATACTTGTCATTAACAGAGGGCGCAATTTACAGGCTGTCACCGGCGGGCGTGCTCGCGATCAATCACAGATGTTCAGTAACGTCTTGGATATTCTTACTTTTGAGGGCGGGACCAGACTGTGGAAATCGTGGCTGAACATGCATTATTCATCTCACGTGACTGGTCTGACCGATTGCCCAATTTGCAAAATGCGCCTGTGGTCGACGCTACGTGTAATATAATACCGTTTGAACAAAAACAACTGTGGATGTGTGTGTACAAAAGCCACTTGTACAATGTACATATGCACATGAACACTGTGGATACATGTATACACTCATACGATACATGTTATAGTCTACGTATACGTACTTGAACTTCAAGTTTAAATAACTTGGAGTTTCTGATCTTTCTTGCTACGTCCCAGATAATGCAAATTTACCTGCATGTGTGCACTTTAATCTGGGATGTTAATTAGCTAATGTGAATGAATAAATAAATGCAGATTAGTCCAATTTGTTTAAATATTTTTTTATCAAAGATGGATTGTAGCCAGTCTTGTTAAATTACAAGTACAAACATGTATTACGGTGGTGCCTTTTTTTTCAGCCAGCTATGGCCAGGACCAGTATTGTAGTAAGCACGTTAACACACTGGCTGTCATCCAAGGTTACACTTTCGGAATTATTAAAGAGCAACTAAAACGGAATTTTGTTTGACTTTTTGGACTTTTCCGACAGTTTAAATACTCTTTTACCTAATGGAGATTAGTTTGCAGACAAGAGTGATTTTTATATTTAAAAAAGGGGCTGTTATTCTGAACTCTTTATCCTGTTTCGCGAAAGCTCATTATGTATGTAAATGTATGTACGTGACCCCGTGACGTACACATGTAGAGTCGGTTCATACTACAGCCAAACACTATGCATGTACGTACGTGGAGTTGATGCCGCTGGAAGAGTTTTGGTCGACACAACTCCTCCGTTTTCCCGTCTATTTTGTCTATTTTTTATATTATTTCAGTATGAGCATGGTTCTGAGATAATCATTATGCTTTGATCGTGTGTAGTTGGGGGTTGCACGAGGAACAGCGACAAAAACCCTAACCTAACCTTCCTGCAAATCCCAGTGCTGAATGGAGTTCAAAGGCGACAGTGCAGGGTCCGCTTTGTAGACAATACAATATCTGATTTTCGGCTGTCGAAATGGTCGAAAATATGTGCCGAACATTTCGCCAAAGACTGTATTGATAATAGTGTTAGTATGAAAATTCAGCTGCTTTTAAAGGCACAATTCCGTTTGAAGGCTGGAGCCATTCCAACTCTAAAGGCACCGAGCATTCCAATCCCGGCTCACGCGCCCCAGACCACGACGACGTTCCCTGCGGTTGCCGGCTCGAGCAGCGAGATCCCCGGCCGTCTCCCTGTCTACGCTCGCTTGACTGAACAACATGCATTGTACACGCACGGTACCGCATGCGCTGCATGCGATTGAGTCTGGTACCTTATAACAAAAATTGTGTGTATGAGAAGGTGCGTGTCCTTAGCGCTGCATTAGCAAAGTCGCCAGACTAGAGTATAGCATCAGCTCACACACGACTCACCGCGCAGGTCCCAATAAAAGCCGACTGCAAACAAAGCAAAGTATGACTCATAACTAGCTTTTCATCAAGAACAAGCCTACAATCCCAATTCTAAATGTGTCTCTTTAAAATATGTTTACCGTAGTGTTACACCTGAATCATGTGCAAAAAGCACAGCAAGTAATACGTACAGACTCGTCAGTGACGTTATATGTTTCTACACGTATACGTCATCACTCGCGCGATACGGCACTCAGTTGACCTCGGCCTTATTTCTGAATCGAGTCAAAGTGGCTCAGAAGGAAAAGGCTAAACAAACATTTACATTAGTTTTGGGGAGGCATAAACTATCAGATAAGTCCAAAAAGATGTTTGTGTGTTTTAGTTGGTCTTTAAAATACCTCACATGTTCACTCATCATCCTTCGCAGTCATTCTTTAATGTTGAAGAAGTTTAAAAATACTTTCCTCACTTGTTTGTGGCAAGTGTCGCACAAATATTTTGTATAAACTATCGGGCGTCAAAAGTGGACAACCGTATTTTCCCATTTTCTGCTAGTAGAATTTTAGCTTTTTAGAAATGGCAAAACCAGTTTTTAAAAGACTTAATTTTCTCGGCGCCTCAAAAGTGGACAACTAAAAATCTCAAATTTTTACTGACACAAACCATGATGCTCCAAAAGTGGACAACCCCGTTTTCCATTTCCTGCTAGCACAGATTTAGATTTTAGAAGTAGCAACACCCGCTTTTTAAAAAGCAGAAATTTGGGTTTTACTTTGAGACTTTTCTTGACACCTTAAAAGTGGACAACTGAAAATCCGTAATTTCTAGCTTTAGTAAATACTCGGGTTTATTCGCTCTTGATCCAATTAATGTCAAACTTGGCCAGTTACATCTCTAGACCAAGCCTCAAATAGGGTGTAAACATAATTTGGCCAATGGTCACCCAATGGTCAGTAGGGGTCATTTTCTTCAAAATTACAAAAAAATGCTTCTTCTCCCACAGTCTTGATGTCAAACTTGGTCAGTTAAATCTCTAGACCAAGCCTCGTATAGGGTGTACACATAATTTGGCTAATGGTCGCCTAATGGTCAGCAAATTTCTGCTAGCAGAAAAGTGACATTTTTAAAAACGGGTGTTGCTACCTCTAAAATCTAAATCTGTGCTAGCAGGAAATGGAAAACGGGGTTGTCCACTTTTGGAGCATCATGATTTTTGTCATTAAGAATTTCAGATTTTTAATTGTCCACTTTTAAGGCGCTGAGATAGTCGTCAACGTAAAATTCAGTTTTTTTAAAACCGGTGTTGCCATTTCTAAAAACCTACAATTCTACTTGCAGAACATGGGAAAATACGGTTGTCCACTTTTGACGCTCCATAATAAACTTATTTGATGTCTAAATAAACTTCAGCTGCGCTACAGAAATCAGCTGCACTACAGAAATTTTCTCCGCGGATTTTAACGACACGTCGTGCCTGCACGAAAACTTAAACAATATTTCCCACAGACATGACAACAACGGTCGACGCGTCGCGGGCGCCGCGCCCGGGCGCGGTGAACTTCAAATTTCCAGACAGGTGATCGCACCGTACTATTATCGTGCTTGTCAGCCAAGTTATGAATAATTAATTTATCAAGGTCAACCTCAATCGCTGATTGGCTCCCCCGGAAAGTCGAAGGAGAATGATCGAAAAAGTAAAGAAAAGTTAAGACCCGCTGGGAGGAATATCCAAGACCTTCGTAGAAGTCCAGAATCGAGAAAAGAACGATAGAATCGATTCTTATCAGAGCGCGTAATATAAAACATGTTAGAATCGAATACATTGCCGAGTCGATTTTCTGAGAAACAGCGCCCTCGTTATTTTAGCGGAAGGAAAGAAACATGAAGGTCTTGAAGGTCTTAATTTGAGTCGCGTACGCATTTTGGCAAGTAGTAAACACTCTGTTGGTTGAAGCTGCATAGAGCGCGTGCGTATAACACGCACGCGCGCACGCGAGCGTGGTGCCACCGCAGTAAATGCTTATAATTTTGGTCGCCGAATTAGTCTATACAGGAATTCGCCGACGCCATTTTTACAGTGGTGCCGGGCTCGCGTGCAGCCTGTCCGCGTTCTTTAATTTGAGCCGTGTGCGCATTTTTGGCAAGTTGTAAACACCCTGTTGGTCGAAACTGCGTCGAGCTCGTGCGTCTAACACGCACGCGAGCGCCTCGCCACCGCAGTAAATGCTTCTAATTTTGGTCGCCGGATTAGTCTATATGCGGGAAGCGCTGGAGCGTAGCAGAAGCGCATGAGCGTACACATGAGCACGGGCGAAGATAACCTTTAGTCAAGGCGCGCGTAGCACCCTATAGTCCGTGGGACGAGGCCTTTTTTTCGCTTATCGTGCGGTCTGGTGTGCAGAACGTTTTCTAAAATTTCTTGTTTCATTGACCAAAAATAACAACTACATATAAACCTTGTTCCCACATGTTTGAGTTGTTTGGAACATCGCAAATAATTAACATAACATTCAAGGACGGAGCCATTATTCGTAATAGAAATATGGCTTTGAGAGAGGATGAAAATCAAACAATGATATGCAAGGTTTGTATGTGGTGCCTCAAAAGAACCAATCAATTCAGTTCAATTCAATTCAATTCAATTCAACTTTATTTCGTCACAATTAAAAACTTTAAAAGTGAAATTCATCTTCCTAATGTGCACATAAAAAACAATATGCAGGTACATACATGTACATTGAGACATAAACAGTACATAAAATAGTACATAAACGAGATGAATAGTTAAGAAAAATAAAACTTACAGTTTTAGCTATTAAAAAGCTTGTTACAAAGCTTGTTATCATTAAAAACAATATTTATCGGGCAAAGTTGGCATTGTAAAGGTGGATGGCACTATGTAAAAAGGAAAATCTAAACCGGTTTGTGTGAGTGGGAAGTGTACAAAGTCTTCCTGAACGTAATTTATGTAATAATGGATAGAGAGGATGAGATAGATCCTGGATTATTGAATGCAGCTTAGTCAGATACCTTGTTTCAACAATTTCATTAACCTGTTTTACTTCCAGCCCAATTACTTTCCTTCCCCCCTTGCAGCTTTTGTGATCCGTTAAATTTTCTTCCGATTATTAACAGTTAAGTTATTGTACCATACAATGCAACTAAACGTTATGATTGCCTGAACAACACTCTGATAGAATAAATGTCAAATAGAATCACGGACATTAAACGAACTTAATTTCCTTAGAAAATAAAGCCTCTGGTTGGCTTTGGCACACATTTTCTGAGTATTTATGTTCCAATTAAACCTGTAATCAATCAACGTCCCAAGATACTTGTACTGAGTGACAATTTTAACTAGTTGATTTTTTATACTAACAGACCCAGCATTGTATTGTTTTTTACGAAAGTCAACAATTAGTTCTTTTGTTTTTGCTACATTTAGCATAAAACAATTAACATCGCACCATTGAAGAAATTGTTCTATTTCAGTTCTGTAGTCAGTCTCATCGTTATGAAGGATCAGGCCAGTCAATGATGCAGCGTCAGCATATTTCACGACGAAACAAGTTCTCCTATTGCAACGATAATCACTAGTATAGAGTGAGAAAAGAACTGACGACAGGACACAACTTGTGGTGCTCCCGTACTAGTGTAGATCACGTCAGAGAGTGAACTGCCTACTCTCACTCTCTGGATTCTGGCTGACAAAAAATCTCTAATCCATAGACACAGAAATGGACAAACGTCCATATTCTGTAGCTTTTGTAGAAGAATGTGGGGCTGCGTTGAGTTAAAGGCACGTTTTATATACCATTGACGAGAATCCAACATGCCGTCGTCGAAAGCGGACGCGAGTGCGAGTTCATGCATTTTCCAACTGGAAAAGGTGACTCAAACATGTCAAAGCGTAGTCATTCGGAGCATATAGTGACCACACCCCCAAAACGAAATATCCAAGACCTTCCTGTGATAGCGGTTCGTGGATGTTTAGCGGTTTGTGGAGATTCGCGGGTGACGTCGCGTTTGCGTGATCGCGGAATAAACAACAAGAAGGTCTTGGAACCAAGACTACCGACATGACAGAGTTCTTTTTTTTGTTATGCAATTGCAGTGTAGTGAGCAAGTCTGTAACGTTATACTGTGATTTTAGGCGATTGTGTTGAGTAGGGCCCCTCTTTAGTTTTGATCAAATTAGAGTCAATGGTATTTTTTCTCATTCCAAAATGACTTTTTCAACCTAAAGACTTCTGTTACAACTGAACTGATAATGTAGTAACCGACGGATAATGTATCACCAACCGATAATGTATCACAAATTGACTGATATAGTGTAGTAGAATTTATATCCGATAATGTATCACGTGTCGACTGATAATGTATTAGGAAAAAAACTCAAACCGATAATGTATCATCACAGAACGGATACGATATCAACCGATAACGTATCAAGAAATCAACCAATAGTGTATTAGTCAAATCAACAAATTAGCTTGCCTGACGTTTCGAACTTAAGCAAGTTCTTTCCCAAAGGCAAATGACAGAGTACAAGAAACAAACATGTAGGGAACACACATGCATGAGGGGGTGGGTGGAGAAACACAAAAGAGGGATGCAAAGGAGCATGGCAGTGGGTAAACATCAAAGGGACAGGAAAGGACAGCCAGGAAGACAGGAACAAAGAAGTGTGGTTTGGGTAAGGATGAAGGAGGGGAGGGATTAAGATGAAGGTTGAACCTGGGGAATTGGACAAAAGAGTGTGGTTAAAGGGGGGGGGGGGGGGGGGGTTGAATTGAAGGTGGTAATAGGGCAAGAGAAGAAACAAAGAGAAGTGACAAGGATAAACAGGAAATGGAAAGACAACCCCCTTTGGCCAAGAGACCCCAAGAGGGTTTGCCAGGAGGATAATCTGTATTAAAACAAATGACAATGGGGGAAAAATTAAAAGTTAATCATTCCCTTTCTGGATGTTGAGACCATGTGGTTGAATAGTCCGAAGACGTTTCATCCAAACTTTCTCTCGGCTGAGGCGAACTGAGTCCTTGCGGTGGAAAAGTGATTCTATGCCCTGTAGAATCATATCAGAAATGGAATGGTTAGGCAAGTTGAAGTGATGACCAACAGGGGTGTCCATTTTCTTGGTGTTCACAGTCGATCGATGGCCATAGAAACGCTTTTTGAGCATGTTCTTGGTCTCCCCGACATACTGGATACCACAAACCCTGCAAGAAATGAGATATATGACATTAGAGGTGTTGCAAGTAATGTTGCCATTGGTTCTGTGAGTAGTTCCAGATGAATGGCCAGAAAAGGAGTCAGACTCCTGCATGTGAGTCTGGCAAACAACACACCTGGAATCGCACTTAAAAGTACCATGCTGTATGGGAGGGGATGCAGCCAAGGTGGGGACCTCGGCTCGAACAATCAGGTCTCGTAGATTGCGGGGGCGCTTATAAGCCAATACTGGGTTGTCAGGGGCGGCACGGGCAAGGCGATCTGAAGTATGAAGGATATGATGGTTGTCATTAGTTATTTTACGAAGGGGAGGGAGACTAGGATGAAAGGTGGTGACCAAGGGAATCTTGGGGTCGGCATTAGTGCTAGGCGTCTTTTCCTTGAGAGCCAAATCTCTGGTGATAGATTTGGCTCTGGCGATAGCACGTTGAACTTGGCGGGAGCTGTGGCCCCTGGCAACCAAGTTATTCTTCAGTACCTGTACATTAGAACAAATCCTTCTGAGTCTAAGTGCCTGGCTGAATGCTATGCCTGTCTTGCAATGCCTGGGGTGACAGCTGGAGGAGAGGAGGTACTGGTGGGTGTCTGTGGGTTTAGAATACAGATCAATGGTTACCGAGTTGTCTTCCTTGCGGATGGTGACATCCAGGAAGTTGGTCTGATGCACTGCATACTCTGATGTAAACTTGATGGTCCTGTGGAAGGAATTAATGTGAATAATGAAAGTCTCCAGACTGTCCTGATCACTGGTCCAGATGAAAAATACATCGTCAATATATCTCCACCATACCCAGGGGCGACATGGTGCTGAGGAAAGCATGCGCTCTTCGAGGTCGCCCATGAAGAGGCATGCAAAGGAGGGGGCAATGCGAGTGCCCATGACTGTACCGTGTACCTGTAGACAGTGTTTACATAGAAAGGACAGTTTGTTCTTGGTTAGTACAAGTCTCATGAGGGTGCCAATATCACTGATGGGTGGGGTTGTGTGTCCTGCCTTGGCCAGGGCCGAGGAACAAGCACGAATACCCTCCTCGTGGGGGATGTTGGTGTACAGGGATGAGACGTCAAAAGTCCCAATGATGGCTGTGCTGGGAATCTTGTTTTTGATTCCTTCCAGCTTGCGCAGGAAGTCTGGGGTGTCATGGATGTATAATGGCATCTGTGGAACGAGGGGTTTGAGAAAACTGTCAATAAACAGGGAGATACGTTCTGTTGGTGAACCATTACCAGAGACAATGGGCGTACCGGGGTTGCCAGCCTTGTGAATCTTTGGAAGGAGATACAATCTGGCAGTCCTACAGTCAGAGGGAGTGAGAAATTTATGAGCTTTCTTAGACAGCTGGTCACGTGATCGCATATCGTCTAGCACCTATTGTATCTCTTGAGAGAATGTACATGTGGGGTCAGAGTCAAGGCAGATGTAGTTAGTATGATTGTTCAACTGGCGGTGGGCCTCGTCAATGTACTGATGACGATCCATGATGACCACAGCTGAACCTTTGTCGGCCGGCTTGATGATGATATCAGTACGGGAGCGCAAGGCATTCAATGCCAAGCGCTCTTCTCTGCGGAGATTGTCATGAGTTCTGTGGACAAAGTTATCAGGGTTAGTGACTTGAGAACTGACAACTTGAACATAAGTCTCGAGGGCTGGTACACGATTCTTGGGGGGAATACCCAGGTACTTTTGACACGGAACGGTTCTGGATCACATCGGTCAGAATCAAGGAAAAACTCCCGGAGACGGATCCTACGGTAGTATTCCGTGAGATCTTGGCTGAGCTCTACCTGGTTTACAGTGTGGGGAACAATTTAGACCCCTTGAGAGAAGTTTATGTTCAGCGTCAGATATGGATGAGGAAGAAAGGTTAACTACAGTATTGGAAGGGTGTGGTGGTGTAAACTGGGGCCTGGGGCGTCTGAAGCGTCTCTGTCTGCGTTGATGTTGCTTGGTAAGCAAGCCACCAATCTTCTTGTTTCTCCTGTTAAGCAGAACAGAGTCAAGGTTAGATACGCTCTTATCAATCTCATCATGGAATTTACTGTATCTGGTGTCAGAACAACTGGATCTAAGTTCCGATTCGAGGTGGGCAATATTCTGATGGAGTTTCTGAAGTGTAGTTTGACACTGTTGAGAGAGGACATTGATGCGTTTAATGGAGGTACCATGTAGAATTTGGTTCCATCTCCTTTGAAGAGGCGGTGAGAGGTTACCCAAGCAGGGAGAGGTAGATAATTGCAAACCTGTAGGGATAAATCGAGAGAGGGAGAACAAATTGTAGTTATCTTGATGGTAAGAATAGCGTAAGGCCTTCTCCCTAGCCTTTCTGAGTTGCTGGAAAGTACAAACCGAGTTATCCATACCTGTGGAAAAGGAGAAAATGATGCGGTTAGTACAAGAAGACAAAACAAGAAATACAAGTAAGAAAGGAGGATCAGCACGAAGGGATACTGCAACAGAAAGGTATTAACATGAAAATGAATAAAACTGCTGCAAACTGCTGACTGACTGAATGGACCTGAAATATACAAATAAAAAATTAGCTGGCCTGACGTTTCGAACTTAAGCAAGTTCTTTCTCAAAGGCAAATGACAGAGTACAAGAAACAAACATGTAGGGAACACACATGCATGGGGGTGGGTGGAGAAACACAAAAGAGGGATGCAAAGGAGCATGGCAGTGGGTAAACATCAAAGGGACAGGAAAGGACAGCCAGGAAGACAGGAACAAAGAAGTGTGGTTTGGGTAAGGATAAAGGAGGGGAGGGATTAAGATGAAGGTTGACGCTGGGGAATTGGACAAAGGAGTGTGGTTAAGGGGGGGGGGGGGGGGGGTTGAATTGAAGGTGGTAATAGGGCAAGAGAAGGAACAAAGAGAAGTGGCAAGGATAAACAGGAAATAAAACGACAACCCCCTTTGGCCAAGAGACCCCAAGAGGGTTTGCCAGGAGGATAATCTGTATTAAAACAAATGACAATGGGGAAAAAATTAAAAGTTAGAGAATTAAAAGTTCAGAGAATAGTGTATTAGTGTGGGGACAAAGGTATAAAACACTTGTTCATCCAGTGATCGTACAATACTCTCACGGCTTTTCTTCAAAACGGTTTATGGTATAAAGTTGTAACCTTGATTTAGCATCAACCCATTCAAAGGTGTATATATACTATGGCGCCATGATGACGCCATCAGGTATCAAATACAACCGATTTCTGCTCAAAATTTAAATAATTACTTTTAACAAAAACTGTTCAAATGAATGGTGTGTTTTCAGTCTTCATGATTGGTAAGACATTGCCTTGGGCAATATTTTTGCTCCCGGGCACGATGCTGTTTGACCTTTTTTTCCGGTGTTACCTGAAGTGTAATGAATTTAATATAACTTAAAAACGGAAGCATTTCACTACACACAAGCACATTTTTAAGTATTACGTTTATGCAACATTGCTAATGTATCGTGACTTTGTGCGTGATCCCTGGCCACATGGCAATTACGGGTGTATGGCTTCTGACCATAGCGCCCAACGAACACAAATATTGACTAATTTTGGGGATTAAACATTTCAGAGAATCAAGCAATCGGGCGCGGTTCTAGGGGGGGGGGGGGGGGGGGGGGTGGATGTGGGATGGGGGATGGGGGTGATTTAGCCCCCCCCCCCACC